>JAGIQG010000003.1:123359058-123741558 GCA_024679065.1 Sphyrna mokarran
GTAAGGTTCAAGCACAGATAGTCCAGCATTCCACCAGAAGTGTTATTAACCAATAGCCCAGTATCTGATCATTATTCATGAGTTAGTAGTTCTGCTGCCTCACAGCATCAGGACCCGGGTTCGATTCCCAGCTTGGGTCATTGTCTGTGTGGAGTCTGCACATCCCCCATGTTTGCTTGTCTTTACTCTGGGTGCTCAGGTTTCCTATCACTGTCCGAAAGAAGTACTGGTTAGGTGCATTGGCTATGCTAAATACTCTCTCAGTGTACCTGATCAGGCATCGGAGTGTGGAGACTATGGGATTTTCACAATAACTTCATTGCAATGTTAATGTAAGCCTACTTGTGGCACTAATAAATAAACTTTAAATTTCATCCTATTTAGGGTGTTATATTCCATTTTATAGAGTCATAGTCATAGAGTCATAGAGGTTTACAGCATGGAAACAGGCCCTTCGGCCCAACTTGTCCATGTCACCCACTTTTTTAAAATCCGTTAAGCTAACCCCAATTGCCTGCATTTGGCTCATATCCCTCTATACCCATTTTAAGCTTTTTAAAAGACAAAAGCTCATTCCAGATACTCACCACCCTCTGTGTGAAAAAATTGTCCCTCCCCTCTCATCTTAAACCTATGCCTTCTAGTCTTAGACTCCCCTAACTTTGAGAAAAGATATTGACTATCTACCTTATCTATGTTCCTCATTATTTTGTAGACCTCTATGAGGTCACCCTTAGCCTCCTATGCTCCAGAGAAAAAAGTCTATTCAGCTTCACTTTATAAGTCAAACCATCAAGTCCCGGTAGCACCTTAGTTAGTTTAATAATATCCTTTCTGTAATAGTGACCAGAGTTGCACACAGTATTCCAGGATTCCAGGTGTGGCCTTATCAATGTCTTGTAGAGCTTCAACATGAAGTCCCAACTCCTGTATTGAATGTTCTGACCAATGAAACCAAGCATGCCGAATGCCTTCTTTACCACTCTGTCCACCTGTGACTCCACTTTCAAGGAGCTATGAACATGTACCCCTAGATCTCTTTGTTCTGTAACTCTTCTCAACACCCTACCATTAACTGAGTAAGTCATGCCCTTTATTATATATTAAAGATGTTGCTGTGCGGATAACCGTGTTTGGAAAGTTATTCTTTTGAATCTTAGAATCCCTACAGTCAGAAGTGGCCATTCGAGTCTGCAGCAACTCTCTGACAGAGTATCTTACCCCCACCCTATCCAATTCCCCGTACACATTTCCCATGGCTAATCCATATAACCTACACATCTTGGGACACCAAGAGACAATTCAGCATGGCCAATTCACCTAATTTCCCATCTTTGGACAGTGGGAGGAAACTGCAGCATCCGGAGGAAACCCACGCAGACACAGGAGGAAGTGCAAACTCCACACAGTGACCAGAGGCTGGAATTGAACTCTGGTCCCTGGCGCTGTGAGGCAGCAGTGCTAACCATTACCACTGTGCTGCCCCTTTTTATTTGTAATTACTGTTTGTATTTGCAACGTTATGGAAAAAAAACATTGGCTGCAGCTATCTTAAGCATTAGAATAGCAGAGGCGATTCTCCTCAAGAGACCAGTGTTGAAGGAGTTAAAATCATATTTTTCTAAATTGCAAATAAACAGCATGCCACACTGACTCACAGACCTTGCAGCTCCAATTTCTGACACCTTCCCACACAAAAATGTAGTCCACAATTATGATCATTATTAACGTAGCAAAGAATCAGAATTGAGAGGAATCTTCGATAACCCAAGCAACTTTGAACTCCCAAAGCACAATTCTCTTTGGACTTGGAAGGGACGATTTCTGTTGCAAAGGTTGTTTGATAATCAGATTCAGGGAAGTGGAAGTTGGTTAAAATTTTCCTCACTTTATGTCTGATTTCAAAAGCGTTAGGCAACCTGCTACCTGCTTTATAAGTAATCCTATGCCAGTGTTGAAGCACATTGCAATAACCAGCTGCAATAACACTCAGTGTGTAGAAAGCCACAATGGAAAGAACGCCACAGTTTATATATTCATTCAGTGCACATTTTGCTTACTAGCACAGGAGTGAATTTTAGACAGATCTAGGCAATATCAGGAAACTCTGTAACACTATTCAAATCCTGTGCAACTTAAGGACGGCACAGTGGTAAGCACTGCTGCCTCACAGTATAAGGAACCCGGGTTCAATTTCCCAGCCTTGGGTCACTGTCTGTATGGAGTCTGCATGTTCTCCCTGTGTCTGACTGGGTTTCCTCTGGTTGTTCCCGTTTGCTCCCACAAATCAAAAGGCTTGCTGGTTAGATACATTGGCCTTGCTAAATTCTCCCTCAGTGTAACTGAACAGGCACCAGAGTATAGTGACAAGGGGATTTTCACAGTAACATTATCGCAGTGTTAATGTAAGCCTACATGTGACACTAATAAATAAACTTAAAACTTTAAACGTATGTCTTCTGTATTGGAAGACTTTTAAAAAAAAACAACAGATCTAGAATTAACGACAGTAGGTACAATAGTCCCAGCACTATTACCTCAGCAGTTTTATTCCTATCTGATATCATTAAGATTTTTCTGGAAATTCTGGGCAGCTGATTAAACTTTACACTTTGATGTTAGACACCAAAAAAAAAACATGATCAGTGTCTTATTATGATCAGTGGAGTTATTAAACAGAAGTTAATTCATATTCAAGAGTTGGGACTAGGATGAGAAATACTGCATGTGTGTTCTCATAAAATAGAAAAATAGAATCTCTACAGTGCACAAGGAAGCCATTCAGCCCATCAAGTCTGCATTGACAATAATCCCACCTAGGCCCAATCCCTGTAACTCTAAGTATTTATCCTGTTGATCCTCCTGATAGTAAGGGGCAATTTATCATAGCCATCCAATCTATCCAGCATGTCTTTGGATTGTGGGAGGAAACCAGGGCACCAGAGGAAACCTACACAGACATAGCGAGAATGTGCAAACTCCACATAGTCCCCGAGGTTGGAATTGAACCCGGATCCCTGGTGCTGTGAGGCAGCAGTGCTAACCACTGTGTGATCCTGGTAAGATGTCTCTCAACTCCAATCCATCCTTCCAATGGCATGAAACAAGTCAAAACAATTTTGGAGTCGACAATTCAAGTGTCAGAAAAACCAACTGTGAATAGACAACAAAGCTTCTCAACTACATGCTGTTATGCCTTTACCCCATTGGACCTCTTAATACAGTTCATCAGTAAAAGGACCCAAGTTTTAAATCACTTGAAAATGTGTATCCGTCATTGCAATTTCCATTGAAACATATGAGCCATTCACACTTGGTTATGCTAATGTGTTTCTCTCAATCAGTGCCTAGACATGTCCATGTACAGTATAGGCCCAGCAAAGGAAAACCACTAATTTTGTTGAATAGTTAACATGTGTCTCAGTGGCCACTCCAAGAGGAGTTAAATAAAAGATGGTCAGACTAACTATTATACAGCACCTTAATGTTTCAAAACACTTTGCCCACATTAACTCACTTTAGTGTAATTATGCTAGTCATTCATTTGTCACATGGCAAAGCTCCCCAATCAACAGATGAGATAAGTGACCAGCCAATCAGCTCCTGGTGGCTTTAGTCAAGTGATCGGATGTCAAGAAAGTTCCCTTTCCCCCTTCAAATACTGCCCTAGGATTGGTTAAGTCCAGTTCAATAAACGGAAACTGGCTTGGTTTAAGGTCTCATCCGAGAGGGGGTACATTTGACATGGTCAGAATTCCTCCATTCTATACAGGAATGTCAGACTAGGTCTGAAGTATTTACAGCCTGGAGTATCCCCATGCCAGAAGATGACAATGCTACACTGAACCTATATGTAGTAAAATTATTATGTTTAATCCTCACACTTTCTTCTGACCCTCTGTCAGAAGGTGTTGACGCCTCAACGGGATAAAGTTCCATGACAAATGCCCAAATCATATGTGGACTTCTGGAGTGACATATGGAGTTGAATTTCACAGGGTGATAGGATGCAGATGGGAGACAGGGGGTGGGGGTGTGAATGTGGGGTGGGGTAGCTGACAGAAGCAAAATCAGCGAGTAATTAACCAACTTTATCAAAGGCTGCCTCCGCAGGGATGGTACTAACAAACTGGGGTTCCCACCTCCATTTCTCAGTGGATGGAAGTCCCACCCTCACAAACTGCTGTCAATTTGATTGGAGAACGGGGGAGATCAGGCATGGAGGCCAGACAAGGAGGCACAAAGGGTAACAATCTTAGAGAGGGACACTGTGGAAGAACAGAGGGCATCTTCCAAGGATGTGTCTCCCCTCCCCACCCATCATCCCCCTTTCTCTCCTTTTTTTTTTACCAATTTGTGTGGAAAAAGTCCTCCCACTGTCATCCACCGGCCAAAGCCCAGTTTATTTTGACAGTGGAGGTGGATTGAGGGCTTTAAGTGAGCAATAATTGGCCACCAAAGTGGGCAGACTACTGAGTGCCTTACACACCCCTTCCATATTATGGGAACTGGGTCTGAAGTGGGTGGGATAGCAGTGGGCTATTTTACATGCCCACCCAACCCTCCCCACCAACCAAAACCACACCCAGTGAGGGCCTAAAATCCAGCCTATCGGAAACCACTCAGTCCAGATTCCCATCACACAGATACTTCCGGTAAGAAGTTAGTCAGATCATATGTAGAAACACAGACTAATTTTATCCCTAACTCAAGAGTACTTGGGCCAATAGGGACACACTCAACTGACACCTGAGTTGAAATCAGATAACTGAGCCTGGATCGGGCACAGAATTCAGAACTTCACTTGGTTATTTAAGCTAAACCATTGGAGTAAAGTAGATAAAATACATATTCCACATGTTAGAAGAATTACCATTTAGCAGAACACATTGTGATCTGATGATGTACCATAATTAATGTTTTAACAGTTATGGTTTATATCACCACAATGTGTCCACTATAATATAATGTCCTAAATTATTCCTCAAAAGGCATATGGAAAAGTTTTGCCAATTCAAGAAAGGACATATTAGGAGGGGATGACCAAAAACCTGAATGAAGAGATTAATGAGAGATAAATGGAGAAGTTTAACTAAGGAATTGAAGAATGTTGAAAGTTCTATTGTCGGCAGTAGGGATAAAGGTTGAGAAGCTGAGAAGGCCTAAGTGAAGAGAAGAATGTGCTCTGGATGAGGGCTATAGGACTCAAGGAGGGGCACAGGGAGAGGTTGGGATAAGGCTGTAGGGAAATTAAACGAGAACTAGGAATCAAAGGCACTGGGTGGGATGAAGCCAATGTAGTTTCATGAGGGCTGGGGGGGTAATAGAGAACATGGCACAATGGTACATGGGTAACAAAATCTCGAAAGATTGGTGTTTAAGGGGGTGGAAAAGGGGAGATGAGCAAGGCAACTGAGTCTGGAATGCCAAAGGTGTCTAAAAGTCCAAAGTGGCCCTACACTGAAAGAAGGTCCATTACCTTACCTCAAATTCCATACAAATCCAAATGCCATTTTGTCAAGCAGGCAATACAAGCGGTTGAAGATTCAACTTTTACAAAGTACGGGTAACTACTTGACGATAATTATACAGACACAGCAGAATAAAAATTCTGTCTGTACACAAATAATGCGCAATAGCAAACTTTGCTGCTCTAATACTAACAAACAGGGAAAAAAATAGATAAACATTACCATAAAAACCTACATGATCTCATTAAGAATATCTGCTTCATGGGTCATGTTACTATTTTAGCGTTGATGTTTAACTCATTGAATCCCTACAGTACAGAAGGAGCTATTCGGTCTATTGAGTCAACCACAATCCTATCCCTGTAACCCTATGTGTTTACCCTGTTTACCCCCCCTGAAATTAAGGGGCAATTTAGCATGATCAAGCCATATAACCTGCATATCTTTGCACTGTTGGAGGAAACAGGGAGCACCTGAAGGAAATCCATGCAGACACAGGGAGAACATGCAAACTCCACACGGACAGTGACCTGATGCTGGAAATGAACCTGGGTCCCTGGCGCTGTGATGCAGCAGTGCTAACCACCAGGCCATCCCCTATGCCACCCTGCTGCCTCTGGGAAGATACTTGTTATGAAGATAGGTAACTAAAATGAGATTGCCAGCATATCCAAAAGAAAATGAAGTTCAGAAGGTTACTCATGTCTGTTGACTCGAGTCAGGATACAAGAGACACGAATCATAAGAAAAAACAGAAGGGCTTACTTAGCTGGAGACATGATGATGCCGGCTTGCAAAGAAATGCAGTCCAAAGAGATGTTTTGATCTGGGAGTTAAACCAAATTAGTTCAAAAGCATTTATTTTTAATAAACCCTGAAAGGCTTTTCATCACGGAGAGGGGTGCAGCTTAAGATAATTCTACGCTTTCAATTAATGAGACGCAATACAATGGCACAGTAACTAGCATTGCTGCCTCACAGCACCAGCGATGCAGGTTCAATTCCAGCCTTGGGTCCCTGTCTCTATGGAGTCTGCACTTTCTCCCCGTGTCTGTGTAGGTTTCCTCCAGATGTTTCAGTTTCTTCCCACAGTCCAATGATGTGTGTGTTAGGGTTGATTGGCCATGCTAAATTGACCTTAGTGAAAGGGGAATTAGCAGGATAAATGAGGGCTTGGATGGGATTGTGGTCGGTACAGACTCAATAGGCTGAATGGCCTCCACTGTAGGGATGCTATGATTCTGCATCAGGGGAAGGGATTCATACTGACAAGACACTGCTGTTTTCAGGCTCTTATCAGTCAGAGCTCAGTAAACCACTGGGGAGCTGTTCTGCGCAGCCAAGAGCTCTTTTTGGACCTCATATGGTTTGCAGCTCACACAAAAAGCCCTGAAAGCTATTGGCAGAGTGAGGATGGCAGAAGGTTGCTGGTTCCATGCCAGGCCCAGGTGAGGCATTTAAAGTATCAGGCAGCTGGAAGGCTGGAGTTTGGAGAAACTCAGGGCAGTACCAGCATAGTGAAGCCAAAAATCTGCTAAAGAGTTGAAAGCTAGACAGTGCCTAGAGACAGGGCTACAGCTTTGGGAATCCCACAGTCTGCAGTCTCAGGAGGAGAGAATGAACCATGAGAAGAATTGCTGTTAATGAAGCAGTCCAAGTCAGAGAGGCTTTTGAGCAGGGTTCAGTCAAGTAGGTAGAATTCTGCTGAAAAAGTAACTTTGGTAAAAAATTTGACAACTGTGAGACTGTTTGAAGTGGTTTTCACACTTTCGCCAAGAAGGATGCGAGGGTAGCTTGGTGTAGATGCCACAATTTACAAGTCTAGCCACTGGCAACCCATTCTTTAAAACTAGGGCCTTTTAAAATTCTGGGTTAGGGAATCTATAAGCTGCATAAGCCCCGTGTGTTAGGAACCAGGCACAATGGAACAATTCCAAGATCAAAGTAAAAGCAACTTCAGCTGATATTCCTGATACGTAACTCGTGTCAAAAATAAAATCTTTTAGGTCACATCATCAAGACAGTGACAAGATCACCATGATTAAATCTAAGTAAGGCACACAAACCTCAAGGCAATGGGTTAAACAGACGACATTACATTCTTTAATCAGTTACAGAAGTGAAACGCAAATTGTCAGTTTTATTTTCTGTATCCGTGGTTGAGTACATTTAGTCAACAAAGCAATGTGTTTTGAACTTTTAAAGGTCTTTATAAGTTTCAAAGCAAAATGATTACTTCATTAAAGCTTAATAAACATCACAAATAAGCACTTGCTTGCAGACTTCTGCCTTTGTTGCATGTCAGGATTGGAAAAGCGTCATCAGATACTGTTTATTAAGGATGTAACTCAAAATTATATTCACAATGATTATGAGGGCAAAATAATAAAAACAAAACGACTGCAGAAACTGAAATAACAACAGAAAATGCTGGAAAAACTCAGCCAACCTGGCAGCATCTATGGAGAGATTTAAATCCAATATGGAGTGCAACTTTTATAGTTGTGTTGCCCTGACTGATCCAGTTGCAGTGAGTGAGACGGTTAAGGCAAATAAACTGGAAATATTGGGATTGAAGCTTGCTAATTACATTGTGATGAATGCAAATAAATGCAAATTGACATTTCACCTGCTTTGGGCGGGGCTCCCGATTGTGCCAAATTTTTTTTACTGGTAAAAAAGGAATGAGCACAAAGAGGGAACCATTCCTGCACCACACCCAATTGTCTGCCATTTTCTTGCCACAAAACAGGCACGATGAGGTTGTAAAATTCCACTCAGTTTATTTATATATTTCTGGCTAGCTTTCTCTCATACATTTCCCCCTCCTTATTCATCATTTTAGTCCATCCTTTGCTGTTTCTTACATTCTGTCCAATGTTTTGACCTGCATAATTTTCTTAGAGCTTGATAATATGTTTAACCTTTCTAATCAACCACAGATGGTGGCTCTGTCCATTGTACTTTTTCTTATTTGTTGGAATGTAAATTATTTGCGTCTCAGTCATTCTCTCTTCCACCTTCTTCCGTCGGGACAAAGATACAAAAGTCTGAGGTCATGTACCAACCGACTGAAGAACAACAACTTCTCTGCTACTGTCATCAGACTTTTGAATGGACTTAACTTTGCATTAAGTTGATCTTTCTCAATATCCTAGCTATGACTGTAATACTGCACTCTCTCCTTTCTTTCTCTATGATTGGTATGCTTTGTCTGGGTAGCGTGCAAGAAACAATACTTTTCACTGTATACTAATACACGTGACAATAATAAATCAAATCAATTATCCTCTTAAATGTTTGACCAATTTGACCAATCCCTTAACCTAATTCACCAATTCACTTTAGCTTGCTCAGCTTTCATACCCTCAGAATTGCCCTTTTATAAGTCATAGAGTCATAAAGATTTACAACATGGAAACAGGCCCTTTGGCCACCCTTTTTTTTAACCACTCGGCATAAAAATATAATCTCAGATCAACTCCTCTCTCCATCAAATCAAATGCAAAATTCAAATTTTTTATGGTCGCTGCTGTCACTACGAGATCATGAATTACCCCCATTTTGTTGCACAATACCAGGTCTTGCATTTTTTAAAAAAATTCATTTGTAGAATATAGCACCTCTGGCAAGGCCAGCATTTATTACCCATCCCGATTTGCTTTTGAGAAGTAGGCATTGAGTTACCTTCTTGAATCACCTCAGTCAATAGCTGGGTTTTATGGGACACAACATTCTCTGCCTATCTCCCACACCCTGCTAACTAAAAGGTTGAGTCCAGGTTTTTGACCTAGCAACTGCAAAGAACGGCAATATATTTCCAAGTCAGGACAGCAATTGGCTCGCAGGAAAACTTGCAGCTGGTGGTGTTCCATCCCAAATGGATGGCATGGTAGCACAGTGGTTAGCACTGCTGCTTCACAGCTCCAGGAACCTCGGTTCAATTCCCGGCTCAGGTCACTATCTGTGCAGAGTTGGCAGAATCACCCCATGTTTGCGTGGGTTTCCTCCAGGTGCTCTGGTTCTCTTCCACAGTCCAAAGATGTGCAGGTTGGCCAAGCTAAATTGCTTCTTAGTGTCCTGGGATGTGTATGTTAGTGCTAAATATATAGGCATATATTTGCGTAGGGCCTGGGTGGGATTGTTGCTGGTGCAGACTCGACAGGCTGAATGGTTTCTTTCTGCACTGTAGGGTTTCTATATATTCAATATCTGCTGCCCTTATCCTTCTAGCTGGAAGTGGTCATGGGTTTAGAAGGAGCATCTTTGCTGAATTGTTGCAGTACATCTTGTAGATAGTACACACTGCTGCTACTGAGCATCGGTGGTGGAGGAAGCAGATGTTTGTGGATGTAGTGCCAATCAAGGGGGCTGGTTGGTGTCAAGCTTCTTAAGTGTTGTTGGAATTGTACCCATCCAGACAAGTTTGACATAATTCCATTACACCCCTGACTTGTGCTATGTAGATGGTCCACAAGCTAAACTTAATAAAATAAAGGAACATCTCAGAATTTTCATCCTAAAGAATGATTTATATTGATGTATATTGTAATATAATTATTTCCAATCATTATTTTTCTTCATGTGCACTCAATCTTACTGATTACGTTTAGGAATATACTTACTTTTCTTGGAACTAATATTTAATTTTGCATATTTTCAATAGAAACCTAAGCCTTTCAATATATCTCAGAGTCTTAGCAGTATTTAATCTCATAATTATATCTTCTTACTATAGAAGTTCACATGATGGACTGGTTTTGTCCCTTAAGCAGGATGAGTATTTTTATAAAGCAAAATAGCAATGTTCAAATCTGCTATAAAGCGGAGACTGATCTCTCTGTCTATGAACTAACACAGAAACATCCAAAGAGGAGTATCTCGCCTTATAAGCTGTAATAATTGTGTGACTTTTAGTGTTAAATACAAATACATTCCTGACACTCACTCTAAAATCAACACGTAACAATGTATTCATTTAACTAACAGTGAACAAATTAACCAAACTTTTAACAAACCAAATAGGTCCTTTCTAACTTTTAATTATTCACGAATAAAACAAGATTTTAATGGTATGCTGTTCAAATAAATACAAGTCTCACTCATTAACAAAAGTAGAATTTAGTTACTCTCTAGATTACAAACAGGGTTTTGTGTCTCCAAGAATATTCTGGGCCTTCTCTGTTGATTCTTCCGTTTGGAACTTCTTTCTTCTTTGGTACCTTTGCTATCTAGATGGAACGTTCTCTTAGACATAGATGAAGCTATGGGAGCAAGCTATTCTCTCTCTCTTGAGAGGGAGCTGAGAGCTATTAGCTCTGGCAGATAGTAGTTGGTCTTCCCTCTTTGTCCCACTGTCCCCTTCTTTTATACTCATGATGACAGAGTCATAGATGTTTACAGCATGAAAACAGGATTTTCGGCCTAATTTGTCCACATCGTTCTTTTTTTTTAAACCGTGAAGCTAGTCCCAATTGCCCTTGGTTAGCCCATATCCCTCTATACCCATTTTACCCATGAAATTATCTAAATGCTTTTTAAAAGCCAAGTTTGAACCTGCCTTTACTAATACCTCATTTTAGACACTCACCACCCTCTGAGTGGAACAATTGTCCCTCTGGACCCTTTTGTATCTCTCCCCTCTCATCTCAAACCTATGCTCTCTAGTTTTAAACACCCCTACAATATTTCCCACAATATGATTGGTCTTTGTTTGTCAAAACCATCAGATATAAATTTAATAAGTTCTTGGTATCTAAGTGATTAAATTAAATTTAAAAGCCTAGCAAAAACTGCTGTTTGGTCTTTCAATATTAATGCTTCAGTTTGGGGCTTTCTATGTATTTGCATTTTAAATCTCTCAGCATAGAAAAAGCACCAGTTTTAATGGGACCACACAATGCTTTCACCCTCTCCCTTTTACAATGTTACAAATTCCCAATTCTAACTTCCTATCTTCCAATCTACAAATATTCTACCCATTCTCAATATTCTCAATAAACAGAATTTCCCAATAATCAGCCTCCAATTGTCATTTAATATCCAAGTATTCCACGACCCTCATATTATTTGCGCTAAATACTTATGTAGACATTTTGGAATTTTACAAGTGAAGGATTGGAGGAAATACATTTCAAGTATGTTTTGATTTCTATAAATTTCAAATTAACTTCCAGCCACTTCAGGTTCTTTCCCAAGGCTACCCTCATGTTCCTATTTGGATGGATTCTTCATCATGCGTCAATGTGTTAACGATATCAAGGTGACCTTGCATCATTTGGATGGTTTGATGGTAGCGACGCAATAACAAAAATTTGAAGAACTTTCTGTTGGAATGCCAAACACAGAAAATTGTGATTTTCTTCGCCGAGTTTCTGCCTCCAAAACTTCAGCAATATGAGAAACTGCTTTAACAAACTGCATCACAATTTTATCAGATTTGAAGTTTAAATTTTCCCTTTTAATTCCATTGCTTGTTTTTGCAATGCAAATCAACTTACTGTCTTTAAAATATTCATTAGTTATTAATGAGTTCACTCATTCTATTTATTCTAAATCATTGAGACTTGGAGTGTTGACTCTATTCTCTCTTCACAGATGCTGTCAGACCTGCTGAGATTTTCCAGCACTTTTCTGCTTTTGTTTCAGAGTCCAGCATCTGTTGATTGATTCCATTTACTTGGAATCAGAGAATCCCTCCAGTGCAGAAGGAGACTATTCGGCCTGATGAGTCTGCGCCAACCACAATCCCACCCAGGCCCTATCCACATAATCCATGCATTTATCCTGCCAATCCCCCTGAGCAATTTAGCATGGCCAATCAACTTAACTTGCACATATTTAGACTGTAGGAGGAAACTGGAGCACCTGGAGGAAACCCACGCAGACATGGGGAGAACATGCAAACTCCACACAGACAATCACCCAAGGCCAGAATTAAACCAGGGTCCTTGATGCTGTGAGATAGCAGTGCTAACCATTGTGCCACTGTGGCATCCTATTTTAATTTTGCGTAGACACTCACGATCACTGCTAATTCCAGATTCTTTTAATTTGCAAAGTTTTTGGGTATCTTTGGGTAGGATTTTCTGGCTCTTCCAGAAGATTCCACCAATGGCGAACTCCGAGGTGGGATACAATGGGAATCCCATTGAGAGAGACAGGACTATAGGATCCTGCCTTCATCCAATACCGGGCCTCCTTCCACCACCTAGAAACATGTCCCAGGGAGACCAGAGAATGCCACCCATTATAACTGCTTCTAAACATGGCTCCTTTTGCCTTGCTCAATAGTTGCTGACCAATCAAACTCTTCTTCCCATCATTTTCAATTTTCTGTTAGGTTCTAAAACAGCTGGCAGGAAATAAAAACAGAAAATGTCAGACAAACTTAACAGGTCTGGCAGCATTTGTGGAGAGAGAAACAGGGTTAATGAGTGAAATAGGATTCCTTTTTAGAAACTGACGGGAAAGATTTGCTCGCGTGGCAGCATTTTCAGTGGCTCTCTGCAGACTTATGTTAAATTCCTGAAGTCCATGTGGGTTTTGACATTGATAACATCAAATGTGTCCTCAGATAGCAGCTGACAGCACTCAGGTAATCGGCGCAGTTTGCACTTGCTTACGCAAATAAATTCTTCCCAAATGAAGAGTGGCTTGTTGTCCAGTGGTATGATTCTTGCTTTGGGTGTGAGAGGTCCAGGGTTCACATCCTGGAAGAGCCTGACTTTTGGGCAGTATGTTGGCACAGTGGTTAGCACTGCTGTCTCACAGCGCCAGGGACCCAGGTTCGATTCCCGTCTTGGGTCGCTGTCTATGTGGAGTTTGTAAATTTTCCCCGTGTCTGTGTGTGTTTCCTCTAGGTGCTCCGATTTCCTCTCAATCCAAAGATGTGTGGGTTAGGTGCGTTGGCCATACTAAATTGCCTCTTAGTTACCCGAGATGTGTATGTTAGAGGGATTAGGGGGTAAATACATGGGGTTACCGAGATAGGGCCTGGGTGAGATTATTGTTGCTGTTGATGCGATGGGCCAAATGGCCTCCCTCTGTATCATAGGGATTCTATGAAGTCTCAGAGGGGGGGCACCATTTTTCTATTTAATTCTTGTTTTGTGACACCAGTCCTTTTTCAACAAATGTTGTGATTCATGGCTGTGTTCTTCATCATTCAGAAACTATTCTGAGACCAACTAATTTTCAAACTTGTTTCAGGTTCTTCACAATTTAAATTAATGGAAAGTAACAATTTCACTGAGATTAAAAGCAACGTTACATATAGCAGTCAACTTTTGCAAAAACAGTGTCTTCCTCAATCCGCTCGGAAGGGGAACCTATCTCAAACCAGTGCTGATTGCTACACAAGATGAAAAAGACCATTCGGCCCATCTCAATTCATCCTATTTGAAGGGCTGCACATTGCCCAAAATGTAACCTCTCACTGTTTCTTAAATGATTCCTACTTCATACGAAGGTGTGTGTGTGTGTGTGTGTGTGGTGTTGTGTGTGTGTGTGTGTTGTGTGTGTGTGTGTGTGGTGGTGTGTGTGTGTGTGTGTGTGTGTGTGTGTGTGTGTGTGAGAGAGAGAGAGAGAGAGAGAGAGAGAGCGTGTGTGTATATACGCACACACTGATCTTTTCCTTGAACTTCCTGATACAATCCTAAACTGTTTTATACTAGATTAAGCTTCACTCCCTCCTATAAGTCTCACAACTGAAAGCTAATATCTAAGCTTAACCATCTTTGTACACCTCTGTAACATCAATACTGAGAAAACCAGCAATAATTTTTTGCCTATCTCAGTGCTAAAACATTTGTCAATTGGAATGAAGGAAAGTCTAACGCGAAGGATTACAGGTCTCTTACAAAACCCAGCAGATTTCCCTTCCAGAATCACAGGATCGACAGTGCAAAAGAGGCCCTTCAGCCCATTGAATTTGCATCGACACATGAAATGTCCTGATCTGCTCATCTAATCCCACTTGCCAGCACTTGGCCCATAGCCTTGAAGGATATAGCATGCCAAGGTACTTTTTAAAGGATGTGAGGCATCCTATCTCCTCCACCCTCCCAGGCAGTGCATTCCAGACCGTTACCAGATTCCCCCCTAAACCTCTCACCTCTCACTTTTAACTTGTGTCCCCTCATAATAGACCCTTCAACTAAGGGGAACAGCTGCTTCCTATCCATCCTGTCCATGCCTCTCATAATCTTGAACATCTCAATCAGGTCAACCCTTAGTCTCTGCTCCAAATGGAAACAACGCAATCTGACCCCAACCTCTCTTCACAAGTTAAATGTTCCATCCCGGGCACCTTCCAATGCAGGAGTGGGGAAAAGAATCCAACAGATTCAATAACAAGCATGTAATCCGCCTCACAGCTTTTCCCTTTCTACACAATGTCCAGGAGATACTCAACATCTGGGCATTGAGTAGCTGTAGTTTAAAATTAACTGGACAGCAAACTTTTCAAACCAGGTGAGTTGAATCCAATATCAGTTTTCAGTGAGTTGTAGCTGGCGTGAATATAAATAAACCAATTTGACAATGACATTTTCTTACAAACAATCATCATCTGAATCACAGGCCTCAGAATGATTCAATCCTCTTGCTTAGAGAAGTTAAAAAGGAAATCACACTCATATAAATAATCATTCAAATCGAAACTAACAACTCAGTATTCTGGGTTCTGGTTGCTGCTCACACAAGTCGGAGGAAATTTCACAATGATGCTAACCTTCAGGCACATGCGAAAAAAAATCATTACTGTTCAATAACAACTGTATCAACGGTTTGGAAATATTACATACATATATTCATAAGTTGAGTTCCTGATGTCACAGTCACCGAGGTGTCTGAGCTGATTTAAAATTGATCATCATACGGATAGACAGAGGGGCAAGCTGATGCCAAAGAGTGGCAGGAGCAGCCTGGCTGTGCCAGGTGACAGTCAATAGAATCACCGAATGCCCACAGTGCAGAAGAACCATTTGGCCCATTGAATGTGCACCAACTCTCTGACAGAATATCTTACCCAGGCCCTCTCCCCCGTCCACCCTACGTGCATAACCCTGTAACACATTAACCATGACTAATCCATCTAACCTTCGTATCTTGGGACACTAATGGTCAACTTATCTTGGCCAATCCATCTAACTGCACATCTTTGGATTGTGGGAGGAAACTAGAGTGCCCGGAGGAAATCCACGCAGACACGGGGAGAATGTGCAGACTCCACACAGACAGTGACCTGAGGCTGGAATTGAACCCTCACCCAGCTGTGCCACTCCAACAATGAGGCATTTTGTGATCCTTATGACTATTTTTAAATGAAGTTTTAAAATACATATATTATATGTGACAAATGCTAAGATGATAAGCTACATTCACTACACATCAGAATGAAACGTAAAGCAGGATCAGTACAACGACTAGTTTCAGCCAGCATAGGAATTGGAAGGCCAGCATAATTCCACTACGTTGGTTACCAGACACATCACTTCAATGATTATTTGGACAACTCCATGTCAGCAGTTGCAGTTGGAAGGTCCTGCAGTAAGAGGGCACTCTTGTTGCAAAACTAGCTAGCCAATTCCATGGTCAGCAAAATGCAGAGCTGCCATTAGACATACCAACCCTTCTCTGACAATGACAGAGAGCCCAAAGGAAAACAGCACCATTAAATTGTGTCACATTTTTGACTATTAAGGAGTTGCCTTTTTTTGATCTTTGTTGCCTGATTACCTGTGGCTCTGCCTGCTCTGGTATTCTTGCCCAGCTGCTGCGTACAGTTAAAGCCTGCAACAAAACAACCCGCTCACCCTTAATTCTGCTGCATCTTGATAATCTGGTGCAATCACAGGAGTGGCACGGTGGTGCAGTGATTAGCATCGCCGTCTCTCAGCGCCAGGGACCCAGGTTCGATTCCAATCTTGGGTCTCTGTGTAGAATTTGCACATTCTCTCCGTGTCTGTGTAGATTTCTTCCCAAAAATGTGCAGGCTATGTGGATTGACCATACTAAATTGCTCATTAGTGTGTCAGAGGGATTAGCAGGGTAAATAAATGAGATTACAGGGATGGTGCCTGGACAAGGTTGTTGTCGGTGATGGCTCGATGGGCTGAATGGCTCCTTTCTGCACTGTAGGAATTCTATGAATTGTTATGGCACAGAAGGAGGCCATTTGACCCATCATGCCTGTACTAGCAATATTGGCATTGAGGTTGAATAGCTGGTGAAGAGACAGAAAAGTGATAGGATAGCAGTGGAGAGGAAAGGAAAACTCTCCTGGATTAATGTTTGTTTTTTGTAACAACTGGTACATTTTCTTCCACAGTCTTCCTGGACCAAAAGTAGGCACTAGAGCAGCACTTTTCAAAATGAGAGATTAAACACTGAATATAGTGTAAGTACTTGTTTTCACAAGTGCCTTGTGTGTGAGGTGTGCAGTGTACATGTGTACGGCTTGGTAATTGTTATCAAATAAGGCTTCTCAGAAGAATATTGGTTATTCTGGACTAATTATCCAGAGGTCTGGACTAATAATCCAAGGAATGAGAGTTTATATCCCACCACAGCAGGCTGAGAATTCCAATTCCATTTCTTTTTAATGATTTAGTTTTGGAAAAGGTGGTTCAAAAATGTGCTCTTTGTATTGTGTATACAATACCACATAAGTGGCTTGTTAGCAAATGTGAACTCTGAGATTAAAGGGGTAGAGACCTCATGGATACAAAATTGGTTAAGGGGTAAAGAGAGGAAATGATGAATGTTGATTCTGATGCATTCTTGGAATCCAGCAAGGCTTGGTCCCAGATATTCATTGGGTTACTTGATAGCATTGAACTTTCACACACTGACTCCCCTGGTTAACTGCTGAATATGGGAGGACTGTATTGGGAGTTGTGCAGTGAGTAATTTAAAAAGCTGTTTTTTTTGTTATGAATCAGTCAAACATGTTCTCCTGTGCTTAGCTAACATTTTAAACTTCTCTTTTGGTTTCAGTAATTGTTGCCTCATTTCCTGCAGAGTTTTTGTCCCCTGAAAGGTTTGCAGTGAGTGCTGATGGAGGTGCCAATGAGTGGGTGTATTAGAGATCGGTGTCCCTCGCCAGAGCATCTACCTTTACCCTTCTCACACTTTTCAAAACTCAAAACAATTTTTGTACATGTGTTTGACATTTAGTCAAATGGCAGCATGAAGTCAAAACTGTTCAGGTAAAAGGGCACCGACTGCAATCGGCAGATTATGAAACCACAATTGATGGACTTGAAAAACGATGCTACACTTAATCTGACAATGAGTTTCTGGTCAGATTCTCCCTGTACTCTTATCTTGATCAGAATGTACATGTATAACTGACAAGCTTTTTCAAAGGCAGAGCATGATGCAAACATTACTCAAAATGAGTTCCCGTTGCAACCTTTCCTCTTTTTTCAAGATTCCAAACTAATTTGCAGGACTAAACCAGCAAGAACTCAGTGATGCGAACATGCCACCTCTACACTACACCTTCACAGCACAGCTACAGCACGTAATTCTCTGAGTGTACATGTAACAGAATCACACATCCTTTTGTGCAATGAAGGTTTACCAGGCTGATTGGTGGGACCAGTGTGTAAGGAGAGATTGACTAGGTTAGGATTGTTTTCGCTGGAGTTCAGATGGTGAGGAGTGATCTCATAGACACTTATAAAATTCTAACAGGACCAGACAGGGTAGATGCAGGAAGGATGTTCCTAATGGTGGGAGTGCCCAGAAACAAGTTTGAGGATACAGAGTAGACCATTTAGAACGGAAACGAGGAGACATTTCTTCATCCAAAGAGTAGTGAGTCTGTGGAATTCATTACCATAGGATGTAGTTGATGCCAAAACACTGAATGGATTCAAGAGGTGACTGGATATAGCACTTGAGGCGGATGGGATCAAAGGTTATAGGGAGAAAGCAGAGCTGGGCTATTGAGTTAGCTGATTAGCCATGATCGTGATGAATAGTGGAACAGAATCAAAGGGCCAAATCACCTCCTTTTGCTCCTATCTTCTATGTTTCCTTATTTCTATGTTTCACTTCTGGCCTCAGATTCAAAGCCACTTAGAGAATAACACTGAGAAGTAATTATGACCAGGCCTCTAGCTCAGAGGCACACAGTTTTACAAACACAAGTCAGAAGGGCAAACGGAATGATTACCAGCTCCAATTTGGATTTCTAGTCAGCACAAGGCCATGCTGGTCAGAAATGGTGTTATTAATTGTTGATTAAACCACTGAATCATTAGGAAGAAGCTACGTGCTTGCCACACTGATGAGACTTTTTATAAAAGCTGTCCAAATAGTTCCATTGCCCAGTTCTTTCCCCATAGTACTACATTATTTTTTTGTTTTGAGTACCTATTCATAAGACCATAAGATATAGGAGCAGAACTATCGAACCATTGGGTTTGCTCCACCATTCAATCACAGCCAGCATGTTTCTCAACCCCATTTTCCCACTGTAGCAACTTTAATGGGCAATTGAAATGGGCCTATTAGAATATGAACTCCCTGAGTAATGGCCAATCAGGAAGCTTCTTGTTTTTACTTAACCAGACGTGTCAGTTCCTCTGGGACTCCGAGTGTAGACTGCTAACTGAAAGCACTCTGTATGCTGTTGTCTGACTTGTAAATAAAGGGATTTTATTGCAGGGATTTCTGTGTCTGAGGACTTATTACACCCACCTTTCCCCCCACCCTGTTTTGAAAGTTGCGATTATCTGCTTCCATCAGGTTGGAACTTAGATTGGGAGCTGGGTTCAAGCTTGTCTCAGGGTTTAACATAGTAATCATGCTCTGTTGACTGATCGTAGGTAATCTACATTCCAAACATGAACACCAATGCAGTCTCTTGGACCAAGTTGAGTCATTGGAAGGAATCAGAAAGGAATTTTCCTGATTTTTGTTTCCCCAGACTTTTTTCCCCACTTGTTCTGGGATTTTGTCTGTTTTTGCCTCTCCCAGGAGATTACCAGCTCCTGTGTAGGCAGGTTTATCTGTGGTGTGAGGCTTAATTCATCACAGTCATATAGGATAGGCTAGATGGATCTAGTAATCTGTTCATTACATTCCGGCCAGTATTGTCTTCAATAGGACTGGAAATCAAGTTAGGTGTAAGTAGGCCCAAAAGCCCTGGTTCACACTGGGCAAATGTGCCTTGTTACCCCCTGATTGTTCCCCATCTCAATCCCATTCACATTCAAATACATTTGGGAGAAATTATGTGTGAAAAGTCAGTTTGGAAAGAACATGTTCAGCAAATAAAAGACTGAAGTATTTCTTTACGAACATACATTAGCCACACGTCCAGTTGATCAATATGTCTACATAGGAGAATATCCTTCATGGGAACTTTCATCGCCATCTTCTAAAAATGTGGCTAATTACTACAGCTTCACACACAATGATACTTCATGGCAATAAACTCTCAAAACATCCTTCCTTCTCTGTGCCTCAGTTGGTAAGTGCACCAAATAAGATAGTGTTCAGCCAACATAAGTTGACACTGACCCTTCGCAGATGTCCTCAGACTCCTTGTTCTTCATCACTTTAAGTGTGTGAGACCATTAGGTGAGTACTGGGCCATTCTCTTTTTTCCCCATATTTATGGCTAAGGATCTTGCTGCAAGTGTTCAAGTGGCGTAATGGCTAGCATTGCTGCCTCACAGTGCCAAGGACCGAAGTTCAATTCTGACCTCTGTGACTGTGTGGAGTTTGCACATTCTCCCCATGTCTGCGTGGGTTTCCTCCGGGTGCTCCACATTCCTTCCATACTCCAAAGATGTGCTGGTTAGACTAATTAGTCATGTTAAATTGACCCTTAGCATTAGCAAAATAAATACATGGTGGTTGCGGGGATCGGACCCGAGTGAAATTGTTTTTGATGCAGACTCGATGGGCTGAATGTCCTCCTGTAATGGAGAGCCACCATCATGAGTGAAATTGTATCTTACTGATCTCCTCGAGGAGGAGAGGGGAGTGGTAAGGAGAGAAACAATAAGAGGAAAGCAAGGGATGTAAACAGTTAACAAAACATTCGAGGTTGAGCTGCTTTAATCTTATTTACCTTAGAGATTAAAAAAGGTTGTTGCTTTTTTTTTTGTAATTTAATGATTTGCAAAACATCCAGCTGCTTTGTACTGTAAACACTGGATAAGTTATTTCCCAATGACTTCTGCTCCACTAAGCTGATCGGGATAGACATTGCATATTCAAATCGAAAGGCTGCTGTCACGTAGATCTGGAAATGCTACAATTCCAGCAGACCAGCCTAACCCTCGCCACGACCCTCCTGACATCAGTGGGAAATAAACATGGCACCAGACATCTGTCATTGCCTGTCCATCCATGTTTCCCCACAGTCGATAGAAAGATCACATTTCAATGCAACATTACATTAACGTGAGAAGTAAAATTTTGGGGTTTGAAAGGCGCCATTGTTTATTTGTCTTGTAATACATTCCACTTGGTAGAAAAACATTTGAATATTTTACTCAAGTATTTCTTTGAGAAAACATGAGGAGATATAGGGCAAACCTAAAGAAAAGAATCCTGGAAGTATTGTCCCATGATTCAATTAAGAAAGTGAAAGGTAGTCACAAAGTTATAGATATGGCACTCAGAGAATCCCTACAGTGCAGAAGGAGGCCATTTGGCCCATCAAGCCTGAACCGATAACAATCCTATGCAGGTTCTATTATCATAACCACATGTATTTACCTTGCAAATCCCCCTGACGCTAAGGGGCAATTTAGAATGGCCATTGATCCTAACCTGCACATCTTTAGGCTGTGGGAGGAAACCTGAGCACCCAGGGGAAACCCATGCAAACACATGAAGAACATGCAAACACCACACAGGCAGTGTTTGGAGGCCAGAATTGAACCCAGGCCCCTGGCGCCACAAGGCTGCACTGCTAACCACTGCACCATCATGTCACCTACTCAAATGCTTGGGAAAGACTCTTGTGATCCACAAGCAGTATGGAGTCCCCAACACAGAAGTGCTTTAGTTTTCTAACTCAGATTATTGCTTTTCGCAAAAATATCCTTTATTCGTATAAAATCTGAAAGACACATTACAATGGATTGTCAGATAATATTGTGAAGTGCTGAAGCAACATCTATCATGATGGTTAGGTCTTGGCATTAGAATGGTGGTCAATTATCCAAAGATGCATCTTACAGAGAACTTAGTAGTGCCAGTAAACCTACTGGATGGTCAAAATTAAGATACAAGCATTCATGTAAGCCAAATATCACTTCATGTAAGACGGATTTCAACAACTAGGAATAGCCTAGTCCCTAAGACCCTAAGTCTCCACACTGGAAATTTGAAGTGTACTTCAGATCAGTACAGAGAAGCATCAACACAGGAAGGATCACACGCATGGCTTCTGTATCAGCAAATAGTGAACTACCATATCCCCACTGCAATGCTAATTCCTGGCTCAAATTAACAATTATCCCACTTGAAAACTCAGAGCAGATGAGTGGCATTTGTGAATCATCAGCAATGATGCAAAGCCAAGGAGGAGTGAGACTTAAGTGGAGCTCTTAGGTAACAAGTAACGGGGTGCTTAGCAAAGGAAGGTTACGAGCTTGACCAATATTTTCTTACATTTTGGATGTTTAATTCACACAATAAAATGCACTGACTATAGTTTTATACAAACCAATTTAGTCCAAAATTACAGAGAAGAGTTTGCTCATTTTTTTCCCTGTGAAATATATCACAATTTGTATTAATTTGGTTACTAATTTTGTATTTTGCGTCATTAATCTCTGAGATTGGTGGCACAGTGGACAGTGAAGAAAGTTATCTCCAATTGCAACAGGATCTTGATCAATTGGGCCAGTGGGCTGACGAATGGCAGATGGAGTTTAATTTAGACAAATGCGAGGTGATGCATTTTGGTAGCCTGAATGAGGACAAGACTTAGTTATGGTAGGGTGTTGGGGAGAGTTACAGAACAAAGGGACTAGGCAAACATGTTCATAGCTCCTTGACAGTGGAGTCACAGATGGACAAAGTGGTGAAGAAGGCATTTGGCATGCTTTGGTTTCTTCAGTCAGAACATTGAATACAGGAGTTGGGATGTCTTGTTGAAGTTGTACAAGACATTGGTAAGGTAACAGTTGGAATATTGTGTGCAATTCTAGTCACCCTATTATAGAAAAGATATTATTAAATTAGAAAGAATGCAGAAAAGATTTACTAGGGATGCTACTGGGACTTGATGGATTGAGTTATAATGAGAGGCTGGATAGGCTGGGGCCTTGTTTTCTGGAGCTTAGGAGGCTGAGGGGCGATATTATAGAGGCCTATAAAATAATGAGGGGCACCAATCAGCTAGATAGTCAATCTTTTCCCAAGGGACAGGAGTCTAAAACTAGAGGGCATAGATTTAAGAGAGGGAAGAGTTACAAAAGTGTCCAGAGGGGCAATTTTTTCATACAGAGAGTGGCGAGTGTCTGGAACAAGCTACCAGAGGTAGTAGTAGAGGAGGATACAATTTTGTCTTTTAAAAAGCATTTAAATAGTTACATGGGTACAATGGATATAGAGGGATATGGGCCATATGCAGACAATTGGGGCAAGCTTAGGAGTTTTAAAAAAAGGATGGCACGGACAAGTTGGGCCAAAGGGTCTGTTTCCATCCTGTAAACTTCTATGGCTCTAACCATGAAAGAATTCTCGAACAGATTATCAATGAGCAGCACAGTGATTAACACCGCTGCCTCTCAGTGAATCAGGAAACCCGGGTTTAATTCCAGCCTTGAGAGACTATGTGTAGTTTGCACGTTCTCCCCGCGTGAGTTTCCTCCAGGTGCTCCAGTTTGCTCCCACAGTCCAAAGCTGTGCAGAGTACGTGGATTAGCCATGAAAAATTGTCCCTTAGTATCCCAAAATGTGTAGGTTAGGCGAATTAGCCAGGGTAAGTGTGTGCGGTTACGGGAATAGGGCAGGGACAAAGGACCTAGGTAGGGTGTTCTGTCAAACTTAATGCCCAGACTCGATGGGGCCGAATGGCCTCCTTATGCACTGTAGAGATTCTATGATGATGATCAAATATTCATGATACTTGGTGTGCTGTAGCTGGTTGCTAGCAGTTTGATTCTTTTCTAAAGGTTCTGATCAAGGATCTGTACCTAAACATTAACAGAGGTTGAGATAGATTGACATAATTGGATCTCAAATCAATGTTTTGAAGAAAGAGAAAGGAAGGAAAAAATGGAAGAATTGCTTAATCGGAAGCTTTTTATCAGGGTTGAAGAATCAATTACTGGGGGCATAGGCTTATGTGCAAGGGCAAGGTTTAAAGGAGGTGTATGAGGCACGTTTTTTTACAGAGCGGGTGGTGGATGCCTGGAAATCGCTGCTGGGGGAGATAGTGGAAGCAGATACGATAGTGACTTTTAAGAGGCATCTTGACAAATACATGAATCGGATCGAAATGGAGAGATATGGTCCCCGAAAGAATAGAGGGTTTTAGATCAGTCGGGCAGCATGGTCAGTGCAGTCTTGGAGGGCCGAAAGCATCAAAGTTACAAACATTCAGGTAAGAAATACGAAAGGATCTGATACTGTGTTAGAAACATAGAACATTACAGCGCAGTACAGGCCCTTCAGCCCTCGATGTTGCGCCGACCAGTGGAACTAATCCAATGACCCTCTAACCTAAACTATTCCAATGTTATCCATGTGTTGAGGATAGATTATAGATCACTAAGTAGTGCAAAAGCAAGGATACCTGTAGGGTTATAAGAGAATGTACAGTGGCTACCAGACGTTTTATTTAAACACTATGATTTGTAACCGATGAGGAACCTTACTATTCATAGAGTACATAGGGAAGAAGAAAAGAAGAGGGTGCAGAGTATAATGTTGCAGCTACAGATAGGATGTAAAGAATAACCAGCTTAATATGAGGTCCAATCAAGAGTGATGGCAGCAGAGAAGAAGCTGTTCTTGAGCGGAATGGTACATGATCTCAGACAGAAGAAAATGGAAGAGAGAATATACACGGTGCATGAGGTTCTTGATCATTCTGGCTATTTTTCCAAGGCAGCAGGAAGTGTAGGCTTAATCAATGGATGGGAGGTTGATTTGTTTGGTGGACTGAGCTATGTTCATAGCTCTTTGTAGTTTCTTGCAGTCTTGGTCAGAACAGGAGCTGTGATACATCTGGAAAGGTTGCTTTCTATGGTGCATCTGTAGAGTTTGGTGCAGGTCGTAACAGACATGCCAAATTTCCTTAGCGTTCTGAGAAATAGAGGCATCGGTAGGTTATCTTCACTATAGCGTTGGCGCAGAGGGGCCAGGAAAGGCTGTTGGTGATCCAAACAACTAGAAACCTGAAGTTCTCAATCATTTCCACATCATGCCCGCTAACTGAGTAAGCAATTGAGCTCAAAGTCAGAGAACATTTGGGAATGGTGGCCATAAACATAATTGAGCCCACTTTGAAAAAAGGAAACACAGATACAAGTACTGGATGAGCTAATTTCAATGGTACTAAAGGCGACTGGACTCAGATTACTTGGGAAAACAAGCCAATGTTCAGGAGCAGGATGGACAGAAGAGGAGATAGAAAAGACGCAGGGTAAATATATTTTGAATAGGAATAAAGGGAGGTAACGCTTCCCTTAATTGAGAGACATGGGCAAAGGGAAGGCTCAACAAAGGCATATGATAAACATGGAGAAAGTGAAAGAAAACAGTAACAATAAGCATGGAGGATAGAAAATAAAAAGTTTAGGAGAGAATGAGGAGGTGCATGAAAGGCTTGTGGGAGTCAACATAAAAGGAAATAGCAGGGGCTTTTATCAGTACACAAGTGAAAGAATGATCAAAGAGAAACAGGATGACTTCAAGATGAAGGAGCCACCTTGTACTAGATGGTGCGAGAACAGCAGAGCTGCTTAATGAGAATCTTGCATCAGTTTTTAAGATGAAAGAATTTGTGTCGAAGTAACAGAGGAGGATGTGGGAGAGCCACATAAATATTCAAAAAGGCATCACTTTAAAAAATGTAATGGGACTAAAAATAGAAATACCACCAAGCTCAGAATTGCAAGGGGAAGATGGGAAAGAGATTATGAAGACACCAACTTAAATTCTCAGAAAATCTCTGGAGACAAGAATTGCCATGGAACAGAATCGTTATTTTCATTCCTTCATGGGAAGTGCGCAGCGCTCGCTAGGCCAGCATTTATTTGGGAAGATGGCAGCCATCTTGAACACTGCAGTCCACGTGGTGTCAACGGATACAACAAATATTGGGCCAGCACGGTGGTTAACTCAGCCGTCTTACTGTGCCAGGATCTGGGTTCAATTCCGGCTCGGGTCACTGTCTGTGTGGAGTTTGCACATTCTCCCTACATCTGCGTGGGTTTCCTCCGGAGTGCTCCAGCTTCGTCGCACAGTCCAAAGACGTGCAGGTGCTAATTCAGCCATGCTAAATTGTCCCTTACTGTCAGAAGAACTAGCTAGGATAAATGCCTGTGTTAACGGGGATAGGGCCTGGGTGAGATTGTGGGCGGTGCAGTCTCAGTGGGCCAAATGGTCTCCTTTTGCACTGTAGGATCCTTTGATTCTATGACATTACACCTTTGCATGACACAGGTAGCAAAAGGATAAACTAGCACATTTTAGGACAATTAATTTTAACTTGATTGGGGGTAATTTTAAGATGAATTCTGCAGGTGGATCCCCAAGACACAGGCTGATAAAATTCCATCCTGTATAATCTATGACATTAGTGAGACTGGGCGGAGAGTTATGGATTTGTCAAGGGCTTTATTGCAAATTAAGGTAGATGGCATTGGAAGAAATATAGCCACGTGAATAGAATGATGGTTGGAGAACAGATTGTTCAGAATGAAGATAAATGAATATGATTCAACTTGGTATTGTATCCCAGGCCGCTATGCTGGGACATATTTCATGAGAATGATATGGACACAAGCAATAGAATAATGATATTGAAGTTTGTTGAGAATACGGAAATGACTGGAATGGCAAATCATAAGGAAAGAATGTCAGAGACTGCCAGATGACTGACAGATTAACAAAGTGTGCAGATAGATGGCAGATGCAAGATTAAATACCAGAGATTTAGGTCAGAAAGAGAAGGATTTCATTAAAGCCGAGGCCTGAGGGCCTGCGTGATGCATTATTAAAGTTAGTCATTTAAGCAAAAATTTTTTCAACGTTTAAGAATGGGTTAGTAAGGCAGCAATGAAACCAGGAGAACAGGGCCTGATGTTTTAGGATGATGGGGCCTGGCTCCTGCCGACTGAAGAATCAGTAGGGGAACACATCCTCCGCACTGACTCCTGCACCCTTTTACATTCCAATGAGCATTGATTGGCAGAAAGTGGAACTTCCATCCCTCACTTGGGAGAAAGTCCCACCATGGAGAACCACCGCCCAGTCAGACTGCCTCTGGGCTTTGGGCAGTGCCAAGTTGTCCCTTGGGCTTTGACACTTTATTCCTTGGGCAGTGCCGGGGTCTAGGCTGGCAATGTCCAGGGTGCATCCTCCCCACTTTATCCCTGACACTCGGGGTAGGGGTGTCCTCAGTGGATTCCTTCACTCCAGCAGGGTCAGGTTGCCAGCTCCCTGCAAGTGGGGAGCTATTGTAAACCCCGTTGGAGTAAAAGGCGCCTGATGGAGGCGGAGATGCTAGTGGACCCAGAGACTTCAGTCCAGGGCCTGCTAATGAGATGTAAAATATATTCAAATGAAGATTGGCATAAATTATGCAGCTCTGCGCTGATTTCTGGTGCAGAGCTGACGGTGCTGGAAATCCAGCTACCAGAAGCTCATGGAGGCCGGGAAGTCTAGTAGAAAACCCGCGAAACAGTTGACGTAAGCAACGCAGCGGGCTGGGAGAATTGCTGCCAACCACCCCTCCCCACCCCCCTCCGAACACAACCAACCTTCCCACCCCCCCCAAAACACCACCACTGCCTTCCCCTCCACCCGATCTTTTCATTATTTAAATTCCATCATTCTAATTGGCTATTTGACACCTAAAAAAGTCCCTCACATTCCTCACATGAATTCCTTTTTGAGGTTTCACAAAGAGAATGCTTGAAATCTGTCAAATTTCCCCATGCCTATAATTCCTTGATTTGATTTGATTCATTATTGTCACATGTATTAAGCTACAGTGAAAAGTATTGATTCTTGCGTGCTATACAGACAAAGCATACCGTTCATAGAGAAGGAAAGGAAACAGTGCAGAATGTAGTGTTACAGTCATAGCTAGGGTGTAGGAAAAGAACAACTTAATGCGAGGTAAGTCCATTCAAAAGTCTGTCAGCAACTGGGAAGAAGCTGGTCTTGAGTCGGTTGGTACGTGACTTCAGACTTTTGTGTCTTTATCGCGGTGGAAGAAGGTGGAAGAGAGAATGTCCTGGGTGCATGAGGTCCTTAACTACTTCTGGTACAACAGCAATTTTCAAGAATTCTCCCAGCACAAGGTAAGAACCATTAACTTCTCTACCTTTCCTGGCTCTGCCATTTGTAATTCTCAGCTGGATGCAGTGTCGAAACATTCGATGATGGTGGCAAAGTTTGGCATTGTTAATACTCAGCTGCAGTGAAGAATGCTTGCAGTAATCTCAGCCACACAGAAGCAAATAGAGATGGAAAAGTAATTTATCCAGCAGTGGGGCTCAGCTGTTGCTAAATAAGCCACAGAAGTAATCAGTCTAATAATGAAGGATCGTGGAGAAGCACAACGCAATGCTGATAAAATGCACTGCGCAGATTTCCGCAGATTTGGTTTGCAGGAATCTAACTTCTTGGCTCCACTTCCACCAAGACTTCTTCTGAAACACATAGAGGGATGGGAAGGGGAGGAGCTGGATGGGTGGGGAGGTAATTGGCTAGGGCCATGATCGGCAGGGAGGGGTGGGAAGTGTTCAGGGGAGGGGGGGCTGCTGTTGGTGATGTCTCGGGGTGCAATGTGTAGTGTCATAGATGTCCCAGTACACTTGTCTGCACAATGGCACACCCAAGCTCAGCAGCCAGCCTCTCAGGCAAGCTGAGACTCCATCCCTCTCCCCCTCCTGGCAGGATTCACATTGTGGTTGGCCTATTGGAGTATGAGATTTCTGATTAGGGATCCAATTGATGGACCAATCAAGGAGTCTTGGCCTTGTACTTAACAAGGAGTGTCAGTTCCTCTGGCACACCCTGAGGCAGACTGCTAACTGCCAGCACACTGTGTACCGCTGTCAGAGTTTGAGAGTTTTGGTGAAGGGACTTTTGTCTCCAAAGAGTAACCAAAAAAACCTCCTGTTTTCTGACCTGGTTTACACTTAGAATCTTTTCTAAGAAAATTCTGCCTGCATTCAGTAAAACACAGCACTCTTAAGGCATTGACAGCCAAGCTCACTAATCACAAGAACATTAATTCCAATTTCTTGAACACTTAAGGGGAATAGAAGGAATAAATCGTATTATAAATTAAATCCACTTAAACCTGGCACTGGAAGGTTACTTTATCAAAACTGAATAATGCAATGATCCATTTCCTTTAGGACCTAAAAAGCAGGATCTCATTTTACATATATACCCTGTTATTCCTCAATCTTCAACATTTTCCATTCATTTAAAGCGGCATAACTATTAAAAATATATTTTCATTTTTTTTAACCTTTAGAAAGAAATGGCGAGGACATTACCTTCAGGCCAGCTGATATTGTTCACAGACTCATTATCCCTGAAGCGTAGTTTCTTTGCTGAAACGCAGAATTTCAAATGCCTGCTATTCCTCACATTCAGCAGTGTGGCTCCAGCTGACTAGAAGCTCAGTCCAACAGAGTCAATTTAACATTCAGTATCCCCAATCATAGCCCCTGCTTACTCAAGTTTGTTACACTGAAATATGAAAGGTGAAAGAGCAAAGAACAAAAAACTACAGCACAGGAACAGGCCCTTCAGCCCTCCAAGCCTGCATCGAACATGTTGCCAGACTGAACTAAAACCCCCTACTCTTCCAGGAACCGTATCCCTCTATTCCCATCCTATTCATGCATTTGTCCAGATGCCTCTTAAAATTCACTTAAGAAGACATCACTTAAAGTTCATTTATCAGTGACATATGTAGGTTTACACTAACGCAGCAATGATGTTACTGTGAAAGTCCTCCAGTCACCACACTCCAGTGCCCGTTCAGATATACTGAAGGAGAATTTAGTAAGACCAATACATCTAACCAGCATGTCATTTGGACTATGGGGGGAAAACCGGAGCACTCAAAGGAAACACATCGCATAGGCAATGACCCCAGCCGGGAATCGAATTTTGATTCCTGATGCTGTGAGGCAGCAATGCTAACCACTGTGCCATTGTACTGCCCATCTTTTGATTCAAACACCTTCACTGTTTGATCCACTGTTTGACTGCACAGATCTGTTGCATGATGGCAAAAAAAACAATGTTAAAGATGAACTATAAGCTTCATGGCAATGATAAAAACTTTAGTAAAATAAAGTAAAATTTAGTATGTTCTTTACCCAGAGGGTGGTAAGCGTATGGAATGCCCTGCCTGCTGTGGTTGTAGATGCGCCAAGTTTGGAGGCATTTAAGAGGTCCGTGGATAGGTTTATGGATGAAAAGGGAATGGTTTAGGTTAGAGGGTCATTGCTTTTTCTTAATTGATTGGCGCAACATCGAGGGCCAAAGGGCCTGTTCTGCACTGTAATGTTCTATGTTCTATGTTCTAAAATATCCCAATGGCCTTGTGGTATTATCACTAGACTATTAATCCTAAAACTCAGTTAATCTTCTGGGGATCCAGGTTCGAATCCTGCAGACGGTGGGATTTGAATTCAATAAAAAAAATCTGGAATTAAGAATCTACTGATGACCATAAAACCATTGTCAATTGTTGGAAAAACCCATCCTGGTTCACTTACATCCTTCAAGGAAGGAAATCTACTGTTCTTACCCGGTCTGGTCTACATGTAACTCCAGAGTTGTAGCAACGTGGTTGACTCTCAACTGCACCCAGGGGATGCAGAATAGGCAATAAATGCCAGCCAGCCAACGATACCCATGTCCCACGAATGAATAATAAAACAATCACCTCACAGAAACATTGAGCTACTTAAGGTATTGGGACAGGATAATCAAAAACTTTGTCAAGGAGGTTGGTTCTAAGGAGGGTCACAAATAAAAGAACTGAGTGGATTGGGGAGACTTCAAGAGGGAATTTCAGAAAGCTTTGGGCTTCAGCAACTGATTGTTAGGGCCGGAGGACATTCAAGCAACAGGGAGGGGGCGGGACAATTCCTTTGAAAGCAAGGGTGAGAATTTTAACATTGAGCTATTGCCAACCAGGGATAGACCTGAGGGGTAATGAATGAACCGAACGCTGCACATGTTATGACATGAGCCCAAGTTTATGGAGGGGGTTGAAGATGGGAGGCCAGCCAGAAAAGTATTGGCATAGTCAAGTTCAGAGCATGTATAAGCAGCAACTGAGCTGAGTGAGGTAGGGCCAGAGAAGGGCAACACTACTGAGGTGGAAACAGGCCATCTTGGTGATAGTGAGGATATATGATCAGAAACCCATCTTGGCGTCAGATGTGACCTGGTCTGAATTGGCCTTAGGAGATGTGCCAGGGAGGGGGATGAAACTAGAGAATAGGGAATTTCCAAAACAATGGCTTCTCAATATTTAGTTGGAAGAAATTTCTGCTAATCTGGTACTGGATATCGGCCAAACTGTGTGACTAATCAAGGACCCTGGAGGGGAAATATTTAATCAGTACCACCACTTACAATGGCATTTGTTCCAGTTAATGCCTTCTACTTCACTGCCAGTCTGTGAATCAATAAGGAAACTGCCAATAACCTCTGTTATTTTTTCTTTTTGTAAGCTTCCTTAAAACTTTCCTCTTTGATTAAGTTTTTAGCTGTCCTGTCCCATTACCCTGTCACTCTATCCTCCACAGAGCAAACCCAGCATTCCAACTGCTTTCCATCTCCTGATGCAATCAACTTGACTTTTGCATACTGAAACTCATAACGCAGCAAAAAGCGTAAAGCTATTTGCCTAAACGTAAATGACAAAAGAACAATTCGTCCAGACAAGTCCAGACTGTAGGAGCAGCTTCTTGTCGCACACATTCTGACCCACTCTCAAGGTAATGTAATGGAGTAGACTCCCATTAAAAGATCGCAGATAAAGGCCTGGATATTTGGAGAAGAGGTGGGAAGGTTGTGTTGGGGCAGACCTGAATCCTTTCAAGAAGACCGTCTTTGCATATTTTCATTCTGGGGTGGCAGAGGTGGGACATCCAGTGGTAGGCGTGGGGCAACAACAAAGGTGTGCAAATGATGAGGCCAGCAGTCCACCTCCATTTACTGGGGCATTGGTTCAATTGTAATGATGAATGTCAGGTCCACAAAGCCTTCAAGTGCCCCCTCCCCCTCTCCCCCACCACTACCCCATTTTCCTTACACAGTATCCATTATGGGCAGACCTCAGGAGACAGTTCTTTGAAATGGGCGTGAAATAATTGCACTTCTAACAATCTAACAGAGTCAGCAAAAATGTTTTGGAGCCATTCAAGGAAGTTATGTCTCCTGAAGTGGTTAATCTGTTGTAAAAATAAAGAACTATTCGGTAACATCAAGGATGGGTAATCTTCCACTAACCTCTTAAAACTGTCAATCAAACTGCATACAGAATTCCTTGTTGTACAAGTGCTTCTTTAGCTTTTGAAATTCAGCCAAGTGTTTATAATGGCCTCAGTTTCAAAACAAATCCTTGAAAATGCAGACAATGAAGCTCATTAAAACTAGAAAAATAGATGGTAATGGCCTTTTCCTAAAGTCCAGCAGACGGCCTGTCAATCAAAGCAATCCAAGGATAGCGTTTGCTATTTTTTCTTTAAGTGAAAGTTGCAGATCAGTTTTTATTTTCCCAAATTTAAAGTGCCGTGGATGTTTAGCTTACTTCAAATCAAGACACTTAGGAGTTCCCAATAGATGATTTCTTCAGTTTTGAAAGCATCATTGCACTTTTCCCACCAGAAAAAGTGCATTGATGCATCTCAAAACTTACATAAAGCTGAACAATGCAGATAGTCATTAACTTCAGGAAGCGCAGTGGAGGACATACTCCTATCCACATCAACAGGTATGGTCAAGAGCTTCAAGTTTCCAGGTATCTAGATCACCAACAACCTGTCATGGTCCCTCCATGCTGGCGCTATAGTTAAGCCTATTAACATCTCTACTTTCTCAGGAGGCTAAGGAAATTTGGCATGTCTGCTACAACCCTCACCAGTTTTTATAGATGAACCATAGAAAGCATCCTTTCCGGATGTATCACACTTTGGTATTGCCCCTATTCTGACCAAAACTACAAGCAACTACAAAGGGTTGTGAATGTAGCCCAGTCCATCACTCAAACCAGCCTCCTGTCCATTGCATCGTCTATACTTCCCACTGCCTTGGAAAAGCAGTCAGCATAATCAAGGATCCCATGGACACCGGATGTTCTCTCTTCCATCTTCTTTCATTGGGAAAGATATATAAAGGTCCCGTATCAATCAACGCAAGAACAGCTTCTTTCCTGCTGCTGTCAGACCTTTGAATGGGCTTACCTTATATTAAGTTGATCTTTCTCTAATCCTTATCCCTCTCCTTTCTATTCTGCACCCTCTCCTTTCCTACTCCCCTTTCTACTCTATGAAAGGTATGTTTTAAATTACAGAATGCCTACAATGCAGAAGGAGGCCACTTGCCTTATCGAACCTGCACTGACAATTCCACCCAGGCCCTATCCCCATAATCCCATATATTTATCCCCTCTAATCCTCCTGATTCTAAGGAACAATTTAGCATGGGCAATTGATATAACCAGCACATTTTTGGACTGTGGGAGGAATCTGGAGCATCCGGAGAATACCCATGCATACACGGGGAGAATGTGCAAGCTGCACATAGACAGTCATCCAAGGCTGGGAATCGAATTCAGGTCTCTGGCACTGTGCCCGTTGTTTGGGATAAAGTGATCTTCTGCACTGATCCACTGTGTCACTGTGCTGCCCCTTCCATACTTTGTACAGGTTGCAAGTGACATTAAATTTGGGTAAAATCTGTGGGAGGGAATTTAGTGAAAACTGGACCCCAACCCCTATCCCTTACCTATACTTAAGTGATGAATCCTAAAAGGAAATAATTATGGCCAGTCATGCCGAATGGGAGGAAGTTCTCCGTTCATATTTGAACCATAAGTGGCCCAAATAGGTACAGTGGGGTAACAATCCAAAACCAGATCTGGGATCCAAGGGAGAGAATTGTTGGTTTTGCGCCTGTAAGGAAGTGGGTAAAAGGGCTCCCAAGCTAAGGAAAGTGATTGCAATTGCTAGTTGTCTAGAACAGCTCCTTGGTAGAGAAGCAGAGATTATCCGGGTTAAACGGGACAGAGAAGCCCAGGTAACCCAGCTAAAACAGGACTTAATGAGTGCCACCACACGCATTCAATAATTAGAAGTGGAGGGAAACACACAAGAGGAAAGGAACCAAATCACTATGAAAAACATGAGCCAGTTCCAGACTCAATGTGATAAAGCTTACCAAAAGGCGCAGCGTGCTGTCAGTGAGAGAGAGGCTGCGCTGCAACAGGTAGAGGAATTTAAATGTAAATGCAGTGACCTGCAGGCTGCAGTAAACGTTTTACACCAAGCAGGAAATTTTTTGAGGAGGTGACGAACACGGTCGACGAAGGGCGAGCCGTTGATGTCGTCTATATGGATTTTAGTAAGGCGTTTGACAAAGTCCCTCATGGGAGGTTAGTTGAGAAGGTCAAGGCTCATGGGATACAAGGACAGGTAGCTAGATGGATAAGTAACTGGCTTAGTAATAGGAGTCAGTAAGAATTTAGCAACACCAATTTTAAATCCAACCAATTTATTTGATAGTAAAATTGCGAGCTTTCAACACTCTTGTGTCTTCGTCAGGCAAATGCAGTGTCTAATCAGCAATCTCTGACTGTCTGTGCTGATGTGTGCTATTGCAGACCAGAACACTGCATTTGCCTGATGCAGACACAAGAGTGTTGAAAGCTCGCAATTTTACTATCAAATAAATCGGTTGGATTTAAAATTGGTGTTGCTAAATTCTTACTGAGTTCTTACCACCCCAGTCCAACGCCGGCATCTTTACATCGTTAGTAATAGGAGACAGAGAGTAATAGTGGAAGGGTGTATTTCGAGCTGGAGGCCGGTCACTAGTGGTGTGCTGCAGGCCTCGGTACTGGGACCTCTTCTATTTGTAATATATATAAATGACTTGGAAGAGGGAGTAAGTAGAGTGATCAGCAAGTTTGCAGACAATACAAAGATGGTTGGACTTGCGGATAATGAGCAGCATTGTCAGGCGATACAGCAGGACATAGATAGGCTGGTAGCTTGGGCAGACAGATGGCAGATGGAATTTAATCCTGATAAATGCAAGGTGATGCATTTTGGGAGAAAGAATGTAAGGGGAAGGTATATGATAAAGGGTAGACCTATTAAGAGTATAGAAATGCAGAGGGACCTGGGGGTGCAGGTGAACAAGTCTCTGAAGGTGGCAGAGCAAGTGGAGAAGGTTGTGAAGAAAGCATATAGTATGCTAGCCTTTATAGGAAGGGGTATAGAGTACAAGGGCTGGCCTTTAATGTTGCAGTTGTATAAAACATTGGTTAGACCTCATTTGGAATACTGCGTCCAGTTCTGGTCACCCTACTACTGGAAGGACGTGGAGACTCTGAAGAGAGTGCAGAGGAGGTTTACCAGGATGCTGCCTGGTATGGAAGGTCTGAGTTACGAGGAGAGTTAGGCAAATTGGGACTGTTTTCCTTAGAAAGACGTAGACTTAGAGGAGATCTAATAGAGGTGTACAAGATTATGAGGGGTATAGATAGAGTAAACAGGGTTAAGCTTTTTCCTAGGATGGACTCAAATAGCAAGAGGGGTCACGGGCTTAGGGTGAGGGGGGTAAGGTATAATTTGGATGCTAGAGGGAGTTTTTTCACACAGAAGGTGGTGGGGGTATGGAATGCGCTGCCAAGTAAAGTGGTGGAGGCAGGTACTCTGGAGTTATTTAAGAAATACTTAGATGGGCACATGAACAGAATGGCAATGGAGGGGTATAGAAAACTGATTTAAAATAGGGATCATGAGCCTTGGGAGTCCCTGGGAAGTGTGTAAATAGATGATGATATTGATGTACTTGTTTTTATCCTACAGGTGCTTTGGTCCACCTTGTTGTCTAACGAAGGGCATACACGCAATGGGTCGTGAGAGGGCTGCTCTTGGATTTTTTTCGAGAGTATCCTAGTGCTTCACGTCGTTAGTGTACGCTTGACCTGGACCATTTGATGGGCAACATGACAGCTCAGTGACTATCGCTGTGCTGTGAGATACATGGATTTGGGCCTGTGTCTGTGGGAGTTTGCGCATTCTCCCCGTGCTTGCATGGGTTTTCTCCGGGTGCTCCGGTTTCCTCCCACATCCCAAAGATGTGCTCTTAGGCTAATTGGCAAAACAAATCCTCCCTAAATTGTCTCAAATTTGATTTTTAATCCGTAGATCTATAAACATAGACAGGAATCACAGGTAGAGGCGGGAACATCAGGGTGGCGGCGCGGGCTCGTTGGGCCGAAGAGCCTGTTTCCTGTGCTGTTTTGTTCTTTGTACTTTCCACTGTATCCCAAAATATGTGACAATAATAAATCAAATCAAACATCGTAGTTGTCAACTTAGCTTATCAAAACAAAGCCCTATGATCAATCATGTTGAACGTACAAGCATTTAATTACTAAAACTGAAAGAACAGATTTATTTTTTGCATGTCAATGCCTGTCAAAGAACTCCAGGAAAACTAGTGGCTTTTGGTACCAAATAAACTTGTTGGACTTAAACCTAGTGTTGTGAGACTCCTTAAATAATTCCAGGAATAGGTTACGGATTTTTTTTTGTTCCTCCCCTGGGACTAGAATTCCCTGAAGTTTATAAACCCTCTGAGGTTCTGTCAACTATTTACACTTATCGAAGAGGCTTGACTTCACAAAGACTGCAGGGAAAGGGGCAGTTTCAATTGCCCAACACAGCAATGAAGCCAGCAAGGTGGCAATGCTGCATGTGGCAAAAACTGCTGGAAACGGGAATGGGAACGGAATTCCTGGTGTTGGGTCACATCCGCCATTTTTAAAGGGCTCCCAAATTCCAGATTAATAAGTTGCTCATAGCACAACACTATTCCCAAGGTATGATGTTAATGATTAGTGCAGAAGATCACTTTATCCAAAACAGCGAGCACAATTCTCCCAAAATAAATTTTGAAGTATTGACTGAGTGGGAAAAACAGTGAGATTCCAGTTGACTGGGTGATCCAGATTGCAATCCACCCTCATTTAGACACTTTTTTTGGAGCTTGGGGTGATTCCTATCAGGAAAGAGATGTGTGGGGATCTAAAGACGCTAGGTCCTTAGGGATTGTAGCACTATTTGGGTGCCCCAATCTCCAGATAATAGCTTGAAGAATTCACTATTTATGGAAATAGGTGAAAGGGGAATGCCGATGATGGACGGATGGGATTCATAGAAAGTTTATGCCACAGAAAGAGGCCTCAAGGCCCATTGTGCCTGCACAGGCTGGAAAACGAGTCAGCCGGCCTAGCCCCAACTTCCCAGCACTTTTTCTCGTTCATTTGTGGGACATGGGCATTGCTGACTGGCCAGCATTTATTGCCCATCCCTTGTTGCCCATGAGAAAGTGGTGGTGAACTGCCTTCTTGAATCACTGCCAGTGTTCTGTGGATTGCCCCACAGTGCCATTAGGGAGGGAATTCCAGGATTTTGACCCAACCACTGTGAAGGAATGGTGATGTATTTCCAAATCAGGATGGTGAGGGGATGCATAAAGCCCTGCAGATTACACCACTGGAGGTGTACATCCAGATAAATGAGTTAAGAGTCTCTGCCTCCACTATCCCTTCAGGCAGCGGGTTCCAGACCCTGATAATCCTTTGGGTGAAAACAATTTTCTCATCTCCCTTCTAATCTTTCTCGCAATCACTTAAATATATATCCCCTAGACATTGACCTAAAGGAAGTAGACCCTTCCTATCTCATGTCCAAAGATAAACAACTAAGTTTAACAGGTAACCACATTGTGTACACAAAACTAAGTAATTTAGGTGGCACGGTGGCACAGTGGTTAGCACTGATGCCTTATCACACTAGGGTCCCACATTTGATTCCCAGTTTGGATCACTGTCAGTACATTCTCCCTATGTCTGCGTGGATTTCCTCTGGGTGCTCTGGTTTCCTCCCACAGTGTGAAAGACATGCTGATTAGGTGCATTGGCCATGCTAAATTCTCCCTCAGTGTACCTGAACAGGTGCCAGAGTGTGATGACTAGGGGATTTTCACAGTAACTTCACTGCAGTGTTAATGTAAGCCTACTTCTGACAACAACAAGTAAACTTTAATGGGCCAGAATTCTCGGCCGTTCAGGCCCCGCTGCTGCTGCAAACAAGGCTGGAGAATTTGGTGCTCAACCAGATCTCCATTCACTACAGCGGGACTGGAAAATCCCACTGGCGAGAATGGCCGAAAAATCCCATCCATTATGTCACAGAAATGCCCAATTTTAGTTCTCGGATTGTCACTTATGGAAATAAATAAACCCTGCTCTAAGCTTTCCTAATGACTTGGATCAAAATCCTGGAATTCCTTACCAATGTGGAAGCATCATCACTTCAAAGATTCATGGGGTGCAAAGAGAAGACTAGTCAGGAACAGCCAGTAAGGGTACACAATAAATATGGCCTTCACATCTTTACTATAGAGAACACTCTCCAACACTTACGTGGTTAGTATTAATCAGGTCTTTTTTCACCCTGAACAGATCATTGCAAAAATAACTGTATCAGCGGTAATCTCTGACAAAACAACCCACTGAAAAAATTGAAAGATTGTTTGACCATTGGGTGTCACAATGTAGCAGGATAGAATAATCCTTGCACCATCTGCAACACCCATCCTTTCTCAGCTATGTCAAAATAGCCAGACCTAAATTGTAACACGCATGCGGTGAGCATGCTGCTAAACTGATACGGGATTGCTGCGGGAAATGGAACCACATTTTGACTGCAGGGCTGAGAAACCAACAAACGCACTTTACAAGCAAGAGTGAGATCCACTCGATGAGACACAGATAAAAAGGAATGTGGTATGTTCTTCCTGCAACCAACTCCCTCCATACCAGAGCACTCCTCAAGTAAGGCTTTGTGAATATCTTTGCGTCAGCACCTACTTACAAGGTGGAGCAAATTAATCAACAGTCTTGAATAACCCTGCGACTCTCTCCTATATAAAAACATGCTAAAATACCATATTTTGTTTAGCTAAATGAAAGCAGGCTGGTTTTGGTGATGTAATCCCGATAATTATACAAATGACTAATATGCAAGAATTTCCATATTTTGGAACAAGACTCTAATTGGCAGAGGAATACATTTCTTTCAGCTCAGCCATAAATTGGGAACACTGCATCAACCCCAGCCCCCACCATTTTCATTTTCACTTGCACTTACTTCCTAAGGACAGCAATCTCATTCTCAATGCTGTTCTCCTTTCCTTCCAGAGCTTTCTTGGGGATGCACTTGATGGCAACCAGTTTGTGAGTCCGCTTCTCCTCTGCAAGAACCACTTCAGAGAATGCACCCCTAGAAAGAGAAAAGGAAGATATATTAGCACTTTACTACATTATAGCACCGATCACCCACTTGTGGGCAGCACGGTGGCACAGTGGTTAGCACTGCTGCCTCACACCGCCGGGGACCTGGGTTCTGACTATGTGGAATGTGCGTGGGTTTCCTCTTGGTGATCCGGTTTCCTCCCACAGTCCAAAGCTAATGCGGGTTAGGTTGATTGGTTGTGCTCAATTTCCCATTAGTGTCAGGGGGACTAGCTACGGTAAATATATGGGGTTATGGAGATAGGGCCTGGGTGGGGTTGCTGTTGGTGCAGGTTCGATGGGCCAAATAGCCTCCTTCTGCTGTTGTGCTGGGACACAATAAAAAGACAGAATGCTGAATTAGCATCCAGTAATAGAAAACTCCCCAAATCACGAGCAAGGGTGTATAAGCAGCATCATCAAGCGTGCAATTTATGAAGGACACTTGATGCTCAATTGTCCGAGGCATTTGGCACCACTCAGATGCACTATCAACCTGTCCTGTCCTGTCGAAAAGTCTAAAAGTTATCATAACTTTCAGAAAGGAGTTGGATATATACTTGAAAAGAAAAGAATCATTTGCAGGGTTGTAGGAAAAGAGCACGGGAAATGAGACTAATTGGTTAGCTCTTAGAAACAGCCAACACAGGCATGATGGGCCTTCAGTGTTGTGTGATTCTGTTGAGACATCCTTGCAGTTGGTAGGTTGTGCGAAGAGCAGAAGCAACTGCAGGTTGCAGTGTTCCCCCTCTTACAAGGCTTAATCCTGTCGAGAGGTTTAAATGGCATGATGGTGGGGGAGGCAGTCGGTAAGTGGGAAAAGGAAAGAAAATAGCCTTCCCCTGATCACTAGACTGATAAGTACATTTGTATAAATGCTGGCTGATTTGGTTTTTATGATACTTCACAGCTGAACAATCCAATACAGCAAATAACCAGTCACACATTACAAAATGGTTGCTTATTGAATACCAGTGCAGAAGCAGGCTTTAGGCCCAACAAGTCTGCACCAACTCTCTCCAAAAGAGCATCTTACCCTGACTCTATCTCCACAAGCCCACATACGTAATCTCTCTAACCTACACATCTTGTGACACTAAGGGGCAATTTAGCCCATCCACCTACCCTGCTTATCTTTGGACTGCAGGAGGAAGTCGGAGCATCCGGAGGAAACCCATGCAGACGTGAGAGAATGGGCAGACTCCACACAGATAGTGATCCAAGCTGGTAATTGAACCCTGGCGCTGTGAGGCAGCAGTGCTATCCACCTTGCTGTAGGTGGGACAGCAGGGCTGGTGGAACCCAACATGAGACACCATCTCCAGGAGAAGGTTTGTTTCAGCTTACTTTTGCACGTTCAATTACTGCAAATGCAATATGAAGAGAATTTACCCAACTTCCTTCAGTTGTGTAAACTGTCTATCTACCCAACCATCGCTGTTACAGTGGGAGATGCGTGGTTGAGATGAAGGCGTGGAAATGGCTGCTGACATAGACAGAGAAATGCCCAGCTTTTCATGTGTGAAAATTACAAACTGTAGATTTTGGAATGTGTATATTACAACAAACGATCAATAAAACAAATATCTTTATTACAAAGAGATTGCCATGTAAGAGTAAAGTTTGACAACAGCACTAGATTAGCCCTTGGAAAGAGAGGCCTGTCCTTTGAGAATCAAATGAATTGACTAAGCCTCTTGTTTAGGCCCCAAAGTTTAAAAAAATGAGGAGTGACCTCATTGAAATGGGGCTTGACAGGGTCAATGGTGGGATCATGTTTCTAATGGCTGGTGAAACTACAACTAGGGGATCGCAAGCTCAGAAAAAGTGGCTGACAATTTTGAATTGAGGAGGAGAAATTTCTTCATACAAAGAGTTGTGAGCCTTAGTAATTCTCAGCCTCAGGGAACTGTGCATATTCAGTTGTTGAGTAGGTTTGAGTTGGAGATTGGGAGACTGAATGAAGTGATATGCAGACAGTGTGAAAAGATGCAGCTGATGTCAAAGATCCACCATGATCTTACTGAGTGGCAGAGCAGACTTGAAAGGCCTACTCTCGATCCTATTTCTTCAATTTTTAGAACCAGGCAAATGGCTGATGTAGCAACATAGGCTGTGTCGCATTAGCAGAGGAATGATCATTAAGGTGTGATCATATTGCTGGAGAAAGTGGACATTTGCGTACAGCTGTAGATTAAGTTCACTTGGAGCGTGTGCATTGCATAAATTTTCACACATATCGCCCGCTCCCATTAATAGTTATCCCATTTAATAAAAGTTACAAATAACAACTTTTTACGTTGAAGAGGGCTATAAAGCTTGCTTTGCTGCGCAATTTCATTTAATTTCCCCCTGACCTGAAGCATGCCTGTTTTCCACTTTAATCAGGGAATAATCGAGAGCAATCGCCTGACTGTCTCTTAGTGGTGACAATAGGGGAAGAACTGCCGGGTGAATATCTTTACATAAGGGAAGCAGTGGTATTGTCAATGGACTGGTAATCCAGAGACCCAGGATAATGCTCTGAGGACCCACTCTTCTGCTTCACTAATATCCTTTAGAGAAGGAAATCTGCCATCCTTAGCCTGGTCTGTGACTCCAGAGCCTCAGCAATGTGGCTGACTCTTAGATGCCCTCTGAAATAGCCATTTAGTTCTCGGGCAATTGGAAATGGACAATAAATGCTGGTCTGACCAGCAACGCCCACGTCCCATGACGAATATTTTTTTAAAAAAGACAAAAATCTTACTGGCCCTTCGTGTCAACAGCATTTTCCCATCCCGCTGCAATGAACAAAGATTTGGCTGGCTACCAAATTCTTCAACCTCACTGCAGTGAGAATGTGGCGTGAAGTAATTAATTCAGGGAAGGTAGGATTGAATACAACATCACTTCAGTCAGCAGAGAATATACTGCTCTCTTTATTTTGACAAGTCTCCTGTTTCTAAGGATTATGTCATAAAATGACTCTACGAAAGATGAACTCCTTGGGTTAAAGCCAATAAAATCTGGTCAATTACAGTTCCACTACAGCAACAGGAGCAGTTTTCTAAGCTGGGCACAGGGAGCACTGATATCTCTTCAATGCAACAGCATCGCATAATGCATGTTCAGTTCAAAAGATCACACGGACAATGGAGTTTTATTGTCAAAGTTCAATGGATATATGAGCTTCTGTCCAAAAAGCATCCATTTACTTACGATATCTAGCCTGCACTAACCCAAGATGATCTTTACTGATTGATCTCCAGTATTTTCTTATTATAAATATCACATTTCACTTTCGACCTGAATTCAGGGGGTTTAAAATTTCATCAGTAACAAAAATCAGAGACAATCTTGGTGTCAATGGCTCTCGATGGAACAGATTAGATTGCTGTTGCTTGTCCTCCCATTTGTGCTGATCCCAAAACACCAATCTGGTTACCTGAGCCACAGCAAGTTTCACATTTCCAGCTGCAGATCTGAGAACATCAATATTTCAGACGCGTAAACACACAGCTTAATCTGGTCATGTCGGGTCAAATTCAAACTGGTTTACCACCGAGCTATACAAAGGTGGACTTGCTTGCAACGTCTTCATGCAATACACACCAGAAGTTCTCAGTTTTTCACTACAGGTGAGGGCATTCAGGGTTACAGGATCAAGGTGGCTCAGTTGCACAGTGGTTAGCACTGCTGCCTCACAGCAGCCAGGAGACTCGGAGTCAGTTCCGACCTTGGGTCACTGTCTGTGTGGAGTCTGATGTCGACTCTGTACATTCTCCCCATGTCTGTGTGGATTTTCTCCAAGTTCTCTGGTTTCCTCCCACAATCCAAAGTTGTGCAGGTTAGCCATGCTAAATTTCCCCATAGTGTCAGGGAGGGTAGCATGGTAAATACGAGAGGTTACGGGGATAGGGCCGAGTTGGGATTGCTCAATGGGCCAAATGGCCTCCTTCTACTTAGCAGGGATTCTATGATTTTAATATGACAGCCCGTCGATGGAATGAAAGTACAGGTCAGTCATGGTCTTGTTGAAAGGGGAGGGAATTGGGAAGTGAAATAGCCCAGCCCTATTCTTAACTTCCCAGTGTCCTTTAGTGGATTTCATCTGGTTCACTAATGCACCAAGAGCAGGACCATCTTGACCTGCTCTTGCCTACAGTGACTCTAGATCCACAGCAATGTAGTTGACTCTCAAATGTCCTTTGAAATGACGGCAATTAGAGAGGGACACTAAATGCTGCCCCAGCCTGCAATGCCCACATCCCATGAATGAATTTACTTCACTTTTCACACACAGGATCATGAGCTCATTTGCAGCAGTCAACAGGAACACTTTATAAAATAACAGCATTCTTTCTCCACTTGCAGTAACAAATAAGATGATACCTACTATGGGGGGTTTCCTCCAACTACCTAAGTATCTTGGAACTGAAACATGATCATCATTTTTCTTGGCAGTTTTGTACTTGGCTACAATAAGCTTTCCAAAAGAAGTGTAGATGCCAAACTGATTACTGCTCCATTCATGTCCCAACAAGGCTGTGTGGGAGGAATGTAAATTTCTGCCTCTATAATATGGATTCTGTTTTTGTTTAAATAATAAACCACAGCTCTCTCAAATGCACTTCCAGAACTTCCATAAAACTCGACCTTCATGTCTACTGAAGGAATGCGAATGGTCAGAACAGAAGCGTTCAAATGTCATGATGCACACAACATTATTCAGAACACAAGAGCATTTGGAATTGTGTTGGGATAGCAGAGAACCTTGGAGGCTTCAAACTCAATAGCACCAGGGCAAGCTGCAGGCCTGATTTTGAAGGATTCGCACTGAAAGAGACACAGCATGATTAAAATGATACAAAGAGATGTCTCTTCAATTTGTAAGTTGAGAACTGGGTGGGGGAGGAAGTGTTAAATTGGACATTCTCCAAACAGAGAGTCATAGAGATTTACAGCATGGAAACGGTTCAATTTGCCCATGCTGCCCAGTTTTTAACCATTGAGCTAGTCCCAATTGCCCGCATTTGGCCCAAATCCCTCTATACCCATCTTAACCATGTAACTCTCTAAATGCTTTTTTGAGACAAAATTGTACCCACCTCTACTGCCACTTCTGGCAGCTCATTCCAGACACACCATTGTATGCATGAAAAAATTGCCCATCTGGACCCTTTTGTATCTTTCCTCTCTCACCTTAAACCAATGCCTTCTACTTTTAGACTCCTCTATCTTTGGAAAAGGATGTTGACTGTCTACTTTATCTATACACATCATTATTTTATAGACCTCTAAGATCACCTAAGCCTCCTATGCTCCAAGGAAAAAAATCCCAGTCTATCCAGCCTTTCCATATAACTCAAAACAACAAATCCCGTAGCATCTTAGTAAATCTTTTCTGCACTTTTTCCTAGTTTAATAATATCCTTTCTATAATAGGGTGATCAGAACAGTATCATTATTCCAAGTGCGGCTTTACCAATGTCTTGTACAACTTCAATAAGAGATCCCAACTCCTGCATTCAATGTTCTGACCAATGAAACCAAGCATGCCGAATGCCTTCTTCACCACTCTGCCCGCCTGTGATTCACTTTCAAGAAGCTATGAACATGTACCACTAGATCTCTTTGTTCTGTAACTCTCCCCAACGCCCTACTGTTAACTGAGTAAGTCCGGCCCCCATTCGATCTACCAAAATGCATCACCTCTCATTTATCTGAATTAAACTTCATCTGCCATTCAATGGCCCACTGGCAGCGATATCATGATGCTGAATTAACCCCTTCCTGATCAATGTCAACTTCATGTTGGCTGCATCTAAATCATTGCTGAGAGAGACCAGGGCCTCCCAAACACCTGCAGCCATCAGCAGAGGCCTTAGGCTGTAATTTGCTGGCATCGCTTATAGCTAGCTTGCGTTGCTTTAAAGAGCAGGTGAGTTATGGCTGGTCATCATGCAGGATGTATGAGGAACAATAAAGAAAGCTTTCAAGTTAGAGTCCTTGATGCAGAAGGCGAAAGTAGGAGTGATGTCCTGGGCCTAGGGGGGATGGAGGGCAGATCATGTTCAAAAGGCAGTGGGAGCAGATAGCTGTGGCAATCATTGCCAGCTACACCCTTGGGACTGATTATAATGTTGAAAAGAACTTGGAGGCATTCAAGAGGGAATTAGATGATGCGAATAGAAACAATATGCAGGGGAAAAGCCATCAAGTCATGATGCTCACTTGAAAAGCCAGTGCAGACACGCTGGGTCAAATGGCCTCCTCTGCACTGTAACAATTGTGTGAAGTTCAATGACCACCACGAGTACTCAAGCTCAGTCAAAGCACAATCAAATGCCATATCCCAACAGCGGCTACACCAACCTCAGCTGCTGCTCAAAGCACCCACACACCCATCGACTCAACTGCCAACAATCTCTGTCAATCAAGATTCCTAACTACCATTCATGTACTTGTCTCAGAAACCGCATCTCACGCACTGCCGACTAGTCAATCACAAAAGCCTCATATGTCAAACAGATTACACATTTTTCCCTTGTAAGGACAACCAGAAATAAAGCACTGAACTAAAGAGGAACAAACAACCCCGCCCCCCCTCACGCAAGAGGCAGGGCTGGATATCGTTCAGACTCTCTTTTCATGGGAGAACCAGAGACAGGAAAGAAAGCTGGAAGAAATCAATCCCTCTCATACCTAATTCTCTGACACATTTCTCACTTTCCTCACTACCCACTATCTCTTCTGATGTACAAACTGCGGATAATGCAAACACCCACCACTTGTGTTCTCCACTTGCTTGCACCCCCACCCTACCCTTGTGCCTTTTCCCTTTTGAATACCCAAGAGACATAATAAAAAATAAAGTCACCACAGTTCCAGATGATCATAGGCTGTTCTCCCTCTCAAAGGGATATTGCATTCAAACATGCTTTGACTGAGTTTGATTACTTGTGGTCGTCATTGAGCTTCACACAATTGACTTGTGAAGATTTAACCTGAGGGCCACCACACTTCAGGCAAGGGGCAAGATTGAGAAGCGGGGTCTTCATGACTAACCTCAGCTAGTACGGGAATTGAACCCACACTGTTGGCATTGCTTTGCTTCACTAACCAGCCATCCAGCTAACTGAGCTAAACCAACCCATAGCAGGAATAAAACTCCAAGCACCTGGATAAAAATCAAAAATCCTAACTGCTAGACCATATGGGACGCTTAGCTCAGATGGCTGGACAGCTGGTTAGTGATGCAGAGTGATGCCAACAGTGCGGGTTCAATTCCCGTACTGGCTGATGTTACTCATGAAGGCCCTATCTTCTCAACTTTGCCCTTCACTTGAGGTGTGGTGATCTTCAGGTTAATCACCACCAGTCAGCGCTTTCCGCTCAAAGGGGAAAGCAGCCTATGGCTATCTGGGATTATTGCAACTTTACAAAGAGGCATCCAGGCATTCAGTAAGGCTATGAACACCACAAAGGAGTGACGACACAGCACTATCTCTTGATTTCACACTTGCAACCAGTTTCTCAAATGTTGATACTGCCTGCAAATTAGAGGACCGAGAAAAGGAAGATCCACATCTGCTGAAACTAACACGGGGTATAAATAGTCTGTGGCCAGAGCAGGGCACAAGTGCCAGGCAGATGGAGGATGGAGTTGCCACTGCTGAGAAATAAGATGAGCACTTTGAGGAGGGAGCCTAGGCAGGAAACATAGAAACATAGAACCCGCAGTAGACCATTCAGTCCTTCAAGCCTGCTCTTCTAGTCATTTTGATCATGGTTGATAAGCAAATTCAATAGCAATGGACAACAGAATGCCAGATCCATTAGGAATCATGCCAGTCAATGGCAGGGAGCATGGAGGAATTCAACTTGGCACAGGGCTTCGTACAGAGCTTGGTGCCCATTGCTTCCAGCATGACAAAGATGGCCAATTCCATTTGCACGTTATAGATCTCAACAACAACGTATCACCCAGTGCCAGCATCGCAGCTTCCATTACAGCACAAGCAACAGATACCCAATATCTAAGAGTTGCAAAAGCTCAGATTACAGCCGTACTAGGTTAGCTTGCTGCCAGTGCCAACTCAGATTGCTGCCCGTGTGATTGTAGCTCACGATACACCAACTCTGTGGGGTGAGGAGGTGGGAGTTGCGGCAACTCAGTAATCTGTTCTCCGATAAGGCACTGCCCCAAGGGAGCATACAGATTTGCTATTCTAAGGTAGTCGAATTCTGCTATTCTGCCAGTGCTCCTAACGGGTACATGTCAACCAGTGAGACTGCTGCCATCCATACCAGGATGATGCCATCCACAACCAGGGCTCTTAAACTCAGAGCTGCTCGACAGCATCCTCCGCTGCATATCAGCAGCCCCCCCAGCAGCCGTGCAGCAGCCACTGGGGAACCATAGGCCGAGGGGTATTATCACTAGACTACTAATCCAGAAGCTCAGCTAACGGACTGGGGATGTGGGTTCGAATCCTGTCACAGCAGATGGTGGAGTTTGAATTCAATAAAAACAAACCTGAAATTAAGAATCTACTAATGACTATGAAACCATTGTCAATTGTTAGAAAAACCCATCTGGTTCACTAATGTCCTTCAGGGAGGCAAATCTGCCATTCTTACCTGGTCTGGCCTACGTGTGACTCCAGACCTACAGCAATGTGGTTAACTCTCAATTGCCCTCTGAAATAGCCTAGCAAGCTACTCATTCAAAGGCAATAGGGGATGGGTAATAAATGCTGGCCCAGCTAGTCACACCCATGTCCCACGAATTAATAAAAAAAATGAAGTAAGAGCACCAATACAGGTAAAGCAAGGCACAGAACAGGAGAGAAGATGACTAAGGAATGCTCCAGGGTGACTAGTTGATTGTCATACATACACAATGTGGAACGATTTCATGTTTAAATTGTTCATTTTTTCCCCCTGGTTTTTAATTTTGCATTGTTGGACATGTTTAGTGAGGGAGGAAGGTATGAAATTGTTAGTGATTGAGGAATTGCACTCATTGCCAGTACATTCTGATAAGGTCTTCCCAGATAGAAATTGGCTGTCAAAAGCTGCTGCCTATGAAGCACACATCCCACACACTGTCCTGATCTGAGGTTAAGGTGGAAGAATTGCTCCCCAGACACCCAGAATGGGAATGGCCACTGGCAGAGTGCCTTTCTGCTCCTCATTTTCCCAGCAACTTTTCAGGTTCCATGTGACTTTCATTCATTCTCCAAGTCATGCCACAAGGAAGGCTGATTCTTGCACCCACATCTGAAAACAATTGGTTTGTAAAGCAGCCGTGAATTCAGCAACAACTCCTTCAACAATCACCACATCACTCGTTTCGTAACCAACTATAGAAAGCACCAAATGTTTGTAGAACCATACAGAAGAGGCCCATCAAATCTGCACTAACACGTGAGAAAGAGCTGACCTCCCACCTAATCTCATTTACTAGCACTGGGCCCATAACTCTAAATGTTATGATGTGCCAAGTGCTCATGAAGGTACTTTTTAAAGGATGTGTGGTAACTGCCTCTATCACCTCCCAGGCAGCGCATTCCAAACCATCATCACGTTCGGGGTAAAAAATTTTTTCCTCACATTCCCCCTAAACCTCCTGCCTCTGATCTTGAGTCCATATCTCCTTGTGACTGACCTTTCAACTAAGGGAGGCAGCTGCTCCTGATCCACTGTGTCCTTGTCCCTCATAATCTTGTCCACTTCAATCATTTTGCCCCTCAGTCTTCTGTGCTCCAGTGAAAACAATCCAAGCCTACCCAACCTTTCTTCGTAACTTAACTGTTCCATCATTCCAGGCAACGTCCTGGCAAATCTCCTCTGCTCCCCCTCCAGTGCAATCACAACTTTACAACCAGAAGAAGTCAACCGAATTAATCTACAAGTAGTTGATAATCCCTTTAAATAGCACCACTTGCAGAAGGGGGGCCCTTTTTACGCCTGAATGTATGTTTATTAATGCATGGCGATGAAAGGACTTTAACTGGAGCATGGATTTGCACGACATTAAATAATTATGAACTGATTGCTTGGTGTTCTCCCAGCCAACATTTACTGGGTGCGTGTCAATGCCTTCACCAATATGGTACCTGGCATCATTCGTCCACCAGTGTGCCACAGATGTCACTTTGTAATGGTAGGAGCACTCACAATAACTAGAACCAGGCATGGACAAGCCCAATTCCTGATATCCCCCAGAAATGTATTTTCCTAGCTTGCCAAGTGAATTGTCCAAAGGACTTAACACAAAGGCTTCATACATTAAGAAGTATATTAGGGTGAAATATTGAGGAGAACTGTATAACACTGTGCAGTATTGGGTGTGCCTAGTTCAGCGAGTGCATTCGAGTGTAGGGGTGGGGTGAGAGAGAACGAAACTGAGAGGAAAGATGAGAATAAAAGCGAGAGAATCGAAAAGAGGGATAATTAATTGAGAGATAGGAAATGAATGAAAATGAGGGAGAATGAGAACAACAGACGGTCAGGCAGACGAAAAGATAGAGACAGATATATATACTCAGCATATGCGCTGGTGTAGATATGCACGAGAAAGGCAGACGCGTACAGTGTTCGTGCTACATGAGATAAAGGCATTAATCAGAGGCGTTGCTGCTACATCATCCTTCGGATCTCAGCTGTGCAAATTTCATAAGAAACCATCCTCAAGCTGCTGGGATTGTCAAATTCTATTGCTAATTATTTTAATATTGATACTGAATTATATAACGTCTCATTTCAACTTGTTACAGCCCTGCTGCTGTGAGGAGAAATAGCTCTCCAGTATCAATTCTTTCTCAGCCAGGTTAAGAATCTCTTATCCGGGTGATAAGATCGGCTGTCCTACAAATAGGTAGGTATGCAGAAGTAAGCTTCTCTAAATATTTAAGTAGGCAATTAAGCATCGCACTTAAATAAAGTGGAGTAATGGGCAAAACAGATCATAAAAGGCCAGGCTAGACTTTAATCTAATCAGTGAAAAATGTCAGAAAAGGTTATCTCAGTTAGAACAAGAAATGGAAAGGGATTTTTATCTATCACTATACTGAATTTCATTGCTGTCTGTATGGCCCCATTATTTGACTCAGGGTATAACTTTCAACATTTACATACAAACCAAACCCTAGGAAATTATATTTTGTGCTTAGCATCATGGTTGTCACTTTTCGTCTAATTTCCCCCAATTCTGTTTATTTTTCATCATCCAAACCTCCAGGATACAAAGCATTTAAAAAAAACACTTGGGGATGTGCACTTGGTACGTACTTTGGCGGCACGGTGACACAGCAGTTTGCACTACTGCCCCACAGCGCCAGGGGGGCTGGGTTCGATTCCCGGCTTGGGTCACTGTGCAGAGTTTGCACATTCTCCGTGGGTTTCCTCCCATGGTCCAAAACACATGCTGGTTTGGTGCATTGGCCATGTTAAATTCTCCCTCAGTGTATCCAAACAGGAACCGGAGTGTAGCGAAGACTAAGGGATTTTTCACAGTAACTTCATTGAAATGTTAATATAAGCCAACTTGAGGTGCTGTGAAACAGGCAAGGTCATGGATCAGAGAGCTGGGAGGTGGGATAGGGCTCTGTTGCTCTTTCTTAGCCAATATTAGCGTGATGGGCCAAATGGCCTCCTTCTGGACCGTCTATGCTTTCAAAATTAGATGCGCTTCTACAGGCCATCTGTTATTGGGCCCAGGACATCCAATGGCTTCCTCCAACAGCTTGTACACTTTTTCATCAACAGCTCACACCACTGAGCACCAACTGGCAGTACACAGTTCCACTTCACTGAATGCCTTCTTGTGAGCACTGAACACTGCATGGAACCTTCCTTCTGATTATGCTGCTTTCATTCCTTATTAGTATTTAAGATCACTTAAAATATATATGTATATAATTTGAATGAGTCACCCCAAACGCTGCCCCCTCAAAAAGACGTTGTTTGTGGTGGTGTATCTTTAAAGGGAGACCTCGATTACTTCTTTGAGATGTTCTGCTTCCTTAGCTGCTTATTTGAGCTGAGTCTTCAGGAAATAGAGTTGTGGGTGATGTTTTGAAGCACACAGTGACTGACGCAGAGCCAACTGCTTTGGGCAGTTGCTAGGGGAGGCGACGGTATTGTCACTGTACTATTAATCCGGAAACTCAGCTGAGGTTCCGGGTTCGAATCCAGCCATGGCAGATGGTGGAATTTGAATTCAGTAAAAATATGTAGAATTAAGAATCTACTGGTGACCGTGAAACCATTGTCGATTGTCAGAAAAACTAATGTCCTTTAGGAATCCGTCATTCTTATCTGTCTGGCCTACATGTAACTCCAGAGGCACAGCAATTGGTTGACTCTCAACTGCCATCTGGTAACTAGGGATGGGCAATAAATGCTGGCCAGCCAGCGATGCCCATGTCCCATGAATGAATTAAAAAAAACTGCATCCTTTAAGGGAAAAGCAGGTGATAGCAGGTAATCATAAGGCTATATGGACAGCAATGAGAACCACCATAAATTAATCCATCATGTAAATTTTCTCCTATCTCTGATATCAAAAACAAGAAAGTTGTGGAAGTGTCATTCTGAGGGTATATAGAGCTGGTTAGTTCGAGAGAAAACACAGACGCAATGAGGATATCTGAGAGTGAAGTGAGAAGAAAGATTGTCGGCGAACGACACTAAGAAAAAGCAACAAGTTGTACTGCCATATTCCACAGAATCGGAGAATTCATTTGGCCCATCAAGTCTGCACTGACAACAATCCTACCCATGTCCTATCTATGTATTTATGCTCTCATTGTCAGGAGGATTAAGGGGCAATTTATTATGGCCAATCAACCTAACCCAGACATCTTTAGACTGAGGAGGAAAATCACGCAAACACAGGAAAATCGTGCAAACTCCACACAGACACTGACCCAAGGCTGGAACTGAACTCGGGTCCCTGGCACTGTGAGAAAGCCATTCCAAGGCGTGAGGATTTGCTAATGAAAGGTTAGAGGGATATAGGGCTAGAAAGCAAAAGGAAATTTTTTTAAGAATTTATTTGTGGGACATGGGCGATACAGGGTGGTCAGCATTTATTGTCCATCTCTAATTGGCCTTGAGAAGGTGGTGGTGAACTGCCTTCTCGAATCGCTGCAGTCCACATTCTGTTGGTTTATCCACAATGCCGTTAGAGGGGGAATTCCAGGATTTTGATCCAGCGACTGTGAAGGAAGGGTAATGTATTTCCAAGTCAGAATGGTGAGTGGCTTGGAGGGGAAATTGCAGGTGGTGAAGTTCCCATTTACCTGCTGCCCTTGTCCTTCTAGATGTAAGTGGTTGTGGGTTTGGAAGATGCTGTCTAAGAATCTTTGATGAATTGCTGCAGTGCATCTTATAGACAGTACACACTGCTGTTACTGATTGAGAGTGGTGGAGGGATTGAATGTTTGTAGATGTGGTGCCAATCAAGTGAGCTGCTTTGTTCAAGATGTATCAAGCTTCTTGAGTGTTGTTGGAACTGCACCCATCCAGGCAATTAGAGCGTGTTCCATCACAGTCCTGACTTGTGCCTTGTAGATGATGGATAGGTTTCAGAGAGTCAGGGGGTGAGTTACTCACTGCAGTATTCCTAGCCTTTCTTGTAGTCTGCTCTTGCAGCCACTGTATTTGTGTGGTGAGTCTAGTTGAGTTTCTGGTCAATGGTAACCCCAAGGATGTTGACAGTGGGGGAATCAGTGATGGTAAGATCATTGAATGTCATGGGGCGGTGGTTAGAGTGTCTCTTATTGGTGATGATCATTGCCTGGCATTTGTATAGCATGAATGTTACTTATTGTCAAATAATGTTGTTAAATCTCTTTAAAGTGATACATTTTATTTGTGCCCTTTCCATAAATTTCCTGTGGACATGACCATTCTTTACAGACGGCACGGTGGCACAGTGAAATTTTGGAACGTTCTTAATTAAATACATAACGAGCGTTCATGAACTCAGCATGTGGGTGGCAATCTACACACAGTGGCACAGTGGTTAGCACTGCTGCCTCACAGTGCCAGGGACCCAGGTTGAATTCCCAGCTTGGGTCACTCACTGTCTGTTTGGAGTCTGCATGTTCTCCTTGTGTCTGCGTGGGTTTCCTCCCACAGTCTGAAAGACGTGCTGCTTAGGTGAATTGGCCATGCTAAATTCTCCCTCTGCATACCCAAACAGACACTGAAGTGTGGCGACTAGGGGATTTTCTCAGCAATTTCATTGCACTGTTAATGTAAGCCTTACTTGTGGCTAATAAATAAACTTTAAAGAGGCTATACTTTGCCTCAGTGTCTGTTTTAGGCATCGATACTGATCTAGCACACCAATTGTTTGTGCGAATATTAAAAGCAGCTTCAATTAGTTTCACCAGAGTTCCCATCACACTCCTTCGATATGTGGGAGATTCAAGGCCAGATTTCCAATATGAAAGGGTAGTGTACAAACCTGTTGCGTCATTCCCCACCCACTCCAGTACTGCTGAGCTTACTGTGCTGCAATTTCACCATCATCGGATTAGCTTTGAGCACAAAAGCCAAATTAATTTCACTAAATTATCGCTCTAATAAAAAAATGTTTTGCTTTTTCAGTGGTCTACACATCCTAAAATTTGTGTTAAAAAGGTTGATAGAAGATCCAAAATTTTCAGTGTGGCTGTCTCCAAGGAATGCGTAAGAAAATGCTTTCTAATTACCTCCTATCCAATTGTAAGTTTATTTATTACGGTCACAAGTAGGCTTACATTAACACTTAATGAAGTTACTGTGAAAATCCCCTGGTCGCCACACTCCTGCATCTGTTCAGGTACACTGAGGGAGAACTTAGTATGACCTATCTTTCAGACAGTGGGAAGAAACTGGAGCACTTGGAGAAAACCCACTCAATAATGAGGAAAACGTGCAAACTCTACACAGACAATGACCCAAATCAGGAATCAAACCCAGGTCCCTGGTGCTGTGAGGCAGCAGTGCTAACCACTGTGCCACCGTGTATAGATATCCTCCCACATAAGACCACATGAGCAGAATTAGGCCATTCTGCCCATCGAGTCTTTTTGTGTCTTCTCCCCATAACCCTTGATCCCTTTATTGATCAATAACCTCTGTCTTAAATATATTCAATGACCTGGCCTCCACAAAGAATATTAAAAGCAGCTTCAATTAGTTTCACCAGAGTTCCTATCAAACTCCTTCGGTACGTGGGAGATTCAAGGCCAGATTTCCAATATGAAAGGGTAGTGTACAAACCTTTGCGTCATTCCCTACCCAGAGCTACCACCCTCTGGCTGAAGAAATTCCTCCTAATCTCAGTTTTAACGGAGCATCCCTTCACTCTGAGCTGAGTCCATTGTTATGTATTTAATTACAGAATGTTCCAGAATTTCACCTCCAAATCTCAACCATAATATTACTGCTGCAAAGGCTTCACCCTCACTCCACGGAATCTGGGATTGTTTATGAGACACAAGGAGGCGAGAGCTGAGTCCCGCCACACCAGCTCTGGATTAAACGGAAACAAACACATAAAACCCAGTGTGATTGTGGGAAATGTTCTGTTCTATTCTATGCAAACATGAGATGGTTGAGTGAAAGTGAGACTGAGCTTCACCACAAATTGTTAGGTTACGCAGCTGTGCCAGTGGTTTTGTGTGCAGTCTGTTGTGCAGTAAAACTCCTTTTCCTCTTGGAGCATGTTGTAGCACAAAGCTTCACCTAATCATAATTCCACCCTGACTCAACCAATCTCCTCAGAATGACACCAACATGGCTTCCGGCCGAGAATTGCTTATGACAGAAAGCTTCACTTCAAGTCCAAAGAATAAGAATAGAAAGGATTAGTCAGTTCTATTTTCATCTGATTAAGAAATCATTAAAGTTAAAAACAAGCATATAAATTGACTTTTCCAAATAGAGTACCAGTGATCGAGGGTTCACGAACTGTGAGAGGCAGGATTTGATAGGTAACTGGCTTCCCTGGAAACCAATATTTTGACAACCACAAACCTTCCCCAAGGACAGCTGGGCACAATAAATAATTCCTGTATTTGGAATCTTGCCAAAATAACACACCGGATAGATCTTTAACCCTGGTTTATTCCCATCATGCTTCTCAATCAGAGTTGCCAACTCTAATTTGAAATATCCCTGGAGATTCGTAGAAACCCCCACAGTGCAGAAAGAGGCCATTTGGCCCATCGAGTCTACACCAACCACAATCTCATCTCGGCCCCATCCCCTTACATATTTACTGGCTAATCTCTCTAACCTACACACCTCAGGACACTAAGGGGCAATTTTAGCATAGCCAATCAAACGCGCACGTCTTTGGACTGTGGGAGGAAACCGGAGCACCTGGAGGAAATCCATGCAGACATAAAGAGAATGCACAAATTCCACACAGACAGTGACCCAAGCTGGGAATCGAACCCAGGTCCCTGAAGCTGTGAAGCAGCAGTGCTAACCACTATGCTACTATGTCACCCAATTTGATCATGGAACCTTTTATCATATGAAGATTAAACATATTCCAATTGTAATTGCATGTACACTTGCATGTCCCTCAGCTAGCTGGTTAGCAGCTGGTTCCGAATAAGGCCAACAGTGCTTGACTGTTATGCTGGCTGAGGCAGAGCAAGGACCAGTCTTTTTGCACTGTCCGCACTCTCCCCTCCGGGTGGAAGGCAAAGGCAAACCTTATCAGTGACAAGAGGTTGGCTCAGAATGAAGCATACGCATGATGGCACAGTGGTTAGCACAGTTGCGTCACAGCGCCAAGGACCCAGGTTCAATTCTGACCTCAGGCCACTGTCTGTGGGGAGATTGCATGTTCTCTCCATGTCTACGTGAGTTTCCTGCGGGTGCTCCGGTTTCCTCCCACAGTTCAAAGATGTGCAGGTTGGGTGGAATGGCCATGCTAAATTGCCCCTTAGTGTCTCAAAATATGTAGATTTGGGAGATTTGTGGGGTAGATACATGGGATTATGGCAAAAGCCTGGGTAAGAGGTTGTTGTGCTGAATGGCCTCATTCTGCACTGTATGGATTCCATGATTAGGCCAAGAATCTGCCTTCAGGCACAGCACCCATACCATAATCATTATCATACTTAGCTGTCTCATTATCATAAAGCCCCAAATGAAACGTTGTATTTTATAACTAGAATGAATAATAACTTATAACTCAAAGGAAGTGCACAAAATAGAGAGACTTAAGAACAGTTTTTCAATAAAAATTACTGTGATGATGTTTCTGTAGTGATACAACAATTCAACAAAAATATCATTGATATAAACAACTTCTAACTAAAGTCTTTGTGCTAAACTATGACTTTTTATGATGCAAATAAACCGAACCAAAGCTTAATTTAGTTCGCCGCTTCCCACCCCCCACAGCCGGAGGGAGGTGAGGATCAGTCCTCAGGGGAAGCAGCGTAGCTGCCAGACTATTGGGAAAAAGCACATTATACAACAGTGCACATCACCGAGTGACATGAACTCTCACTCCCTATGGTTTTAATTTCTCTTTCTCTTTCCCACTCCCAGTCGGGCTTTCAAGGCTCATGGAGTGTCCAGCAAATTTTTATTGGCCTCAATGCTGCCATCCTTGCAATCAACGTTTATTTGTGTCACAATAGGCTTAAATTAACACTGCAATGAAGTTACTGTGAAAATCCTCTAGTCGCCGCACTGCTGGCACTTGATTAGGTTCACTGAGGGAGAATTTAGCACCTAACCAGCACATCTTTCAGATTGTGGGAGTAAACCGGAGCACCCAGAGGAAACCCTTGCAGACACAGTGAGAACGTGCAAACTCCATACAGACAGTGACCCAAACCAGATATTGAACCTGGGGTCCCTGGCGCTATGAGGCAGCAATGCTAACCACTGTGCTGCCATTCCACCCTAAATAGTGGAGTGACCAGCAGATTTCACATAATACCAAGCTACAAAAGCCACAGGGTGCCGTGAAGTTTACATAGTAGGAACATCCTCCTCCATGCCTCAACCCATCTCTATCTTTGTATTGTGATCCAGCCCCATGACAGCTCTGCATTCACCCAACATTTTGCCCATCGCAGGGGATGAATCATTTAGTACGTTAAAGGCACTATATAAATGCAAGCAGTTAAAACTGTACTCTAGCACAAGGAGAGATGAAGGTCAGGAGCTGAGGAAAATCTGAGAGCTCGATTGTTAGTTTGTCAAGAAGCCAGGAAAATGCTGTGTCAATCCACCCGGCACCTCATCTCTTCTCTGATATAATATTGGTCTCTTGCATTACACTAAAAAAAATTAGGTTGGGAAGACAGGCATCTGTCAGCTTCCATGATGCATCTAGGCAGACAACCCATCATATAAAGGTTCCACGGTAACTTACGCAATGCCTCTGTTTTTCATTATCACTGTCCCCACTTACTAAGCACCTATTCTTAGTAAATCCTGCCTCTAACAAGTAGATTTATGATGTTCTGCTTTGTAACCAGGATGTTGCAATACTGCACACATAGGATCAGTAGATTAGATGCAGGTGGTTCCTGAGCACTATTTCATAATCCCATCTACAAAGCTCAAGAAAAACTGCTAGATACATTCAAACTCAAATATTTAAAAGTAAATCAAAACAGAATGTTTACCTTGAGAAATTATAGTTAATAAGATGCCCATAAGTTGTTCTGCACTGTATTTTCACAAACGTCATTATTAAGGCACAATAGAAAAGGAAGAGAAAGCTTTATATTTCAGAGAATTCCTGCAGTGCAGAAGAGGTCCTCTCTCTCATGCTCTCATCGCACACATTTACCATGGCTAATCCATCTAACCTACATATCTTGGGACACTAATGGGCGATTTAGCATAGCCAATCTGCCTAACCCAAATATCTTGGGATACTAAGGGGCAATCTGCATCGCCAATCCACCTAACCTGCACATCTCTGGAGTGTGGGAGGAAACTGGAATGTCTCAAGAAAACCCACGCAGAATTGAACCTGGGTCCTTGGCGCTGTGAGGCAACAGTACTAATCGTTATGCCACCCACCTCATATAGCAGCTTTCACAATCTCCAGAGATCCGAAAGCACCTCACACTTCAAATTATTTTTGAAGTCGCTGTTATAGTGCAGTAGCTGGAGCACTCAATTTGCACACAGCAAGGTCCCAGAAAGAACAGTGTGTTAGTGACTCGAGAAACTGTTTTTGGTCAAAGTGGTTTTTTTTTTGGAAATGTCGCCGGATATTTCATGCCCCCTTGTGGGGACCTCTGTTCATCTGGCAGATAGTGAAGCACTCCCTCAGCACTGCACCGAAATATTGGCTCAGGTTTTAATGTTCGTCACTGAGCCACAGCTCACAATTATTCAACATGTTCAGACAGAGAACCAACAAATGCAAATTACTTGACCTTTTCAGTGGAGAATTACAGGAACTGAGGTTGGAAGTGATGAGGTTGGAAGAGCTCTACATTCGCTCACATACCCTACCCCCAACCCACTGCTCCTTCCCTCCCAAGCCAAGTAGTCGTCACATCAAAAATAGTCTGAATGAGAACAATTCAAACATTTTCAATCTAAAACTTCAATTGGCTGACTTCTTTTTTCCTACTGATAACTTGATTTGGTTTATTATCATCACATGTTTAGGGATACAATGAAAGGTATTGTTTCTTGCGTGCTATATAGACAAAGCATATTATTCATTAAGAAGGGAAGGAGAGGGTGCAGAATGTGGTGTTACAGTCATTGCTAGGGTGAAAGATCAGCTGAATATAAGATAGGTCCTTTCAAAAGTCTGATGGCAGCAGGGAACAAGCTGTTCTTGAGTCAGTTAGTACGTAGACTTCTGTATTTTTTTCTCGATGGAAGAAGGCGGAGAAAAGAATGTCTGGGGTGCATGGGGTCCTTGATTATGCTGGCTGCATTTCTGAGGCAGTGGGAAATGTGGACAGAGTCAAATGATGGGAGACTAGTTGCGTGACGGACTGGGTTACATTCACAACTCTTTGTAGTTTCTTGTGGTCTTGGTCAGAGCAGGAGCCACACCAAGCTGCGATTGATACATCCAGAAAGGATGCTTTCTATGGTGCATCTGCTGGCTGCTAAGTATTTCCAATAGTTTCAACAAGATTGCAGAGATGAGCACAGACTCAGATTACCATCAGATCATAGGCAATAAAAATAGGCCCATCAAGCGCCATTCAATAAGACCTACAGCTATTCTGTGGCCTTAACTCCACTTTTCTGTCTTCCGCTTACAACTCTACCCAAGCCATAACCCTTGGATCTCTTGTCAATCTTAACCTATTGAACTCAAGTCTTGAATATATTCAATGAGCCACAATATTCCTTGAAAGAGAATTCTGTAAATTTCTGAGGGAAGAAATTTTTCATCTCTGACTTAAATGGGAGACCTCTTATTTTTAAACAGTCTCTCCTGATTCTAGATTCCCCAGGAGGAGAAAGTATCCACTCAGCATCTAAACCAAATACCAATTAGAGTATTTCACATGACTTGACTCAGTAAGTGGTAATGTGACTACAGAAAAGCATTTGCTGAGATAGCAGGCCAGGGAAGGAGAGGCCAGTTACAGAAATCAATCCAAAAATGGAGAAGGACAGATAAGCTTACATTTTGACCATTACTAGTTAGGAAATGTTTTTGGACAGAACTTTCCTTCAGGAGATTAGACAGCTGCTGTGGACTCTAAGAATAATTGTACATATTTTGGAAACACCCTGCGTTGAGTGACCTTTTTATTTTAACTTCATGCTTCTCCCCAGCTGCTAGTGGCCCAACAGCTGCAGCAACTGAAACCAATCCGTACAGCGCAGACTGCAAATTGAAGTTTGGGCCTTCTGTAACCTGAATAAAGGAAAGTACAATCTTCCAAGATGGGGGCCAAAAAAGCCTAGAAAAAGCTGCAAATGAAAAGCAACAAAAAGAGGTGATGGTTCAGGAAGGGGAGTTACTTCCATCTACATCTACAAAGTGGTGAAGCAGGTTCACCCTGACACCGGCATCTCCTTCACGGCCCTAAGCAGTATGTGGGCAGCAAGATGGCTGCCTCATAGCGCCAGGGACCCGGATTCAATTTGGGCCTGGAGTCACTGTCTGTGTGGAGTTTACACGTTCTCCCTGTATTTTTTTGGTTTCCTCCGGGTGCTCCAGTTTCCTCCCACAATCCAAAAATGTGTCAATAAGATTGATTGGCCATGCTAAATTGTCCCTTAGTGTCAGGGGGATTAGTGGGGTAAATATGTGGGGAATTGGGCTTGGGTGGGATTGTTATTGGTACAGGTTTGACGGGCCGAGTGGCCTCCTTCTGCACAGTCAGATTCTATGAATTAGTTTGTCAACAACATCAAACACATCACGGGCGATGCTTTCAGCCTGGTCCGTTACAACATATGACAGCACCATTGGTTCTCTGGAGATCCAGACCACTGTCTGCTGCTGCCGGGGGAATTGGTCAAGCATGGCATGTCAGTGGGGACAAAGATGGTGACCAAGTACTACAGTTCCACATAAAACTGTACAATGCAGCAAAAAAAAACCACAACCTCTGTAATGATTTGCTTACTCACTGGTTCATCTGGGATTAAGACATTGGATGGGGTTTTACGAGCTCACTCATCCCAAAACTGTAAGATCCCATCCGAGGTCAACACACCCTTCTGTGGTCCGCCCTCACCTGTTCCTGACAAGCGGCATGGTACATCATGAAAATTTGGCAATAGTGGCAATGCTTATGTGAAAATTTAGATGACAGACTATCTCTATTATTCACTGGTTTCTTGTTTGCATAGTTTATTTGAATTGGTAGGTCTTTACAATATTAGTCACCCATCGCCCCCAAGGTTCCTTCTCAGGAAAGCGTATTTCAATAACTTGTCACTCACCTTCTACCTCTGACATAGATGTACTGTGAATTATCTGAAAAAAAATGCTAAACTCAGCAGATGGCTAGGAACTGAAACAGGCACCAGTGTTTAGCACCGCTGACACGTGCCAAAGCTGGGAGAGAAAGAACTATTTCGATTTGCCCAATAGTTAAAAGTTAGACTGATTAAAAATGTAAATGAATGGCACGTAAGAGTGTTAAAACAAATGCATCACGCACTCGCTCACTTTATACAGAAGTTTGATGATCGCTGTGAGGGATGAAAGAGAAAGTGGGTCAGAGCTCGAGATCTTCGTCACTGAACGACTGCCGGGTGAAGGGCATCAGGCTTGGCTCCGATGTTGGCATTCCCAAGTCACCACAAACTCTTCTCACGCTCAGTGGGACTGGCAACACAGCCCGGATTTAGTTTGGCAAGCTGTTAGAAGGGTTTCAGCAGACCACACCCCAGCATTAGTGAAACTGATGAGAGAGAAACCTGGGAGAAATATACAGCAGTTATGCAAACTTTTTATCTGTGCTCCAGGAAAGTGAGAACTCTTTGGTTTCCGCATGTCTGGCAGTACAGACCCACACGTGTTACTGAACGTATGTTCCTCCATTTGAGAGAGGAGGGAGGCCCGTTTCAGATGCGGACTCCTAATAGCAGTGATTGTGCAAGGATGCTGAGACAGCACATAGCCACTTTGGCAGCCACATCAGTCCAACTTGTGCGGGTTCATTCATTAAAAAACATTTTCCCATCTTAGGGACACTTTTGTATATGACTTTCTTTCAAAACTGCTTCACCATTCCCCTTTTCCTTCCCTTAAGGGATTGATTTATGAGGGTGTGTAACTTCAGAGGCACAATCAGCCCTTCCGTAAATCAACCAAACCAAATTTGCTTTGCACAAGTCTGGATAGAAAGAGTCAGATTATTTCGCGATGAAGTACATTAGAGTCAAACACAGCACTCCAACTTGGCAGCCCAGTGGTTAGAACTGCTGCTTTACAGTGCCAGGGATCCAGGATCAATTCCAGCTTTGGATGACTGTGTGGAGTTTGCATGTTCTCCCCATGGGTTTCCTCTGGGAGCTCCCGTTTCCTCCCACAGGCCAAAGATGTGCAAGTTAGATGAATTGGCCATGCTAACTTATCCCTTAGTGTCCAAAGATGTGCAGATTAGCCATGGTGAATGCACAGAGTTACGAGAATAGGACAGAGAGAGAATAGGGCAGAGGGGAGGGTCTGGGTGGGATGTTCCTTCAAAGAGTCAGTGCAGATATGATGGTCACTTTCCGCACTGTAGGAATTCTATGGTTCTAACTGCTGAAATCAGTAAACATAGACAAAGCAGTAAATTGGGAAATATTGCAACCAGTCTTATTTAATAGAGCATTGATACAGAACACATTATTCAGCATGGCACTGAGTGCAGGTGGAGATGGGGATACACTCCACCATAGCTAGATTCATCACTCAGTATTGATGCAATATTGCTGCTCATCACAACTAGAACCATGTCATTTTTCTGGAAGCAATTGCTGCATTCATTATCGAGATGTAGAACAAGGAAATTGCTGCAGAGCTGAGCTGAGCTCCTGTTGGTCTTTTATCAAACATTCCCAAATTATTTTTTAAATTATGTATTTCAGGATAAAGGACAAGGTAACAATGCCATTGTGCCAGAACAAATCTTAAATCTGCTCAATATACAATGTAGTGAGCAAACATTAGAGCAAACAGGTGTGAAACTCCATGGCTAAAGACACAAGCAACTGAGGCACACTGGCAATTTTAGAAAAATAGTTTCTTCACACTCACTCCCATGCCAATAGCAAGAGCATTCTCAATCTGTAATTAACAGAATTTTAAATTTGAGTCACAAAAGCTGAATCATTTCAGTGGAACCAAGTCCATCCTTCACCAAGGGCAGTGAGGATTTACAATAGAACTATAGAAAATTCCACTCTGACATTTTCTATTTAATCTGCATGAGCAGCAATAACCATGGAAACATCTTCTTTCATCACTGCTAGAAATTTTGTTCATGTTTCAGATCAAATTTTCATCAAGTCCATTTATATTTGGAGATAGAACAGCTCCAGGAGTGTGCAGGATCCATTGAGAGATTTAACCCACACTAGGAGTGTGCGGGATCCATGAAGAGATTTAATTCACTCCGGGAGTGTGAGGGATCCATTGAGAGATTTAACTCACTCCAGGATGTGAGAGATCCACTCTCTTTATTGGTTTCTTTCATTACTTTAATTCTAATCAAAAAAGCCAATTCAAATTACATTCAATCATAGTCCCCACATGATGGACAAAGCAGATCCAAGCTGATACGACAAAACATTGCATCCCGTCAATCAAACAATTTCCAAGCTGACAAGATGAGACATTGAACATCCTCCCTGACTTGATCTAATGCTTCATCTTAGCCAAAGGCCAAGATGGCTTTGAAAAGTTGCATCAGGTAAAGCTTTGGTTTAATCCCACTGGCTACCCTGATCCTTTACTCTACCCTAACTTACACATACCACAATCGTAGACATCAATACATCCCCAGTGCAATGGGCTATACTCCTCCCCTGCCTGATCATGGTTTCACCTGCTCCCCATCCAGCCCTCCGAGGCCGCTCCCTTTCCCGCCTTCCAAGGCCACTCCCTTTCCTGTCCTCCGAGTCTGCTGCCTACCTCACTCTGCCATTTGTCTTTGTCTTTGCTGTCACCCTTACCTGGAATTTTGAGTGCTGACTTTGCAGCTATTTCCAGCTCATCCAATCAGAAGCTTCTGATTTGATTTACTATTGTCAAACGTATTAGTACACAGTGAAAAGTTTTATTTTTTGCCTGACATACAAAGCACACTGTATGTTGAGAAGGAAAGGAGAGAGTGCAGCATGTAATGTTACAATCATAGCTAGGGTGTTGAGAAAGATCAACTTAATACAAGATAGGTCCATTCAGAAGTCTGATGGCAGCAGGGAAGAAGCTGTTCTTGAGTTGGCTGGCACATGACTTCAGACTTTTGTATTTTTTCCCGATGAAGGAAGGTGAAAGAGAGAATGTCCCCAGCTAATAGGCTGACTAGTGGACCTATCAGGAGCCAATGCAGTGTGAAATACACCTCCATTTGGACAAGCTGGAAGGACAGCTTTTTTCAAGTTTTACATGGTTGACTTGGTGCAGAACTGTCTCCAACCGAATCCTCGCATTCCACAGAACGCAGTTTGGGAAAATTCTGCTTCAGAGGATGAATGTGTCACAAAGCTGATGAAATATTGAACATTTTCTCCAGTTTGCTATCAGCATTCCTCTTTAATCAGTCTGTATGCAAACCTCTACACATAAACTAGGGTGTAGGATTCTTGCAGCTTGTGTGAAAATACTGCACTTTAGTCATTTTTCAGAACTTTACTGGGGACTTGGAGTCCATTCAGGGAGATCAGCCTTTACCAGTTTAATGAAACTTCATAATAAGTAAATCTAATTACCAAAGATAAATCTGCCAAGATTCTCATACAATGGGTTATAAATAGAAGTCATAAAGGAGAATAATGAATTCTATGGAATATGGATACAATTAGAGAAGGTACAGAATTGTCTTTACTGTTCAAGATTGGAGACAAATAACATTCTCCACAGTTTAGTTATTGTACAGTTAGTGATTTTCTTTTGTATTTCATTTAGTATCATTGTCTCTGGATGGAGAGGATTAATGGTTTAAAATTTATTTATTAGTGTCCCAAGTAGACTTACATTAACACTGCAATGAAGTTACTGTGAAGATCCCCTTGTCGTCACACTCCTGCGCCTGTTCGGCGCACCCTATACACTGAGGGAGAATTTGGCACAATGGATGCACCTAACAGCACAATGTTTGGACTGTGGGAGGAAACCCACACAGACACAAGGAGAACGTGAAGACTCTGTACAAGCCAGGAATCGAATCCAGGTCCTTGGCGCTGTTAGGCAGCAGTGCTAACCACTGTGCTACCATGTTGCCCCCTTCATGCCAGGCTGAATATGCTCCCTCTGAAAAGGCAAATCCCAGGTGATTTAAATCAAACCTAGAAAGCAAATAACTTAAGAACTAAGAGTAGGAGACCTCTTGACTCCTCAACAGACTGTCCATCATCTACAAGACACAAGTTAGGAGTGTGATGGAAAACTCTACATCTGTGTGGTGGCACAGTGGTTAGCACTGCTGCCTCACAGTGCCAGGGACCCAGTTCAACCTTGCTCCCTTGCCTGAGGTGTGATGATTTTCAGGTTAAATCACTACCAGTCAGCACTCCCCCCTTTGACAATAACCTCAGCCTATGGTCATCTGGGACTGTGGTGATTTTATTTATTTATTCTACTCCTTGCCTTCCAAGCACTCTGGGTTGATCAACACTACATGGACAACAGCAGTTCAAAAGCTTTCTCAGTGGAAATTCAGGATTGGTAATAAATAGTTGCACCTGCAATGTTCACATTCCATGAAAATTAAAAATAGGCCATTCTGCCCTTCAAACGTTCTCCATTAATGAATGATCAAGAAGACTAATCTCTGAGCTACATTTCCTTGCAATTTCCCCATATGCCTAAAATATCTCGGTGTTCAAAAATCTGGCAATCTCTGAACAAACTCAACACTGAACATCCAGGAGGTCGGGAGGTCTTTTGACCCATCGAGTCTGCACCGAGTCTCCTCCAGAGCATATTACCCAAGCCCTATGCCCATAACCGCTCATATTTACCTCACCAATTTTCCCAACCTATACATCTTGGAACACTAAGGGGCAATTTAGCATGGCCAATCCACCTCACCTGCACACCTTTGGTCAGTTTTCTGTACAGTACCCCCAGTCACTCATACTACCCAACTTGACGACTGCCCAAAAAGCCTTCAACCTATTCTGATTCACCTTTCCATCTGACTAGCTCCCAACATGAAGATCCCTCTGAACCCAAATAACTTCGGACCCATCTACCCACTCACTGCCTACTCACTCATCAACCTACCACCCTATCCATCTCACCAACCTGCCATCCTAACCACCTACCCCCCTTACCTTACACACCTGACAGCCTTACCTATCCTACTGTCTTATTCAGCCTACTCCCACATCCACATATTTCACCCAACCTACCCATATACCATTCCCGCTCTATCCCTTTATACACTTAGTGAAAGATAGCAAGGAGTTGATGGACCGAATGACAGCGCTGCCACATTCTATACCTCTAGGATACATCCTTGGCACCTCTTTGACATTCCCCAGCAGCAATTGCAATGGCTAAATTTATAATATGTCTGCAGCATTCCTGGTGATTGCTGACCTCCCGAGATGGACAAACAGAACTGTCTCTGCACAAACCCGGACTGACACTAGGATGAGACAAGTTGGCTTCTTCAGCTGCCAGAAACAATTAGGGTGAAACCGCACAGGGCAGTAGCTTTAAATTAAAGATCTCGAAAGAGCCAAGCGCAATAGAATATTACCTGTCAGGCTTACTACAGTTAATTCGTCCAACTAGCGAGATGTCACTTCTGCCAGAGCGTGGTGAAGTCTGAGGTGGCAATTTAATTATCAGCTGCTTTCAGAAATTGATTTTGAAAATACACTGGCTAGACTGGAGTGGATATTAAAATATGAAATCTGTAATATTCCCTTGGGGAAACAAGTCTCTGCATCAAATGGCACCATAGCACTTGGGACAATGCCAGAACTGATCAAAATTGTGCACCTGAACTGGAAGATCCCATCACTGGATCAAAAGGTGGAATATAGAGGCCATTCCTAGCCACCTAAGATCCATCACCAAATCAAAAGGTGGAATATAGGGGCTATTCCAATCTTCCCAACTGCCTCGCAGGTGGAATGGTGAGAAACATGCCACGGGACCGTAGGAACCCATCTTTAATAGATTAGCATGCCACTAGCGAGCACTCTCTCTAGGACCTCACCCTCACTGGATATTCAGTGGGCAATATCATGACATCACACTAGCACCATTTACAACAGACTCATCTGACCCCCAGGGGAGAGGGTCATGTACTAACTAGGCAGTGCCAACCTCTGCCAACAGGCAGTGCCTCACAGCATCGCCAGGCCACATCCATGACCAGCCACCACCCCCACCCCCAGGGGTCTATACTCACCTTAAATGTCCCATCGGATAGACTTCTGTGACAAGTGCATGTCAAGGAGGGGAGGTGTGTGGGAAATGGTTGTGGGCCAGGAGAGCATGGAATGTTGGCGGGGAAGGCTGTTGGGGATTTTGACAAGGGGGGAGAGGGTAGATAAAGGGGAGAAGAAGGGGTAAGGGCCAAAGATCAGTGGAAAGGGCCGATGATTGGGGTGGGGAGGGAGGGCAGTGGGCCAATGATCAATCAGGGGAATGAGAACATTTAAAGATGGCTCCCTGATCTGAGTACAGCAGGGTATTGCCATGGATTGAGCCCCTGCCCCCAACACTGCAGTGTGAAACACACCTCCTTGATGTTTTTGGCAGAGTGTCAAATGATCTGGAGAGAAGCACACCACTTTGCTCACCAGAAACAACACTCTGACATTCTTTATTAAGATTCCCCCTACATTTTATGAATAGAAATCATTAAACGTATTAAATAATGAATTAAAAATATCAGTCCGCACTTGTCAACACCTTCACTGGGGGTAAGAGGAGATAATTATAACGTCATAAGTTTAAAATAGCCACTTCCTAGTATAAATGGGAACATAGGGATAATGAAGGAAAAGGTTGACAATGGAAATGCCCAGTTGCTTTCAAGATATCAAACATCATATATGTCTCATACATATTTATTACAGTTGTGCGTCTGCTTCTGTTCCATTTCAGATATCATATTTTAACCTCATTTTAACTGAGATGTGGTTGTCTCTAATAACCCTTGACAAGATGACAGTGAGCCACCTTATTGAACTACTGCAGTCCTTGTGATGTACGTACTCACACAGCATAATTAGGGAAGAACTCCAGGAGTTGATGACAGTGAAGGATATGTTTCCATTTCAGGATGGTGAGTGGTTTGGAGGTGCTGGTGTTTCCATGTATCTGCTGCCCTCGCCCTTCTAGGTGGTTGAGGTTACAGGTCTGAAAGGTACTGTTGATGGAACCTTGCTGAGTTCAGATGGCACACACTGCTGCTACTGTGTGCCAGCAACGGAGGGAGCTGATGTTTAAGGATACCAATCAAGTGGGCTGCTTTTTCCTGGATATTGTTGGAGCTGTGCTAATTCAGGCAAGTGCAGAGTATTCAGTCACACTCCTGACCTGTGCCTTGTAAATCATGGGCAAGATTTGGGAAATCAGGAGGCAAGTTACACAGTGCACGATTCCCAGCCTTTAACCTGTTCTTACAGCCACAGTATTAATATGGTTGGTCCAGTTTATCTTCCAGTTAATGTGACCTCCAGGACATTGATGGTAGGGGATTCGGTAACGGCAAAGGCACAGAATGTCAAGGGGACTTGTTTAGATTCTCTATTGTTTCAGATGGTAATTGTCTGGCACCCGTGTTACATGCACATCACTAGCAACTTACCATCCCAAGTCTAAATGTTGTCCAGGTCTTGCTGCAAAAAAGGAATGAATTGCTGCAGTACCCGCACTACAAATAGAACCTGTGATGTATGTGACGTATTTTAAGGCTAATCAGCATCTAATAAATTTGAGCAAAGCACACTCTTTATACCTTTCGGCCTTTAATTGATGCAGCACATTGCACAGAGCTATACTTTTAGTAGAAAGCACATTGTGCGTGACATGGTCTAATAATCATGATATCAGAAAGCAAATCCTGCAATAAGCAGTGCTACGAAAGAGCCGCTGACATCTGGAACTATATTAGTAAATCCGACATCTGTCCACGCTTCCTGTTTACAATTCTTTACATTAGAATCATGCATTTGGAAATTGGTAAAGGAAACAGTCTTTACAGCAGCTTGTGCTGTAGGTAAAGCCTCCTGTCAGTGCAGGCATCTTTGCAGTTCAATCCTACACCAATGAGCTCCTCAGTACATCTGGTTCTTTACCCAGAGGGTGGTAAGGGTATGGAATGCCCTGCCTGCTGCAGTTGTAGATGCGCCAAGTTTGGTGGCGTTTAAGAGGTTAGTAGATAAGTTTATGGATGAAAAGGGAATGGTTTAGGTTAGAGGGTCATTGATTTTTCTTAATTGGTCGGCGCAACATCGAAGGCTGAAGGGCCTGTTCTGTGCTGTAATGTTCTATCATGTACAGAAACTCCAATGCACCAACCCAAAGTAGTCAGCGCCTTTTCGGGTACACTGAGGGAGAATTTAGCATAGTCAATGCACTTAATCAGCATCTCTTTCGGATTGTGGGAGTAAACAGAAGTACCCAGAGGAAACCCACGCAAACATAGGGAAATGTGCAGATTCTGCGCAGATAGTGCCCTAAGCTGGGAATCAAACCCGGGTCCCTAGCGCTGTGAGGCAGCTGTGCTAACCACTTTTACAATGGGAACCAAATTCCCCTGGTTCAGCGACCATCCATCCTGTAAAGCTGGTTTTTCATAAGGCTACACTTGGAGCCAAATCTTCCCACAGGTTTCTGGAGCCGCTTATTGGGACTAAGTGGTAAAGTCGAACCTGCACTTGCTGGCAACAGGATCCACTTGGCAATTTCCCAACATGGCCTCCTGGCTCAGCATTCTATCAGAGGCCCAGCAACTCTGAAATTTCAGCAGCATGAAGATGAGATGGGCACTGCTGTGGCAGGCCAGAGAGCAAGAGGGCACCTTTCAGAGTAGTGATTTAAATCTGGTTCAAAAATCAAGTGGCCATGGGTAAATCATAGAATCATAGAAAAACTACAGCACAAACAGGCCCTTTGGCTCACAAGTTGTGTCAATCTTATCTCTACCGACTGAGCTTACCTATAACCCTCAATCCTATTAAGTCCCATGTACTCATCCAGAAGTCTCTTAAAAGACCCTACGAATTTGCCTCCATCACAACCAATGGCAGCCGATTCCACTCACCCCACCACCTTCTGAGTGAAAAATTTACCCCTGACATCTCCTCTGTACCTACTCCCCAGCACCTTAAACCTGAGTCCTCTTGTAGCAGCCATTTCAACCCTGGGGAAAAGCCTCTGAGTGTCCACATGATGAATACCTCACATCATCTGAAACATCTTATCAGATCCTGTCTCATCCTTCGTCACTCTAAGGAGAAAAGATCAAGTTCTCTCAACCTATCCTCATAAGGCACGACACCCAATCCAGGTAACATCCTTGTAAATCTCCTCTGCACCCTTTCAATGGCTTCCACATCCTTCCCATCTTGCTGATGGGAGGGGTCACCCTCTTTGGGAGTCATTAGGGTCATGGGAGCCCTCTTGGGTCAAAGAGTCTCTGGCTTCAATGGTACCCAAGAATGGTTGGAGGGAAACTACCTCCTCATGAAGCAAGATGCTGGCACATACACGGAAACTTCTACCCAGTTTCCAAGATTTATAAGCACGCGTCCCTTAACAAAACAAATCTCCACATCAAATTGCACCAAATCACTTGGAAAATTATCACTGCCGATCGAATTGTGTGCTTGAATTGTAAAATCCCATTATTTGACACTAAGGCCGGAATTTCACACCAGCGAGACTTTCTGCTCCCAACGATGGCACATACAGTTATGGGTTTTCCAGCTGTGTTGGATGGATTCAATGGGAAAACCCGAAGGCAAGAATATCCCATCTTAAGTCTTCAAAATCTCAATGATTCGGAATATGAATATTGGTGTAGAAGTGCCAGCAATCAACACCTCCGTGGTACACACTGGCAAACCTCTCCAGCAAGGGACTTCATCGGGGAACCATCTTAACATGGTTCCCCTTCAATGTATTTTCTATTGCCCACCTCTGCTCCCACTGTACAGGGGCAGGTAAAACTCAGCCCTTAATCTTTACTCCCCATTTACAATCACATAGAAGCTTGACTGATAATATATCAAAAGTGGCATATGTGACCTTCAAAGTTCAGTCCAAACATTCTCACTGTCGTCATCATCCTATCTCACGTATAAATTTATTAAATTTGATTCATTCAAGTTTCACAATCAGATCAAAAGAAAATCCCTGCAACTAGGAGGAAAATCGACCTATAAAATTAAACAAAACTAAACAGAATAAAGACATTTCCTCTAGTTATTTCTCAACCAACATTTTTTCTTTAGGCTAACAAATAAATGGGAGAAAACATTCTTAATATCAGAGACTGGAATCATACAGATGCACCACAGAAAGCATTCTTTCCAGTTGTATCACAGCTTGGTATGGTTCCTGCTCTGTCCAAGACTGAAAGAAACTACAAAGGGTCATGAACAAAACCTAATCCATCACTCAAACCAACCTCCCATTCATTGATTCTGTCGACACTTCCCGCTGCCTTGGCAAAGCAGCCAGCATAATCAAGGGCCCCCAGGCATCCCAGATATATTCTATTCCACCTTCTTCCATCAAGAAAAAGATACAAAAGTCTGAGATCATGTTCCAGCCGACTCAAGGACAGCTTCTACCCTGCTGCCATCAAACTTTTGAATGGACTTATCGTGCTTTAAGCTGATCTTTCTCTACACCAGCTATGACTGTAAAACTACATTCTGCATTCTCTCCTTCTCTATGTATGGTATGCTTCGTCTGTATAATACACAAGAAACAATACTTTTCACTTATACTAATAATGTGACAATAATAAATCAAATCAAATATAACTTGACTGAACCTATCCATAGCTACACAATATAATCTGTTTAAATTCTGACCAGGATGGTGGCAATGAGTTGTGAAAATTTGGTTGTAGTCACTTGAGTTTAGACGGTTGAGGGGTTAATTCATTGAATTTAACATGACAAAATCAGGATGATTTTAACATGTTGCCATTTCAGGATGAAATTAGGAAACTTTATTTCACACAAAGGATATGGGGAATCTTGAATTCTGTCCTCAAAAGGCCTTGAATATTAGCTCATTTGAAATGTTCACAGTTCGAAGTCATCGATATTTATTAGGTTAGGGCAGTAAAAGGCTTTGGAATGAAGGTGGGTCAATGGATTTGACAGAACAACCAAACATGGTCTATCTGAATGGTGGAACAGGCTGGATGATCTGCATGGCTAACTTCTTATCCTATAATAAACTCCTGTTCAATCGTACTCCAATGTTGAATACTCTCATCGATGCATCATTCAGGAGCCTCAAGTTCTCTGAAAAGCTGAGGGTTTAAATAGATATTTTTCCTCATCTGAGAAGTTAACAATTTGGGTGACACAGTGGTTAGTACCGCTGCCTCACAGTGCCAAGGACCCTGACCCTGACCCTGACTTGGGTCACTGTCTGTGTAGAGTTTGCACTTTCTCCCCGTGTTTGTGTGGGTTTCCTCCAGGTGTTCTGGTTTCCTCCCACAGTCCAAAGATGTGCAGGTTATAATAATTTGCTAGGCTAAATTGACCTTTAGTGTCATTAACAGGATAAATATGTAGGGTTATAGGGACAGGGCATTTGTGGGATTGTTGTTGGTGCAGGCTTGATGGGCTGAACGGCCTCCTTCTGCACTGTAGGGATTCTCTGATTCGATGAACTGCACAAGCTTCAGCAATTCTCAAATGGCTGCTGTTTGAGCCTGGACCGTTGCAGAGTCTCCCAGTCTATGTCGACACAAATTTCTGTGCCTACTGACAATAATTATGATTGGGGCAATTTTTTTTCACTGAGGATGGTGAGAGTCTGGAATGAGCTGTCAGAGGTAGTAGTAGAGGCAGGTACAATTTTGTCTTATAAAAACTATTTTAGACAGTTACATGAATAAGATGGGTATAAAGGGATATGGGCAAATGCAGGCAACTGGCACAGCTTAGTGATAAAAACTGGGCGGCATGGACAAGTTAGGCCAAAGGGCCTATTTCCATGCTGTAAACCTCTGTGACTCTAATTGGTTCATCCAAAAGATGTCTAAACAAGCTGAAATATTAAACTTTACCTCTTGTAAAGCTGAAAGCTTTATTGGCAAAACTAAGTACAGTTTTGTTTGCTAAGTTTTGAGAATAGTTACACCATTGGTCTTTTTTATTCATACTGTGAATTAGAAAACAACTTTACAACGGGTTTATTTATTCCCAGGTGGAATCTATTTATTCTAACCGCAGGGGAGAAGAAAAATAATAATTATTTTCCAGGATTCTATCCAAGCACACGTATTTCATTGTACCTATGAAAGGTTTTTATAACCATCTTTCAAAATGAGTTGTTACCCTTCCCCATGCACCTCAGATTTGGTCTCAATTGGATTTGATTTTAAGTCTGTGTTAAGTGAATGGATTTTGAGTGAGTTATTAATCTGATTGATGCCTTACACTGGACCAGAATACATAAAGCGAATCTTTTACCTGCAGAGTATTCATCACCTTCTAGATGTCACACAGTTACAGATGCAAACCTTGATGTCTGACCTTGGATTAATGGAGTTTACAACTGCCAAATATAAAATGATAGAATAATGCTGCAAAGGTGGTGACCATTTGGCCCAACAAGCCTGTGCCAGGTTTTTGATTAGTCCCATTTCTCTACCCCTCGATAAGTTTGCATTGAATTTGCTGCTGCTACTATTTCAGCAGTACATCCCACATCATAACAACACTCTGTATTTAAAAACATATGCTCATCTTATCTCTGGTTCTGACTACTTTCACGAAGAGAATACTTGAGCAGTGACATTGAAAGAACAGAGTAGCAAGAGTTTAGACCCTTTTTTGGATAAGGGTGTCGCTGGCTGGCCAGCATTTGCTGCCTATCCCTAGTTGCTTGAGGGCAGTTGTGAGTCAACCATATTGATAAGTCTCTGGAGTTACATGTAGACCAGACCAGGTGAGGACAACAGATATCCTTCCCGAAAGGACATTAGTGAACCAAGAGGAATGCCAGATAAAATCTCCCAGCACAGCCCTGAGCATTTTCCAAGCAATATATGGGGAGTTCAATTGATTATGATACACTGCATTAGTTTTAGAATATCATCTATTACATTCTAGGCTTTGGCAAATGATTGGTAACAAAAGATCCACAAAATGAACTGCTGTACCAGAAAGTCTTAAAAAAACGTTAACCTCACTGCTGAAACTTCATTCAAAGTGTGCTCAGCAACAATTAATATTAACAGCAGCTGTCACATGGGTTAAAAAGCACATCCAGTAGGAGTTACACATAGCTGTATGGTTTTTCTAGGGAGTTAATAATCCACAAAATACAATGACGTCCTGTATGAAGTTCCAGCTACAATATCTCGATGATACACTTTAAAATCATTCCACAGAAATCCTGTCTTTGGATCAAAAATTGGAATTGAACAAAGTTATTTTTATCCAGGTCAAGAAAAACATTCCGAGGAGGGTCAGCAATGTTACGCAGGAGTGTGCAGCAAAGAAAAGGGCTATTTCATATGCAATTATTCTACGAGGGTCACCCTTTTAGAATTTCAGTCACAGGGTGGTTAGCATTGCTGCCTCATAGTGCCGCAAACCCGGGTTCGATTCCTGGCTTGGGTCACTATCTGTGCGGAGTTTGCACATTCTCCCAATGTCTGTGTGGGTTTCCTCTCACAGTCTGAAGGATATGCTCATTAGGTACATCGACCACGCTAAATTCTCCTTCAGTGTACCTGAACAGGCGCCGGAGTGTGGTGATTAGGGGGTTTACAATAACTTCACTGAAGTGTTAATGTAAGCTTATTTGTGGCAATAATAATTAAACTTTTTCACAAGACTTTCATTCAGAACAACTAAACTCAACAAAATCAAATCAATACTAAGTTGATCTTTTTCTTGCTATGCTATGACAGTAAACTACTCCCTGCACTTTTCCCTTTCCTTCTCTATGAACAGTATGCTTCATCTGTATAATGCACAAGAAACAATGTTTTTCATTGTGTAACAATACATGTGACAATAATAAATCAAATCAACTCAGCAGGAAAAATTGACATTTTAAAAAAAGAAACTCTCTTCCTTATCTCCAGAGAAAGGCAAGTATCAATCAATACCTGTCACATCTATACTGTGCTGGATGACAGGGAATGTCGGAGTGGAAGGGAGACAGAAATGTGTTTCATTCGAATGAGCGACATACCGTCTAGTTGCTTCACCCTTACAAAAATCACATTACAATCACAATCTCAGAAAACAAGTCACAAATATTAAAAAAAATCCATCTCACCAAACAAACCTTTATGTTTTTCTGACAGAAAGGATCAACTACAATCAAATTACAGGGCGTTTTATGTCATTGACTGGCAGCTATTAAGGACTGGGTGAAGGCCACAGAGCGGGTGAAATCTTTACCAAAAATGGCAGAGTGTTGGGTTCTGCTGCAAAAAATGGAGGTTGGAATCTTATCATTTTTCACATCAGTGGGATTTTCTCTATGCTGCTGCAGTGAACGAAAATTTAGCTGGCCACCAAGTTCTCTGACCTCGCTGCGGTGGGAGCATAGTGTGAACGGTAGGATAGATTGCACTCGGGTATTTCCTGCTGCAACTCATTAGCAATAATTTTTATTCCCACAACATTCACACCACTCCAGCAGTGCAGTGCCTCTGATTCTCCCGCCCCGCAACAACTTAAGCTGTAAGCACCAGGAAGGTTCATATAAGTGGCTTTCCAGCAGTTGTTCCACAACAGGGAAGAAGGCAGCATTGTGCTTTTCAGAGGAGGCCCTCACCAGGGTGCTGGATGGAATGGATCCAAGACGAGACACACTTACCCCCTCTCCAGCATGGTCCCCACCCCACCTGGGATGCAGTGACAGCTCTGGTCACTGCATGCACACTCCGGAACAGGACAGAGCAGCACTATCGGAAGATGATGAATGATCTTGTCTATTAATTGTATCAATTACAAAGAACACCCTGCTTCCTATTTTTTTTCCTTCCTCTTTGGTGCTGCTCAGACATGGTTTACAAAATCCATGGCAGTTTGATTTTACTTGTGCAAGAAACTAAATGTTCATTCAAACAGCTTCGTAACATTTCATGAAACAAACGTGTTGCAGTGAACAGAGTTAGAGCTCAAGGGGAAAACATGTTTAGTTGCTGGTTCACGTTTAGCTGGAAACTTATTCCTGTTAAATGGCATGCCCTTTTTTTTATTTTGGAAGATCGGTTCAACTTCTTTCTGGTTTTAATTCTGATCTCCGCTGCCCGCACTGATGTCACAAGGTAAAATGGTACGACCATCCTTTTACCGCATCGACAGCAAGCACGGCCTATCAGCAAAATAGAATATCTGGCTACTTATTTCATTGCTGGACTTTGCTGTGTGCAAATTGGTGACCACCTTCAGCAACACTGCAATGCTTCACTAACATTAATCAACCACATACGAGAATGTCCCACGGTCATACAAAACGCAGCATCATTGCACACTTCTTTTTCTCGATTTCAGCATGTACAAGGCAGCAGGCTTCAGCTTGTAGGCAATCCAAGTACGTTTGTCGTTCATGCATTACTGTCACTACATATAGAGTTAGATAGCATCTTGTTTCCAAGATAAATTTTGCACCATTGATTTTTACAACCTTTTCTTGTCATTCACCATCCAATTCAAGATTGATTGCAAAGGCTGCAGAGTCTGAGTAGAAGCCAGAATATACATGTTGACCAAACCCCCCCCGACTTATTCACGGAGGCACAGTGATGCCTCACAATGCCAGGGATCCGAGTTTGATTCCTGGCTTAGGTCACTTTCCGTGTGATGCCCACACATTCTCCCCATATCTGCGTGGATTTCCTCCACAGTGTTCCAGTTTCCCCCCACAGTCCGAAAGATATACAGGCTAGGTGCGTTGGCCATGTTAAATTCTCCCTCAGCGTGCCCGAACAGGCGCTGGAGGGTGACGAGTAGGGAATTTTCACATTAACTTTGTTGCAGTATTAAGATAAGCTTACTTATTACACTAATAGTCAAAACACTAAACCCCTGCTTAGCCTTCTGGGAAGTTATTTGGGTTTTTCTCTGTGAAGACAGAACTAAAGTAGTTGTTTAACTGAAGGAATTTAATGTTATTAGAAAAATTTTGGAGAAATGAATGGGGCTGAAAGTTGGTAAACTCCCAGAGCCTGATGGCCCACACTCCAAGCTGCTAAAATTGGGGCCCATAAATTGTGGGCGAGTTGGTTATCATCTTCCATATTTGTCTCCACTAAAACTTTTTCTTTTTATAAACTAGTAGCTTTTATAATCCTCTTTTATATTACTTGCATGTTCATTGTGATACTTTTTTCCCTCTAAATCAACCTCTCTATCCTCCTTTGCTGAAAACTTCTCCCAACCCTCAGTCTTGATCCTTTTGCTCGCAACTTTAAGGGATTCCTCCTCTGATTTAAAAATAGCCTTAATTTCTTTTGTTAGCCATGGTTGGGCTGCTTTTCTTGGTTTTGCACCAGAAAGGAATGTACAACTGTTGCCAATGAAGAAATGTTGTTTTAAAGTGTGTGTGTGGAGTTTGCACGTTCTCCCCATGTCTGCGTGAGTTTCCTCCAGGTTCCCTGGTTTGACAACAGCAAAGTGATTAAAACCAAAGAAAGCTCCAATGTCCTCTTTCAAAATAGGGCCCTTGGATTTTTTAAATCCATCGAAACAAATAGATCTTGTTCATCCAAATGATGGCAACACCAACCATGCAGCACTCTCTGTGTTGCACTGGAGTGGCAACCTAGATTTTTGTGCTCATGTTCTGGAATAGGCCTTGAATCTGGAACTTTGTGATTCAAAGGCGAGAGTTTTTTGATTTGATTTTACTTGTTATTCTCCAATGTATTAGTATATAGAGAGATCTTGGGGTCAATCCACAGATCTCTGAACATTGTACCTCAAGTGGATAGAGCCATGAAGAAGGCTTATAGTGTGTTAGCGTTTATTAACAGGGGGTTTGAGTTTAAGAGCCATAAGGTTATGCTGCAACTATACTGGATGTTGATGAGACCACATTTGGAATATTGTGTTCAATTCTGGTCACCTCACTATAAGAAGGATGTGGAAGCATTGGAGAGCGTGCAGAGGAGATTTACCAGGATGCTGCCTGGTTTGGAAGGTAGGTCTTATGAGGAAAGGTTGATGGAGCTGGGACTTTTCTCTTTGGAGCAGAGGAGGATGAGAGACAATTAATATAGGTTCATAAGATGATGAGAGGGATCGATAGAGTGAACATACAGAGACTATTTCCTCAGGTGGATGTAGCTGTTACTAGCAGGCATAACTATAAGGTTCATGGTGGGAGATATAGGAGGAATGTCCAAGATAGATTCTTCACTCAGAGAGTGGTTGGGGTGTGGAATAGACTGCCTGCTGTGATAGTGGAGTCAGATACTTTAGGAGCTTTCAAGCTGTTATTGGATAGGCACATGGAGCACACCAGAATTATAGGGAGTGGGATAGCTTGATCTTGGGATTGGACATAGCTCAGCTCAGCACAACACTGAGGGCCGAAGTGCCTGTACCGTGAAATAGTGTTCTATGTTCTGTGTAGCAAGTATTGTTTCTTGTGTACTATATAGACAAAGCATACCATTCACAGAGAAGGAAAGGAAAGGGTGCAAAATGTAGTGTTACAGTCATAGCTAGGGTGTAGAGAAAGATCAACTTCATTTGAGGTAGGTCCATTCAAAAAGTCTGACAGCAGCAGGGAAGAAGCTGTTCGAGTCAGTTGGTACATGACCTCAGACCCTTGTATCTTACTCTTGATGGAAGAAGGTGGAAGAGAGAATGCCTAGTGTGCACAGTGTCCTTGATTATTCTGGCTGTTTTTTGAAGCAGCAGGAAGTGTAGACGGAGTCAATGGATGGGAGGCTGGTTTGCGCGATGCATTGGGCTACATTCACAACCCTTTGTAGTTTCTTGTGGTTTTGGTCAGAGCAGGAGCCAAATTAAGCTGTGATACATTCAGAAAGGATGCTTTCTATGGTGCATCTGGAAAACTGTTACCAACTGTACTATGCTGACATGAAAACAATTAGTTCCATTTTTTCACTTATCTTTACTTATCCATGAGAAACAAAAATGTTTCTGCCCCTATTCCTTTTAGATGCAGTGGCCACATTAAGTTGTCTCTCAGTGTACCCAAACAGGTGCTGGAGTGTGGCGACTGGGGGATTTTCACAGTGACCTCATTGCAGTGTTAATGTAAGCCTACTTGAGACACTAATAAATAAACTTCAAACTTCTTTATAAACAAAATGCAGGGTTTTGCCAAATGTTGACCCAGAAGACTGCAGTTCACACTTCTATTTCTCAACAGGGAAGTAAGTTGCGCCTCTGAACCTCATTATGGTCTTTCATCACACTCTAGAAAGATAAACTCCATATCGTATTCCAGCCAAATCCTCTTACAGCTAAAATGGTCATCCTCTGCTTCTGACTTTGCCATTAATGACTGCTTCTGAAGTTTATTTATATTGTACATTAAACAAATTCTCAGCTTCAATAATTTTCAGGGGCCAGGGTTCAGATTTTCACCATGACGGACAAAAATGGATAAACAACAAATCGTAAGTCTTGACCCCAAACATGGCAATTGCCATGTTTGGGCAAGTGGGAAGGAATGAACGTGAAGTGCATTGTGCGCATATTTTATGGAGGCAGGCCTCCACTCAGGTGGGATTCGAAAGACCTCGGAGTGTCATATCCAAAGTGCACAGGAAAAACTTGGTACAAATATTTCTGAACTCTGTATATTCATTTTCATTCACTTTAGACAAGGCAAATATCCCATCAGATTTGGTCCCGGGACACTTTTGAGCGAGGTCAGGTACACTTTGTTGGAGGTCCGGTCTCCTTTGGAGTAGGTCAGCTTATTTTTGAAATTGGTAAAAAAGTTGGCATAAAAATGTGCAAAAGAGTTTATAAACTCATTATTGTCAAGCTCATTGGAAGTGTCAATAGATCTGCCAAAACTATTAGAAGCACCTGTCAGGGAGCTGTCAGGCTGTCAAGGCATTTAAAAGTCCTGCCCTTTAAACCTTTAATAATATGTTAGCAATGTTGAAAAGAAATGATTGCTTGCTATTTAATTTTATCTATGAGCAATTAAATGAGCTGTGGGGGCAAGGGATTTTTGCTTTGGGGGTGCATGACTCTGGCATGCTTGTTTGTAGGATCTAATTGTGGGTGATGGGTAGGGGGGTGGAATTCATCATTCAGAGGCTTAATGGCACTTAATGTCCAATCAAAGGATGTGGCATTGGCTGAAAGCCATGCTATTGCTCTTGCTCCCAATCTGAGGTCTCAAGTAGGTATCATACAGCCAGCAGCTCCCACCTCCCTAATGGCACTACTGGGTACAGGAAGAGCTGCTGGCCTCTGATTGGTTGACAGCTCTGGGTAGGGGCAGGGGTCCACTCCTTAGGTCCTGAAGTTAAGGTGAGTCTCGCAAAATGCCCGACTGGCAGAACCTGCCAAAGGTGGTGGTAGGGCCAGGTTCAATTACAACATTTAAGAGAAATTTGGATAGGTACATGGATGGGAAAAGATTCAGAGGATAAGGGCCCAACGCAGGCAAAAAGGACTAATGCAGTTTAGGAAACCTGGTTAGCATGCATGAGTTGGGCCGAAGGGCCTGTTTCCATGCTGTATATTTCTATGACTCTATGTGGTGGGCCTGGATGATATAGGGGGATCTTGCCAGCTGTCCAGCCAGTGAGAGAGACCCCGTCCCATCAACACAGTTCAGCAAATGTTTGATTTTGGGAGGGTTATTTTTTTTTCAAATCACATGCTGGAAATATTTAAGGCAACGAACTGCTAACCTGACAAGGAAGGCCATTGTTGAAGGCATTACTGCAATGAGCTGCCCTCAATTTCATTCCACTGTACATAATAATAACTCTGAATTTTGGAGTATAGGAATTCATAATGAAAAGTTCAGAGTTTACCCATTTCAAATAAACTGCAATGGACAACCGAGAACTCTTCATAAACAGAGAGTGTTTATATTCGGAAATAAAAACAAAGGTCGAGGAACAGACATCAAATACAATCATGTAAAGCACGCAGACATCAGAGCAGACAAGGGCCTTTTACCATACCTCTCCTGAACCCTCATCGGACCGAAACACAGGAACATAGGAATTAGGAGCAGAAGTAGGCAATTTAACCCCTCAAGCCTCCTCTATTCATTCAGATCATGGCTAATCTCTCCCTGGTCTTGAATCCACTTCCCCACCTGTTCCCCATATCCCTTTATTTTGACTTGACTTATTGTTGTCACATGCATAGGCACACAGTGAAAAGTGTTGTTTCTTGCACACTATGCAGACCATTCAAAGAGTACATAGGGGAGAAGGAAAGGAGAGTGCAGGATGTAGTGTTACAGTCATAGCTACGGTGTAGAGAAAGATAAGGTAGGTCCATTCAGAAGTCTGTTGGTAGCAGGGAAGAAGCTTGAGTCGGTTGGTCCGTGTTCTCAGACTTTTGTATCATTTTCCTGACAGAAGAAGGTAGAAGAGAGAATGTCTGGGAGGCATTGGGTGATTATGCTAGCTGCTTTTCTGAGACAGTGGGAAGTGTAGATGGAGTCAAAGGATGAGAAGCTGATTTGTGTGATGGACTGGGCTACATTCACAACCCGTTATAGTTTCTTGTGATCTTGGTCAGAGCAGGAGCTATTACAAGCTGTGATACAATACTTTCTATGCTATATCTGTAAAAGTTGGTGAGTGCGTAGCAGACATGCCAAACCCTTTTTTATAAATCAGAAATATATCTATCTCCTTCCTGAAAACATTCAATACTTCAGACTCCATGGGGCAGCAAGTTCCATAAATTCACACCCTCTGCGAGATGTAGTTCCTCCTCATCTCAGTTTTATATCTGTCACCTCTCAACCTATACCTGTGACCTCTTGTTTCAGGCTTCTCTCCTATTATGCAATTCATATTTAAGAAGACTGGGACCTGGCATACATCAAAGAGCTAAACAGTTTATTCAGGCATACTGTAATATTCACCAGGCACACAAGTCTATTTGCAAGTGCCAGAGGCTTGGTATTTGTCCACCAATGTATCTTAATGCATGTCTGGAAGTACTGAACAGCCAGATTATTCAATCCTCACATTGCTATTCTTCTCACTGCATGAGTTTTGATCAGGTTCCAATGCAAACAGTGAATACTGGACGTTAGTTTCTTCTATATATAAAATTCAAACATCCATCACCAACACTGTCCCAAGGAGTAAAATCTTTGTTGAGCATCTTCTTGGCACCTAAACTGCAGCTGTAAAAATATAGGCTCAATCCAGGGACATTCCAGAGTTATAGTTATTGGCCAACTTTTGTTGCCAACACCTTAGTAAACATTTTCTGAATAATTTAATAAAGTACAAAACAATATTTTAACAAAACACAGACCGATAGCATCAATCTTTGTCAGACCGAGGGCACTGTGAAAGATAAATCATCAATTAACTCAAGTCTAATAATTGTCGGGCAATTGTAGGCATAAAAACAAGACAAATTTAGAATTGCATAATTCAGGATGAGTGTGCAATGTAAGCACAGAATAAAATCTGTCCATCTTTCCACAGGCACCTCCCTGAAACAGACATTCCTTCACAAATCCTGATCTCAACCCAAATCTCCATTTCCATCTCCCAATGCTACTAACCAAATTGTTCCAGCCATGCACACAATGAAACTTTAACACACCAAGCAGACCACTCTATCATCATATTCCAGCAGCAAGAAAAGGAAAACAAGTGTCAGTTAATTGCTTTAACTTTGGTCAATTCCTGTTGAAAAAGAGACTGATTAAAAGCTGAGGTTCTGGAATATTTCCACTTCTATCCAAGCTCTTCAAACCTCACTGTCAAGGCTATTTGAACCTTAATGCTTCCATTTATCTCCACTCCGATCACACTCACTTCTCTCCACACCCAGCTTCCACCAGCCATCTCATGCTTGGCCCTTCCCTCCATCTCTCCCTTAAATACATTCCACTGCATTTTCTTTTCTCTCTCCCTCAGTCACCTCTCAACTCCTCTGTGTACATGCCTTGGTCTTTCCTTCCCTCCATTTGTCATAGTGGCATGTTGGCGCAGTGGTTAGCACTGCTGCTTCATAGCGCTAAGGAAACATAGAAACAAAGAAGATAGGAGAAGGGAGAGGCCATTTGGCCCTTCAAGCCTGCTCTGCCATTCATCATGATCATCCAACTCAATAGCCTGGTCCCTGCTTTCTCCCAATAACCTTTGATCCCATTCGCCGAAGTGCTATATCCAGCTGCTTCTTGAATATATTCAATGTTTGATAGTGACTACTTCTTGTAGTAATGAATTCCACTCTTTGGTGAAGAAATGTCTCCTCATCTCTGTCCTAAATGGTCTGCCCGAATCCTCAGACTGTGACCTTTGGTTGTGGATACATCCACCATCGTGAACATCCTCCTGCAACTTTAGAACTATTTAGAAATTTTAAAAGTATCAATGAGATTCCCCCCCCCCGCCTCATTTGTCTGAACTTCAGTGAAAACAATCCTAACCTAGTCAATCTCTCCTCATAAATCAGTCCCACCATTCTGAGAATCAACCTGGTAAACTTTCACTGCACCCTCTGGAGAGCAAGAACACCCTTCCTCAGAAAAGCAGACCAAAACTGCACACAATATTCAGGCTGTGGCCTCTGTATAATTGCAACAACCTATTCCTGCTCCTGTACTTGAAATTTCTTGAAATGAAGGCCAACATTCCATCTGCCTTATTTACTGCTTGCTGCACCTATGTGCTTATCTCCAGCGTCTGGTGCACAAGGACCAGGTTTGATTCCCGGTTTGGATCACTGCCTGTGTGGAGGTTGCACATTCTCCCCATGTCTGCGTGGGTTTCCTCCCACAGTCCAACAGACATGCAGGTTACGTGCATTGGCTATGCTAAATTCTACCTCAGTGTACCCGAACAGATGCTGAAGTGTGATGACTGGGGGATTTACACAGTAAATTCATTGCAATGTTTATGTAAGCCCACTTGTGACACTAATGAGTAAACTCAAAACCTTAAACTTTAACTGGCTCCCCTCCATATCTGACCGCCATTTCCTTCACATTGCTGTCTGCCTCTCTGTCCATTGAAGCATTTCATGGGGGACAAGTGAGGAAAACATTCAAGAAAATGCTTTTACCTTTTATTCCACAATGTTATTTCTTATTTCAGCCAATTTGAACTACTCAATCCAAATTTTAGAAAAATCATACATATACATATGTTATACAACTTATGAGCATAGATTGTTGTACCGGCCCATTAATTTTAACTTGTCTCGTTAGCTTGTACGTTAGCTAAGGGCTAAATCACACGTGTCAATTGCGACCTTGAGATAACCATGAAGAAATGCCAAGGCAGCCATGTTCCCATTATGGAGGACAACCCACAGCTTGGGAACCTGCTGAGAATGAGGAGATGCTTACGTGACCGGGGGTGGGTGGGGGGGCGGGTGTGGTGGTGGTGGTGGTGGTGGTGGGTGGGTGGGTGGGGGGGGGGGTCTTAACTTGTATTCGGAGAGATGCCTGAGGACCCACTGTTAGGTCCTAGGTGTATCTCCCAAAAGCTTTTGAATAAACTTGCTGTACTTTGACTCACAATTCTCAGAAGTATCTTTACCTACAACAGTTAGTCATAAAAATTAGCCAGTCATTCAATCACTAAGTAATCTGCATCAAAATACTGCTGCGTTTCATCTGCCAACCTGCACCACTAGTCTTCGTACTAGGACTCGGAGCACTTTGACAGGATCTTCAGGTTTTAGCTTTGAGGATTCTGCACACATTGAGTGATGTAAAGCTGCTCTAAAAACAGCCACTGTGAAGCATGAGCCTTGCTCATCTGACTGAGAATGCAGTCAAACGAGCATTAGTGGTATGTTATTGTACACAGGGTCACTAAGGAACAAACATCAAGGAAAACAAATGTAGCCAGGCAGGGCTTCATTAATTTTGGAACCACTGCAGGATGTGACTGAGAAAAGTTACGTGACAGATGGCACCAAACACCAAACACAGATTTTATAAATAGTAGTAAGTAGGTGGGAAACTCTCCTATGGCTAAATTAGTACAAAGTCCCTGGAGTGTCTGGCTGCCCACAAAAAAAAACAAAATATCCTGGCACACTAGGAAGTAATTATTTCCATAAGTGACAGGGTCCAGTGAAGTTGTTCAAATGAGTTGGACATTTCATAAGAGCCAAGTATTATGCCATGATAATCAGAGCAGGGATCAACATTGGATCTGGGCACACTCAGCAGCGGGTCTAGGATATAGCAGTAACTTGGAATGGTGTGTCATCATCTAGGAATGTTGGGCGGCAAATCCAAGGAATTCTGCAGTTAGAGGTTCTGTGAAAACACGGGGAATTTGGCATATCCACTACGATACTCAATAATTTTACAGATACACCATAGAAAGTATCCTTTCTGGATATATCTCAGCTTGGTATGGCCATCTGCTCTGCCTAAGAGTGCAAGGAACTACATAGGGTCGTAAACGAAGCCCAAACCATCACTCAAACCAGCTTCCCATCCGTTGACTCTGTCAGTACTTCCCACTGCATCAGGAAAGCAGCCAGCATAATTAAGAACCCCAAAAGTACTCTGGACATTCTCTCTTCCACCTTCTTCCGTCGGGGCAAAGATACAAAAGTCTGAGGTCACGTACCAAATGACTCAAGAACAGCTTCTTCCCTGCTGCTGTCAGATTTTTGAATGGACCTACTTCGTATTAAGTTGACATTTCTTGACACCCTAGCTATGAATGTAACATTACACTCTGCATTCTCATTTCCTTCTCTGTGAATGGTACGCTTTGTTTGTAATAGCGTGCAAGAAACAATACTGTCCACAATACATAACAGAAAGCAATACTTTTGCATTAATACATGTGACAATAATAAATCAAATCAGAAAGGAGTTGGAATCAACAGGGGATGAGAATCCGCCATCTAAGAATTGTTCCAAAGCACCCGGAGGAAACCCACACATACAGGGGAGTATGTGCCGATTCTGCACAGTCACTCGAGGCCAGGAATCGAATGCCGGGTACCTGGTGCTGTGAGGGAGCAGTGTTAACCACTGTGCTACTCTATAAGCTCAACTTGTCCATGTACCATTGTGACATCAGGTATGGCTGTCTCGTCATTATTTTCAGCCAGTTTATATCCTAATAATGATACATCCAAGTACTGAAACAAGGTCTTTTGCCTTTTTATCTGCCCATCAAACTCCAGATGCAACAGATTGAAAATCGACATGTTGCTGACGTGTGCTCCAGCTAGCACCTGGGGCACAGGAGCAAATGCCTTATGCTTCAATGTATTATTAGTAGGTTTGTTCAACTGTACCGTTTCCATTCAATTTTCAAAAAAAATGCAAGTCATAGTTACAGTTTAATGCTTTTGTGAGTAAATAAATTGTTGAGCAGTAAAGTTTATTTATTTAACTGGACATACAGCTAAAATAACAGGCTGTCTAAAACCAATCTATATTGTTTGCAAAAGATCAGAGACACCAAGATCACAACAGCTGTGATCAGGGACTCTATCTATCTAGCATCACAGAAAACCAGACTTAGCAAAGCATTTGCCTGAGAATTCAAACCTCCAATTTCTTGCAAAATCATTTGGAAAGAACAAAAGATGCTTTCCAGTTTTGGCAGATTACAAGTATATACATTTTTACCTTTGAAAATCTGCCAATACATAGATTACATACTGGGCAGTGCAGGAAGCAGAGATATATCTAAATGCTCTTTGCAATTAGTGAATAGAGCCAGGACCCATATTATTAAAACTGATATCTTGAAAAGAAAGATGCAAAAGCCAATTCATTGGCTACATTTGAGTGTTATTACGAAATATCTAACTTCTATTTTAGTCACTTGGGTGTGAATTTTCACTCCTAGATCAGTGCAGAGTCAGGGCTGGCACTTGGAATCATAGAATCCTTACAGTGCAGAAGGAGGCCATTCAGCCCATCGAGCCCGCATCAACAACAATTCCACGCAAGCCCTATTCCCATAACTCCAAGTATTTTCCCTGCTAATCTCCCTGACACTGAAGGATAATTTTACATGGCCAATCAACCTAAACTGCACATCTTTGGAGTGTGGGAGGAAACCCACGCAGACACAGGGAGAATGTGCAAATTCCACACACCAACAGTCACTGAAGGCTGGAACTGAATCCGGGCCCTTGGCACTGTGAGGCAGCAACACTAACCACTGTGCCCCATTTTGGTGAAGCTATTGAAAAAAAATGAACAAAACACAATGCAGTCTGCCCTCCACCGAACACTCCCACCCATTCCACATGTATGTCAACCCATTCTAAATCATGCCTCCCAACTCCCCTCTATTGCCCCATACCCTCCATGCCAACCTATGCCCTTCTGTCAACATGTTATGGCTCATATCCCCTAATGCCACCTGCAGTGTCCAAGCTATGTTAGCAGATGTGGGTTTTAAACAAAAAAGAGATGTAGTTTGTACACATAGACTCAAAGTAACACAATAGTTTTATTGAAAGAGCTATCCTCTGAACAGCATACAAACTGAAATATAATAGCTGCTTGTGAAACACCCCAATGACATCACCATCAAAGCATGTAATCAGCTCTTAAAGCAATCATACAACCAGTTAAATATATAACGCCATCTTCTCTACCCACACATGGCCCTTCATAGCCCAAATTCAAATCATGTCTCAACTCATCCTCATGGCTCTTTATAGTCCATACTCTAACTGACAATAGCTCAAGCATTCCATTACCAACCACCCTTTTCTCTTACCCTCCTCCATGGGAACTCACCTAGTATCTATTATGGGCAAACCTCAGGAGCCATACTGACATAACAAAGTTGTTTCCCATTGATGAAGATGACAAAAACCATTCAAAATTTGAAATGTACTGTCTATGACCACTTGAAGCTGCCAATCAAACTGCTCATTTAACAGGCACCTCGCTGTGTTAATGTGTGGTTGAAAAATCAGCAATGCAGCACAAATCCTATGATCATAGTCCTCAGATTTATGCCAATAGACAGTGTGAAGTACCATGCCCTGATTTTTCTTGATACCACCTGACTCCCCACAATCCCTACACAACAAAAATGGTAGAATTTGGGTGGGCAGGATTCCCAGAAATCGGCCTCTTGTCAACATTACTATGAAGATGTGGAATCTCTCTGCTTATGCAAAAATGAAAGGGCTCAAAACTTAAGTTGATTGGGGAAAAGTGGCAAACAATGTTTTCAGATAACATTTGGGGCAGCATGGTGGCACAGTGCTTAGCACTGCTGCCTCACAGCACCAGGGATCCTGGTTCAATTCTGGTCTGTCTGTATGGAGTCTGCATGTTCTTCCCATGTCTGCGTGGGTTTCCTTCAGATGCTCCGGTTTCCTCCCACGGTCCAAAGATGGGCAGGTTTAGTTGATTGGGGCTGTACTAAATTGCCTCTTAGTGTCAGGGGGATAAGCAGGGTAAATACATGAGGTTGTGGAAATAGGACCTGGGTGGGATTGTGGTTAGTGTGGGCTTGATGGGTCGAATGGCCTCTTTCTGCAGTGTAGGGATTCGAGGATTGTAAGTGATTTGATTTGATCACTCCATAAAGAAACCATTAAATGCCAATTGCTTCCATTACATTTTCTCCGTTAGATGTTTACATACAGTTTTCACATTCAAGTGTTAACACAATAGAATTTTATAGAATGTATGTCACAGACACAGACCATCCAGCTCAGCATATCCATGCCAGTGTTTCTGTTCCATACTAGCCTTTTCCAATTCTTTCCCTCTCAGCATAATCTGCAGGAAGTTTTATCTGTTGACAGGAAATGTGCACCATACACAAGATTTCTTTTAGCAATATTAGGTAATTGTTGTGTCAGGAAGGAGTCGAAAAGAGGAACTCAATGTGAATGCAAGAACTTCCCTGTAAGAAAAATAATGACTACAAGTGAAAGAGACCAACGATCGGGCAACAAGCATTCCAAACAGCTCACTACTTCTAAAGTCTGAAGCAGCAATTCCGACTAATCAGGAGGGTAATTATAATGGGGAGATGATGGCGTAGTGGTATTGTCACTAGATTAGTAATCTAAAGGCTCAGGCTCTGGGCACATGGGTTCAAATCCCATCACGGCAGTTAGTGGAATTTAAATTCTATTAATAAATCTGGAGTTGAAAGCTAGTCTCAGTAATGACCGCAAAACCATTGTCGACTGATATTAAAAACTATCATCTGGTTCACTTTAGCAACGCCACCTTAAAGGGCGGAAATCAGGCATCCTTGCTTGATCTGGTCTACATGTGACTCCAGACCCACAGCCACTCAATACAAATACAATTGGGATTGGCAATAAATGAGTGTCTTGTCAGTGACACCCCCTACCCTATGCACGGATAAAGAAAATGAATGAGTGGGCAATTTCCACCTGCACAATCTCATAGGCTGGTGCTTCTCCTAAAATGCAACGAGTAAGTGCATGCAATCACTCAGCCTGTCTCTCTATTGATTAACTCAGGGCCACGGCAACCCAGGCCGATTGAATAATGTTACAAAGCTGCTTGCTGGTTGAGGATGGCGAAGCAGTGAGAGGTGACTCTAAACAAGAGAAATGAAGGGATCACTGTGTGAATGAGAGAAATGGAGAAATGTGTGTGTCTGTGTGTGTGTGTGTGTGTGTGTGACAGAAAGAAATGGAGATGTGATTTGTGTGTGTGAGCGAAAGACAGAGATAGAGAGGTTAGAGTGTGAGTGTGTGAGAGAGTGAGATGGAGAGGTGTGTGTGTGTGAGAAAGAGAGAAAAATGGAGAGGTGAGAACGAATTTGTGTGTGTGGTGAGTATATGTATGTGAGTGAGTGCATGAGTGAGTGAGTGAGAATGACTGAGTGAATATGTATATGACCAAGTGAGTAAATGAGTATATGAGCGAGTGAGATTCCTGCATTCCAGCAACGTTCCTCTCATTATAAATGACAAAAATGTTCAAGTCAAGCACATTTTTTAATAATGATGCAGAGATGCTGGCATTGGACCGGGATGGGCACAGTAAGAAGTCTCACAACACCAGGTTGAAGTCCAACAAGTTTATTTGGAATCACTTACTCTCAAAACGCCGCTCCTTCGTCGGATGAGTGGAGAGGCAGGTTTCATAAACATGGCCTATACAGACAAACACACATTTGCCAATTATGTCTATATATGCCGTGTTTGTGAAACCTACTATCTACTCACCTATGAAGGAACAGCATCCGAGAGCTCATGATTCCAATTAAACTTATTGGGCTTCAACTTGTTTCTTTAATAAGAGAACATTTTAATTATAGTAAAGACAAATATAAGAAATAGAAAAGACTTCTAGAAATTGATTTTTGTATGTTTGTACCCATTGCATGAAAACAGTCATTTTTTTTAATGGTTAAGCTCTTCCACATAATGTTTTTTAGGAGTTCCTTCAGTTCTGTCAGGAGGTTAATAGGAGCCCGCAGCTCAAAATGTTAATGAAACTCTGGCTTAACTCCCTTAAAATCCCTTCAGCTCTCTTACGGTTGCAATGAAAAGGCCACCCAGCTTTGTGGGATCCCATTACCTAATCGGAGGACTTTATGTAAGGTAATCGAGAACCTTGGTTCCTCGATGCAATGTTTGGATTCCATGCAAAATTCCAAACACACCCAGGTAAAATTCTTGACCCTGAAATCTGATAGTGCTGTAGTCCCTTAGTGTCAGGGGGATTAGTGGGGTAAATTTGTGCAGTTACAGGGATAGGGACTGGATGGGATTGTGGTCGGTACAAACTCAATGGGCCAAACGGCCTCTTTCTGTACCGTAGGGAGTCTATAACTGGACAAAGATGGAAATTAACAGTAGCCGCAGTCACGGAAACCTAAAGCGTCGTTTTGCCTGTTTGGTCGCAAAGGGAAGGCAAATTCCCCAACTGTTGGAATATCATGTTGCCATAGCAACACATTACTTGGATCACAGCTTCCATTGTGTTGCTCAAAAGTGTTTCATTGAAAGAAAAGCCCGGAAACAGGTTCTACACGAGCCTTATTCTCGGTAATTATGGCTAATGTCTCCCATTTCTTGTTTCTTTCAAAGAGAGAATGACGAGGTTACCTGTAAAAGAAAATAATAACTCGCATTGCAACAACCAGCCTCTCAAACAGGGCAGTGGCATTTGATTCAGAAAACTGCAAATACTGCAAAGCTAAAAATTAAACAGCAGATGCAGGAATGTACAGCAATTCCATCAGCAATAAAAAAAGCGGATGAAGACAAAATACTGTGGATGCTGGAATCTGAAACAAAAATAGAAAATACTGGAAAATCCCAGCGGGTCTGACAGCATCTGTGGAGAGAAAATCGAGCCAACATTTCAAGTTTGAGCTAAAAAGATGGATTGACATCTCTGTGGAAGACTTGTTTTAACAAAGGTTGGAGAAATGTTGCCCTAGCATGATCGAACAGACCGCAACCAATTTACTTCAGGACTGTCATTTTCCAGCTATTGGATGTGGAAAATATGGTGGTTCTTTTTTTGGTGCCAACTCCCAGCAAGCTCTAGCAGCTCCACTGAAAGCAACATGCCACGCAGCATGTTGTGCTGGCAACTGCTGCCCACCTGTCAGAAACCTGTTCTGAAATATGCCTCTGAGGTGAATAATATCAACCAGCATCATTTGTGGCTTTTCGGGACATAGAGACAGAAAGAAACATGAGGTGGCATGGTGGCACAGTAGGTTAGCACTGTGGCCTCACAGTGCCCGGGACCCAAGTTCAATTCCGGCCTCAGGTTACTGTCTGTTTGCACATTCTCCCCGTGTCTGCATGGGTTTCCTCCAAGTGCTCCACTTTCCTTCTTTAGTCCAAAGATGTGTAGATTAGGCTGATTGACCACGCTAAATTGACACCAGTGTCAAGGGATTAGCACTGTAAAAATGTGAGGTTACAGGAATAGGATGTGAGTGGGATTATGATCAGTGCAGACTCGATGGGCCGAATAGCCTCCTTCTGCACTGTAGGGCTTCTACGAATCTATTCCACGATTCTACGAATTTTTTTTGTTAAGAGATAAGGAGCTGGCGAGGGAGAATCTTCAAATTAAGGTAAACGAATTCTTTAAGACAAATTTTAAAAGCAAAACAAGTGTTCGAAGAGGCCATACAAAGAATATGAAGGCTGAGTTTATGGTTTCAGGTAGCTGTGAAACTCATGCATGCATTTACAGCTATTAGTCCAGTCTGCCTAATGCCAGGAACTATAACCTGCATGTTCTATGAAGTCTAAGCACTTAATTATCTAGCTGATCACATGATCTTCAAGCCACCACAGTTTATTCAAACCACATTGTCAAATGGTTTCCTGAACAATTCTGATGCAAACATATATCATGAAAAAAAGCAAGACTCCTTTTTTTAAAAAAAAAATCAGCCAGAGTTCCTTATCTGGTTTTGCCAGATGCTAAACATCTGCTCACAGTATTTCAGACAGAGGCAACATTGCAGTTTGGGCACCAGGTTTAAGAGCAGATTTCTAATGATTGCCTGCTGCTGAAGCCTGGACACAGGCCACAGTGAAGAGAGCAAAAAAACTGGACAGTGAGAGAGATCTGTCCATTCTATCAAATACAACCGACATTGTTAAGTATCAATTTAAAGCTCCACTGTGAGGTGGGGGACTTTTCCATCTACCTTAAAACTCAAAATACCATAACTACCAGCACATTTTCCTCACACCCTACAGGTTACACTTTTCTCCCACACTCCACAGAATTGTCACAGTGCAGTGGGCCATTATGCCCCTTTGCACCAGTACTGCCTCTCCAAACAAGCATCATGACTTAGTGTCATTCCCTTGCCTTTTTCCCACACCCCTACACATTGTTTCTCTTCAAGTAATTATCTGATGCCCTCTTGAACGCTTTTATTGAACCTGCCTCTTGATTGAAGACTGCTTTCCAGACCCAAACCATGCATTGTGCGAAAAAGTTTTTTTTTACACCACATTTACTGCTTTTGAAAAATCACTTTAAATCGGTGCCCTCTCATTCCCAGTCCTTTTGCAGGAACAGTTTCTCTCTATCTACTCTGTCCAGCTCCCTCATGATTTTGAACGCCTCTACCAAAATCTCCATTCCACCTGCTTTTCTCCAGGGAGAACAGTTCTTCCTGCCAAAGATCTCACCTCTCACCTAGAACCCTAGGATGCATATGGTGCAAAAAGAAGCCATTTGGCCCATAGAGTTTGCATCAACTCTCTGAAAGAATATCCTACCCACTCTCTGGCTCTCCACTCCGCTCTATCCCCATAACCCTACAAATTTATCGTAGCTGATCAAATCTACGCATCTTTGGATATTAAGGAGCAATTTAGCATGGCCAATCCACCTAACCTGCACATCTTTGGACTGTGGGAGGAAACCCACATAGACACAGACAGAATGTGAAAACTCCATATAGATAGTGACCCAAGACTGGAATTGAACCTGGGTCCCTGGGGCTGTGAGGCAGCAGCGCTAACCATTGTGTCACCATATCACTCAATTCTCCACATTAAACTGCATCTGCCGCCTATTTACTTCATTAACTTGTTGATGTCCTTTTGACAATCTACACTGTCCTCTTCACAGTTTACAATGTTTCCAAGTTTAACATCATCTGCAAACTTTGGCATTGCCCTTGCACAACCAGATTTAGATCAGAAAAAGAAAGGATTCCAATACTCATCTCTGGGGACCTCCACTACAAACTTTCCTCCAGTCTGAAAAATATTAATTGATCGTTACTCTCTGCTTCCTTTCACTCGGTCACTTTGTATCCATGTAGTTCCTGTCCCTTCTTTCCATGACTTTCCTCAGTTTATTGTGTGGGACTATTTCAGATACCTCTGACAGTCCATGTACACCGCATCAACAATATTACTTTCACCAACCTTTATTATCACCTCTTCAAAATACTCCAGTAATTTAGACAAACATTATTTCCTCTTTAGAAATCTGGCTTTTCCTAATCAACCCAAATTTTTCCATAAGATAGCTAATTCTATCCCAAATAATTGTTTCTGAAAGCTTACCCACCAGTGATGGAATAAAAAAAAAGAGTACAGCATAGGAAGAGACCCTTCAGCCCTCCAAGGCTGTACCGACCATGCCCCCTACCCTTCCGGGGACCATATCCCTCTATTCCCATCCTATTTGTGTATTTGTCAAGATGCCCCTTAAAAGTCACTACTGTATCCGCTTCCACTACTTCAGCAACGAATTCCAGGCACCCACTACTCTCTGTGTAAAAACTCTGCCTCATACATCTCCTTTAAACCTTGCCCCTCACACCTTAAACCTGATATTAAACTGATTGGTCAGTAATGGTTGGGGCTATCCTTACAACCTTTTGGCACCGTATCAAATAGGCCTTATTCAAAAATGGCTGTAAGGATAGCTTCATGATAAGAAGTCTCACAACACCAAGTTAAAGTCCAGCAAGTTTATTTGATAGTAAACCCACTAGCTTTCAGGGTCTGCCCCTTCGTCAGGTGAGTGGAGAGTTCTGGTCACAAACAGAGCATGTAAAGGCACACACAGTTTACAGAATACTGATTAGAATGCGAGTCTGGTGCTGTGAGACTTCTTACTGTGTTTACCTCAGTCCAACGCCAGCATCTCCGCATCAGGATAGCTTCAGCCTTCTTTGCCTCATTTCCTTTCATTCCACGTGCTCTGACTTTTCTCACCAGTCTGTTGTGTGGCAGTGCATCAAATACCTCTGAAAGTCTATGTACCCCACATCAATCCTTTCATAGAATCATAGAGAAAGAGGCCATTCAGCCCATCGAGTCTGCACCGACCGCAATTTCACCGAGGCCCTACTCCCATATCCCTAAATATTTTACCCACTAATTCCTCTAACCTATGCATGTCAGGACACTAAGAGGCAATGTTAGCATGGCCAATCAACCTAACCCACATATCTTTGAACTATGGGAGGGAATCGGAAACTCACGCAGACACGGGGAGAATGTGCAAATTCCACACAGATAGTGACCCAAGCCAGGAATCGTACCCAGGTCTCTAGAGCTATAAAGCAGCAGTGCTAACCACTGGGCTACCATGCTGCCCTTTGTTGAACAAGGGTGTAGGATTTGCAGTTCTCCAACCATCTCCCATCTGGTTCTGGCATTACATTTTTCCATGTCCACATTTTCCCCTCCAAGCCCACACAAATGTCTTCATTTCACTTTCCTCTCCAATTTCCAGCCGCTCTGTGGTTAGACACAAGCTTGCAGAGTGAATGGGTAAGATACAACCTCGAAGGCATCACAAACCCTGACAGAAACCTATTTCTACTCAATATCGAGACCAGCACAATCAGGTAGGGGTCTTTGCACGTTGGAGCCTGCAGGAGAAACCTGTTTGTATTTTAACAGGATTACAGAACAACAAAGGCGCAGCAGATTACAGTAAATAAACCTCATCAATGTCTGAACTGAAGGCCCCAGGTTACTGTTGATAGTTACTCTGCTGTATCAACACAGCAGCCGTGGCAACCATAACATTTCAAAAATTCCTGGTGCTTCTTATCTGTTGTACACCTGCATCATTTCTCTAGCAGGGAGGAGGAGTGGCAGACACTTTAAAGAAGCTGATGGCCCATCAGCTGAGAGTGCTCCAGGACGTGGTTGTCCCTTTAGACCCCGGCAGCATTTCATTTTTGCAAAGTGCCTCCCAGCAGGACCTTGTGTAAAGTGCTCCACTGTCGTCATCATTCCTAGCAACTGCAAGTACTTGAGTTACATCCCCCGAAGTAGCAATTTTAAATACTGTCCTTTTACTGCTCACTCTGTTATCCAAGGAACGTGATAGAGGGAAATTATAGACCAGTTAACCTGACATCTGTGGTCGGGAAATTGCTAAAAGCCTCCAGTTAATGGTAGGGTGGCTGAACACCTCGAACGTTTTGAGCAGATCAGAGAGAACCATCACACCTTTATAAAGAGTTGGTCATGTCTGACTTATCTAATGGATTTATTTTTAAGAAGAGGTGACAAAAGTAGCGGACATGGAAATGTCTATGGATGTTACTTCTCTGCACTTCCAGAAGACAATTTGAAAAAGTTGTTCATGAGGCACTGTTAAATTAATTGCACAGGTACAGGATAGGCTGGCCTTCATAGCGAGAGGATTTGAGTATGGGGGTAGGGATGTTTTGCTGCGAGTATATAGAGCATATAGAGGCCACACCTGGAATATTGTGTGCAGTTGTGGTATTCTTATCTGAGGAAAGATGTTTTTTGCTATAGAGGAAGTGCAGAAAACATTTCTTTATGTGAAGGGTGGTTGAAGTTTGGAACTGCCTTCCACAAATGTCAAGTGATGGCAGATTAATTGCTCATTCTTAAACTGAAAGATTTTTAGTTCACCCACGGTATTAAGAGATATGGGGAAATAGCAATTAGGTGGAATGAGGTGACAAATCAGTAATGATCTAATTGAATAGTGGAATAGATACAAGGGGTTAAATGAGATGCTGCTGCTTTTATGGGTACTGCTCCTAACTCTTGCAGCACAAGCATTAGATTGCCTGCATAAACATCCTCCTCTCTGTCAGTAGTCAGCTCTGCTGCTCTCCAGGGATCTATCCCTCCATCCCTCACTGTTTTTTCTTCAACATTTCTTGCAGATTCCATAAATAGGAATGGATCAACATTCAGATGTGCGCTGATTACACCTAACGCTAGTTTTCCACCTCCTATCCAATGCTATGACCCGACCAACATCAAGATTTGGGAATCAAAATTTCTCTTGGCAGAACTCAGGCCACTTTTGCCAACCTGGGAAACTTTGCCCACCTCTCTTTAGTTCCGCAGTCTTGGTCTTTGCAGATTCGCTAATTATCATCTCAAAGTTCAACTTGTCCAACACATTCTGCTTCCTTACTTCGATCCTCTGTAAATTGTACCTCATTCGAAACTTCAGAGTCCACGTCCCCATCATCAAATGTTGTGTCACCCTGCTCTCTCCAACTTTCACTTGCACACCAGGCCCCAGCAAATTTCCAAAAGTCAAATTGCTCTGAAATTGCATCATAGTATCTAAGCGACTTAATTCTTGTAAACACATTCTCCATTCTTCAACACCAGATAACACTTTGTCCCTCACTCAACCCATCAATTGCATCATCAGTCAATCCTTGTTCAGCTATTATGCTGCCTAATTCCCTTTATCCTTCTGCCTTCATTCTTTCAAAGCCTCCCCAGATATCTTCAACAAAGTCTTCAGTCTCCATATTTTTCACCTTTCCCCTTTGTGTTATCACATAAGGGTGCTTGGAATTGCAAGTGGTGTCGCGCCTAATGCCAGGGTGCTTTTTAGGTGCTCGGAAATGAACTCCTTTTGCCACAGGACTATCCAGGACACTCCTCTCTCCTTGCTCATTTTCACTTCACTATCACAGACTCCTATGGCTGGCACTGAATACAGAGAAAGCAGATTTATTTCTTTCCCAGCTGTTCAATATTAGATTTTAAGTACAATTACATGATGTGCATTCAAGGAAGCATAGTTCTGTTTCTTGTCCCATTTCCATTTACTGTCACAAAATCTTGAATAAAATCATAAAATTCCTATAGTGCAGAAAGAGACCATTTGGTTTGTCATATCAGCACCGACTCTCCAACAGGATATTGTACCCAGGCCCACCTTCCCTCCCTTTGTATTTACCCCACTAACCTGCACATCTTGGGACACTAAGGGGCAATTTAGCATGGCCAATCCATCTAACCTGCACATCTTTGAACAGTAAGAGGCAATTTAGCATTATCAATCCACCTAACCTGCACATCTTTGGATAGTAACAGGCAATATAGCATGGCTATTCCATCTAACCTGCACATTTTTGGACATAAAGAGGCAATTTATCATGGCTAATCTTCCTAAACTACACAACCTTGATATCAAGGGGAATATAGCATGGTCATTCCACCTAACGTCCACATCTTTGGATAGTAAGAGGCAATTTGGCATGATCAATCTGCCTAACCTGCACATCTTTGGACAGTAAGAAGCAATTTAGCATGATCAATCTATCTAACCTGTACATTTTTGGACACAAAGGGGCAATTTACCATGGTTAATCCTTCTAACCTACCAACATTGGATACTAAGGGGTAATATAGTATATATTCCACCTAACTACATCAGGGTCTCTTCATCCTTCACCTCAATCCTCCAGAATCCTATCACTTAATTTTGGCCATCATCTTTGCTGGGATATTCAATTCATTTCACTAATTTAACCTTGTACAACGTTGTACATTTACTACTTCTCCTGTCATAAAGACAGCTAAAAGTTGCAGCATCCTTCCATTCTCTAAAGCATAGCAGCCGTCCACACGCACATTACTCATTTCTTATTATTTATTAACTAGATTGTGCAAATTAACTTAGTTAAACATTTATGATCATCTATTGATTACCATTCCATCCCTTTAACATCATTCTTACCTCTGAAAAATACCACTGTCTTGGTTCATAGCAATAAAACAATCAAACTACTTGAATTCCCCAGGCTAACTCTTTCACCCTATCTCCGGAACCCCACGTATTTATCCCGCTAATCCCCTTAATCTTGGAACTCCAGGGGGAAATTTAGCACGGCCAATCCATCTAATATTTTTGCATTGTGGGAGGAAGCTGGAGCACTTGGAGGAAAACCACGCAAACTTGGAGAGAATGTGCAAACACCAAACAGACAGTCACCCAGGGCTGGAATTGAACCTGGTTCTCTGGCACTGTGAGGCAGCAGTGCCACTGTGCCACCCTGCCAAATGTTTTACAAATCAGGATTTAGCATAAAAATCATACTAAAGAGGAGGAAGGGAAAAGAAGTTTGGTTTTATCTATTCCAGCATAGTTTGAATACAGTTTAAGAAATGAAAGGGGACTGGTGTTCAGCTTCTGATGCTGTTTTATCAGCAGACTACAAGGCAAAGGGAGGTAGGCAGGAACTACAGGGCAGTCACTACAATAAAACCGACAAGCATCTCTTCACCTAGGCAGGTAGCACTGGCAGAGGTGAAAACATATTCACTGCATCTTTCACTAAACTTCCCGATCAGCCCATTCAAGAAGTTCAAGTAACGACAGCCCGAGTAGAGACCAAGATGGGCTCACAGTGCAAAGGTCAACAGGGATAGAATGCAAAGCGGGAAAGCTACTCCCTATTTCCAAGTAAGCACTCCAGGAAGTTGGCTGTATTTTAAAATAGATTTCAATGTGTGCACACTCACATGAGGACCAATCACTGAAGCAGTCATAAATGGCTTTCCTATTTTCCAAGAATAAATAGCTGACAAGAAATTAACAGGGGGAAAGATTATGATCTCAATACCACTGCCAATTAAAGAAATAAGCAAGTTAGTAATAAGCCAGTGATAATGCAGTTCATGCTAAGAAAAGGAGGATGCATTTGGTCATTGAACTAAGATGCCAACAGTCATATAATGTGGAAATACTGATGTTGGACTGGAGTGGTCAAGATGAGAGGTCACACAACACCCAACAGGTTTATTTGGAATCACAAGCTTTTGGAGCATTCCTCCTTCATCAGATAAGGTGGAGCGAGGTGCACTGGCACAGAATACATAGGTAGACTGACAATAGCCTGACACTAATGGATAATGAAGAGTGTTAAAGGATAACTGTTGGCCAGCTGAATAGCAAGTCTTTACAAGTAATCACAAGTGCTAATAGACAAATGCAAGCAGTTGTATAATCAGTATATATAAAGTATCAACAGGCTGTACAATAAGTGAAAGATAACCTAAGAACCCACTAATGCAGAGAAATAATTACAAACAAAGAGTGAAATGGGGATAAACACCATGCAAAGTAATTCAGGTAAAGAGATCATCATTTGTCATCAAGGTATGCATGGTGTCAAAACAGGATAGTCTGGGAGATTTTCCCCCCACAGAACAAAAAGGTGGGGTTACATACAACGCGACATGAGCCCAAGATCATGGTTAAGGCCATGAGTGCAGAATTTGGCTATCAGTTTCTGCTCTGCGATTCTGCACTGTCATGCATCTTGAAGGGCGTCTTGGAGAATACTTATTCGAACAGCAGAGGCTGAATGCCCTTGGCCACTGAAGTATTCTCCAAACTGGGAAGGAACATTCCTGCCCGACGGTGTCGCCATAGTGTCTGCATGGTCTCTCCAATGTACCATGCCCCGAAGCATCCTTTCCTCCAGCATATACAGTAGACAGTGTTGGCCATTGCACGAGTATGTACCGTGCACCAGGTAGGTGGTGTTCCCCCACATATTGGTGGTATTTGTGTCGACGATCTGGCATGTCCTGCGGAGGTTAGTGTCTGTGGCAGGGTTGTGTGGTATCGTGGTCACTGTTCCCTTTAGGGCTGGGTAGCTTGCTGCAAACGATTGTCTGTTTGAGGTTAGATGGCTGTTTGAAGGCAAGCAGTGGAGGTCAAGGATAGCCTTGGCGAGATGTTTGGCGTCATTGATGACATCTGAAGGCTGCAAAGAACCTGACATAGTTTGTCTGCTCCGGCAAAGTGCTGGCCAATAAAGTCACATGGTCAAGTGGCCAAAGGTAAACCATCTAATCACTCTGCAATATATTTACCAATATATTACATAGTAAATGGGCGGCACACAGTTGTTGTGCACTAGTGCTAGGGATCCAGATTCAATTCCAGCTTTGGGTCACTGTCTGTGTGGAGTTTGTATGTTCTCCTCATATCTGTGTGAGTTTCCTCCAGGTATTCCAGTTCCCTCCCTCTGTCCAAAGATGTGCGAGTTAGGTGGGTTGACCGCACTAAATTGTCTGTTAGTGTCAGGGGTACTAAGTGGATAAATACATGCAGTTACGGGGTAGGGCTAAGAGGGTAAATACGTGCAATTGCAGGGTAAGTACCCAATGTCAGAATCAAACCAGGATCCCTGATGCTTGGAGACAGTTGTGCTAACTACTGTCCCACCATGCTGCCATGCTTAGTCATATTTGTTTGCAGGATTTTTTTTTACAGTCTGCCCTAACACCGATGCTGCTGCATCTGTCCCTTGTATTGTTCCTGCAGCAGCATAATTGCTTCCAATTGCAATAGAATGTTTGTTTTAATCTGAATTAATGTTGCTCTGTAAACTTAATGCTCCCTTGTGGTTTGGCAGAGTGGGACTTGATTAGGTTGATTGGCAGAAAATCAGGTCACTGGGTGAAACTAGGCTTACACAGGGAAATAAAGCTTAGACGCTGCTTGGAGTTAGAGAACAGTATCTTTCTTTTCCTCTCTGCATTTTGAGACTGAAATCTGCTGGGAACTAAATCTCTTTCTCTGAGATTTATACAGCTCCATCATAACCTCCCTGCTCTTACTTTAATTAGCTGAGGCATAGACTATAAGTATCCCATTTGCCTTGTCAACCACTTTATCTACCTGTCCTACTGCCTCCAGGTATATTTGGACAAAATCTTCTGGTACTCTGTGCTTTCTAGCGTCCTACCTTACGGTCTTGTTGGTTTTTCCAAAATGCATCACCTCACACTTTTCAGGGTTAAATTCCACTTGTTGTTGTTCTGCCCATCTAACCAGCCCACAAATGTTTGAGAACCACAAATATAAACCAGCAACAAAATGTTTTTTTTCCCAAAATAACTGACACACTTCTAAAAAAAACGCTTCACTCTTACATGCTTTCTGTGGACTGATGGGTGACAGCCAATGAGTTTTCATTGCATTTGTGCAAAGCTGGGAGATAAGCATAGCCCTGACGCAGTAGCCTTTTTATTGCGTCTCTGATTTCAATTCCAGATTTCAGTTGAAATGTGATCAAGCATTGATACTGAGCTAGCACAACTGCAGTTCAGAGAGCATTCCAAATCTCTACTACTCTTTGTGTCACAGTGTTTCCTGCTTTCAATTCTCAAAGATCCAAATCTAATTTTTAGATGATGCTCCTAGTCCTATACCGCCTCCCCCAAATTAATTAATTGACCATTTATCATAGAATCCCTACAGTGCAGAAGGAGACCATTCAGCCTGTCAAATCTGCACTGACTTCAATCCCACCTAGGCCCGTAACCCCACATATTTATCTTGCTAATAATCCTCCTGACACTATCATTGCTAATTAACCTAACTCGCACATGGGTGGAAATCAGAACACCCGGAGGAAACCCAAGCAGACACAGGGAGAATGTGCAAACTCCACACAGACAGTGACCCATGGCCAGAATTGGAGCTGTGAGGCAGCAATGCTAACCACTGTGCCACCCTTTATCACATTTCCTTTATTACAATAGCAACTACATTTGCAACATATGATGGTAAAACATTTGGGATCTCCCACAGTTAAAGAATATATATTATCTTTAAAAATGCAAGTTATTCATTACTGCTTGGGACATCAGTTTATGCAAAATGGTTGCATATTTCTCTCTAATACAGTCACTGCATCTCAAGTAATTCACAGTATGTGAAATGCTTTGAGATGTGAGACTATATCAATACAAATATTCCTTATGAAATAAAACGGTATGGTATTAAATTATCCAGTTAACACACTATTGATTACAATAACATCCATTACATCATTCCTCCCGTATAACAGCTCCTGAACCTATGCAGCCTTAAGCTAGACGCTCCACATATTCATTTGCAAGGAATTCATTACCACAGTGACTTCAAGTTTTCCTGGCTCCTGGTTAGCTCAGTACTCATTTGCCAACAGATTTAAAACTGTTCTTTTGAGGTTAGTTAAAGTGGAAAAGTTGGTGGCAATTCCCCAGCTTCTCATCAACCCGCAAATACTTGCTTTTTTCCAGATATTTGTGCTAACTGTTTTAACCTTATCAAAACTGGAAGACTGTAAATTCAGAAATTCAGGTCACTATATCGCTTAGAGCTATACAGTGGGGTAGGGAAAAGAGCAAATACTACATTTTCGGAACAAGTTCATAGAGAAAAGGCCAAGTGAAATAGCTTGGTCTAGATTGCATCCCGATATGGGCCTCAAGGATCCTCTGTCATGTTGAAGATCTCTTAAAGTTGTGAAAAGAAGAAATTAGGTGTTTTTATTTATCCATTCAATGGGTGTGGCTGATGGGCTAGTATTTATTGCCCATCCTTATTGCCTGAAGACAGTTGAGAATCAACCATATTGCTGTAGATCTGGAGTCGCATGTATACCAGACGGGGTAAGGATGACAGATTTTATTCCCTAAATGATATTAGTGAACTTGTTGTGGCCTGTGACTAGGTAATAGTGAACCTGATCACAACTTCGCCTGTAGGCTACTGCAGATAAGAGTTTCCTCCGCTTTGTGGGAAAACCCATCAAGACACAACTGGAAAACAACTGTATCTCAACCCTCCTCCTCTAACATTCTCTATTTGGTTTAACCACAGATTCCCGTGCACCCTCCACATCCACCAATCTGATGCTCCTCTCCTGCTGCTCCTCCAATCATAGGCTCCTCTCTCCTGCCTTTGCTACTGATAGGCATTGAGCTTCGCAGCCTGTGATTGGGGGAGCAGTTGCTCACCAATCGTTGAAACAGCCTGTGATTGGAGGAGCAGTTGCTCACCAATTCTTGAAGGAGCCTGTGATTGGAGAAGCAGCTCCTCATTGATTGTTGAACTAGCCTGTGATTGGAGGAGCAGCTCCTCACCAATTATTGAGACAGCCTATAATTGGAGGAGCAGTTGCTCACTGATTGTTGAAACAGCCTGTGATTGGAGGAGCGGTTGCTTACCGACAGTTGAAACAATCTGTGATTGGAGGAGCAGTTGCTCCCCGATTCTGTCACTTGCATGTACAGGGGTGACTTTTCTCTCATTGCACTGCATGTATTTCCAAACACTGCAACTGACCCCAAGAGAAAAGGGTTGTTAGCTTCAAAAGAGCAGGCACATCCAAAGCAGCAATCGTTTGTGTTTCTGAGAGCAGATGTACACAACTTTTGGCACCAGGTTCTACATTTTGGTGACTCAGTTTATTGACATCATCCCAACCAGATGAACACACAGCACATGTGTACAGAATGTTGTTTCATATTAATGCACAGCTGCACAAAGAGGCAGAAAAGGCAGGGAAATACATTGTCATTTTATTGAAGTCTAAACAAAATGGAGCCCAAAATCAATTACAGTATAATATCTACTAGCATCTTGTGAATAGCCATACAAATTTACAGGTAGCAGAGACAATGGCATATATTATTGTAAGATTCTTCACCCAGAAAGTCAGCTAATGCTCTGGGGATCTGGGTCCAAATTCTGCCATGGCAAAAAGTGGAATTTGAATTCAATAAAAAATATCTGGAGTTAAGAATCTACTGATGAAACTCTTGTCGGAAAAACCCATCTGGCTCAGTAATTCCTTTAGGGAAGGAAATCTGCCATCCTTATCTGGTCTTGTCTACATGTGATTCCACAGCAACATGGTTGACTCCCAACTGCCCTCTTGACAGGAGCATTTAGGGATGGGTAATAAATGCTGGCCAGCCAGTGACGTCCATGTCCCACAAATGAATTTAAGAAAAGTTCTGGTCACAGTTGACATTTGATGAAGGTCAGATTTGATAAATGTCACATATGCTGAAGTATCAGAAACCATGTAAAAACAATAGTTATTTGAATACCACCAGGGTTCAACTCGATAAATTGCCCATGCCTCAGTCAAATGACCCTGCTTCAATGTTCAAGGCCAGTGAGGGTCAGTACACCACTTATACATAAACAGGAGGCATTATAGCCAAGCCTCGCCTAATCCTCAGCAGGTATCAACACACATCCACTTTCCAACACGGGTACTTGAGTGTTGATTTGGATTGAAATCGCTGATAGGGAGAGAACACACTGACATCGAGTCATTGAAACATAGAAACTAGAAGCAAGAGTAGGCCTTTCGGCCCTTCGAGCCTGCTCCGCCATTCATCTTGATCATGGCTGATCAGCGAATTCAATGCCCTGATCTCTCCTTCCTCCCATATCCCTTTAGCCCCAAGATCTACATCTAATTTCTTGTTGAAATCAGGCAATATTTTGGCTCAACTATTTTCTGTGGTAGTGAATTCCACACATTCACCGCCTTTGGGGTGAAGAAATTTCTCCTCACCTCTGTTCTAAAAGGTTTACCCCTTATCCTCAAACTAAATCCCTCTTCATATCAGCAACAGAATAACTTAGGACTTCTTTACTCCAATATTGGTGTCAAAGGGAAAATCAAAATGTCAAGTCAAAAGACAAAACAGAACAGGGTTATTCAATTGCAGTATCTCACAGAAAGCAAGTTTGACGCCATCACATTTCTTATAGAATTAGCTTTATATTCCTATTTAAATCCATTCAAATACAAACACATTGTAGTTACATTATATCTAAAGTATCTAGAAGAGAAAGAAACCTCAGATTGCCCCTCAACTCTTAACCTGAAGAACTTTTGAATGTACTGTCATGTAAGAAACATTACTTTAATACCAGTTTGAAGAACAAAGAAAGACAAGGCCACAAAGTTGAACTTGCTCAGACCTTCACATTTTCCTTCTCCTTTCTTCTCTTGTATGGGTTTCCTCCAGCTTCCTGTCACAGTGCAGGTTAGGTAGACTGGCCAAACTAAATTGCTCTGAGCATCAGGGGGAATAGCAGGGTAAATACGTGGGTTATGGAGATAAGGCCTGGGTTGGATTCTGGTCAGTGCAGACTCGATGGGTTGAATGGCCTTCTTCTACACTGTAGGGATTCAGTGATGAGATTCCACGCTCCAGAGGGTGTTGGCAATGGTGTAACACAAGGTTCAGTGCTGGAACTCCTATTGTTTGCTATAATAATAAATCATTTAGATGATAACATGGGGGTAATGATAAGCAAGTTTGTAGATGGCATCAAGATTGGCAGAGTAGTAATTGTGAAGAAAAAGGTCGTAGGTTACAGGAAGATATAGATGGATTGGTGAGATGAGCAGAGTTGTGGTCGATGGTATTTAACACTGATAAGTACGAGGTGATGCACTTTGTAAGTATTGTATGACATGGGAGGAATTAATGAATAGCAAGACACTAGAAAGTTCAGGAGGACAGATGGATCTTGAAGTACTTATTCAGAGATTCCTGAAGGCACTGGAGCATGTGAATAGGAGAGTTAAGAAGGCGTACGAGATATTTGCTTTTATCAGTTGTGGCATAGATTAGAAGAGTAAAGAGGTAATGTTGGAGCTGTAAAGAATGTTGGCGAGGCCACAGCTGGAATACTATCTGCAGTTGAGGGGTCAATCATGAGGGGGCATAGTTCTCGGATAAGGGGATTTGCAAACGTTCCCCCCCCCCCTCCCATAGAGAGTGATGAGAATCTGGAATGCACTGTGTGGGGAGGTAGTGGAGGCCTTACAACCTTGAAAAAATAATTCGATGAGCACCTAAAACATCATAGCATTCAAGGATATGGGAACAGCATGACTTTGGGGCAGCACGGTGGCACAGTGGTTAGCACTGCTGCCTCTCAGTGCTCGGAACCCAGGTTCGATTCCCGGCTTGGGTCACTGTCTGTGTGGAGTCTGCACATTCTCCTCGTGTCTGCGTAGGTTTCCTTCCTGTCTAAAGATGTGCTGCTTAGGTACATTGGCCATGCTAAATTTTCCCTCAGTGTACCCGAACAGGCGCTGGAATGTGGCGACCAGGGGATTTTCACAGTAACTTCACTGCAGTGTTAATGTAAGGCTACTTGTGTCTAATAAATAAATAAACTATAAATAAAAAAATAAACTTTAGTGATAGTTATCATTAGTGCAGATACAGTGGGTCTTTTCTGTGTGGTACAACTCTATAATTCAATGACTCTGGATCTTCATTGAATTAATCCACAATTATTCTTGGCAAAGACCACAGAGGATTGTCATTCTCTTCTACAATTTGGCCAACAAGGAAACTCTCCAACTCTTACCGCCTGTCATCAGGCATATCGGAGTACTTATGGACTAGTAATCAACCTGTTTAATCACTTCTATGGCCATCACATTCTAATGTGGGACCTATAGACTCAAAGAATCATACAGTGCAGAAGGAAGCCATTTAGCTCATCGAGTCTGCACTGACCACAAAACCACCCAGGCCCCATCCCCATAACCCAATGTCTCTACCCTAGCTAGTCTTCTGACAATTTAGCATGGACACCCATTTACCACCTAACCAGCATATCTTTTGGACAGTGGGAGGAAACCAGAGCACCCGGACGAAACTCAGGCAGACACAGAGAGAATGTGTAGACTCCACGCAGCCAGTGACCCAAGTCTGGAATCGAACCCAGGTCTCTGGCGCTATGAGACAGCAGTGCTAACCACTGTGCCACCTTGCCGCCCTGGACTTAAACCTGGAACTTCTGATTCAGAGACAGGAACACTACCAATTGTGCCACTATACCCCCCTTCATTTACTCTACTTTCCAATACAAAATTAGATGTAGGATAAAAAGTGAAGCACACCTTCCAAATTCAGACAACCCAAACATGCCAAGCACGAGTTGGATTGATGTCAATTTCTGTTTGATGTCAACATAGCTCAGTTTTATATCCCCTATACACTTGGTTTTTCAGAAACAACATGGGCACCCTCACAACAATGACTTCAAAAGCACTTTCAAGAATTATCGTCCATATCTAAGACTCCATAGTCATAACAAAAGAGAAATCAAAGAATTCTCTTGAGAATGAAATTTTCCTAGTAAGGCAAAACCATCAAGCATTAATTACAGAACCCTGGGTCTTCATGATTTCACAGACAAGCCAAAGTTAGAAGTTCCTCACACTGAACCTCAATTGTTTGCAATATCGTTAAGGTAAAATTTCGTCAATGCTCAGATTCAAGTCTTAACGCTGATGAGCAAGTACCCAATAGGAACTTGGTGATGTTCAGAAAGCGGGAGGGAATGCTAATCTGGTTCTTGGCTCAATGGGGTCTTGCATCATGGCACAGTGGTTAGCACTGTTGCCTCGCAGTGCCTGGAACCCAAATTCGATTACTGGCATGGGTCACTGTCGGTGAAGAGTCTGCACTTTCTCCCCATGTCTGTGTGGGTTTCCTCCGGGTGCTCCAGTTTCCTCCCACAGTCTGAAAGACGTGCTGGTTAGGTGCATTGACCATCTTAAATTCCCCCTCAGTGTACCCAATCAGGCGCTAGAGTATGGCTACGAGGGGACTTTCATAGTAACTGCGTTACAGTGTCAATGTAAGCCTACTTGTGACACGAATAAATAAAGGTTATCACCACTTCTTTCTCAAGCAATTTCTAAAGTCGGTTTTAACTCACTTGCTGTTTAGTCTCACCAGATTCTGAAGTTATTCCTGGAGATTTGTTGGGCACACGTTTACTGCCTCATTTCTTGCATTTCAGTGGTGACTACACATCAAAAATATTTAGTTGGGAATTACTGTGGTGTGAAGTAATAGGACAAGCAAGTTTTAAATCACAACATTGACTTGTTTAACAGCAATAACTATATACAGACAAGATAAACATAGATTCTAGTCCCACCGGCTCCCGGGCTCTCACTGCGGGTTAGAATCATAGAGTGTGCAGTGCAGAAGGAGGCCATATGGTTTGTATCAACCATAATCCTACCCAGGCTCCATTCCCATACCTCCATCCATCCACCTTACCTAGTCCCCTTATACTAAGGGATAATTTAGTGTGGCCAATCTACCTAACCTGCAAATCTTTGGACTAGGGAGGAAACCGGAGCACATGGAGGAAACCCATGCAGACATGGGGAGAATGTGCAAACTCCACACAGACAGTGACCCAAGCCAGGAATTGAACCCGGATCTCTGGTGCTGAGAGGTAGCAGTGCTAACCACTCTGCCTTGCCTGCCACAAGAGGTAGACACTCGGCTGAACAGCCACCCCAGCCTCCCCTCACTAGTAATTATGAAGCCGAACAGCACTGCTGCTTCGTGGAGGCCACCTTTTAACCCTTTGTAAGTGTTGCTCCCAGGCATTGAGCTGAGATTGAGCTGGGTGGCATGGTAGCACAGAGATTAGCATTGCTACCTCACAGCTCCAAGCACCCGGGTTCGATTCCTGGCTTGCGTCACTGTCTGTGTGGAGTTTGCACATTCTCCTTGTGTCTGCATGGGTTTCCTCTGGATGCTCCGGTTTCCTCCCACAGTCCAAAGATGTGCAGCTTAGGTTGATTGGGCATGCTAAAATTGCCCCTTAGTGTTCTGAGATGCGTAGATTAGACAGAGTTGTGGGTAAATATGTAAGGATATGGGGGTAGGGCCTGGGTGGGATTGTGGTCGGTGCAGACTTGATGGGCCAAATGGCCTCTTTCTGCACTGCAGGTTTCTATGATTCCCAATAAGGCTGCAACATCGCACAGATGCAAGGTGCTCATCACACAACCTAGTCAGGGTCATGGTGGGGTGCATCATCAAGGCAACCCTTCAGGATGGAAACAATGCCACCACTCCACTGCCCTCTAACGTGACCAGGTTTCTTTGTGGTGAGTTTGGGGGTACGGAGGGATGCGGATGTCCACCTGCTGGAGTTGACAGAGATCAATGTGGAAATGTGGCTATAGTATCCAAGTGGAGGATGTGTGGGATGACATTGAGGGTTCTCAGCCTGGGCATGACGCCAGCTGGCTGTGCCCACTAACACCCTGCTGTGGTTGAGTTTGTCCTGTGGCGACACAAAATAGGGAGAGTGTAGGTGGGAGTGTTGACATTCCAGATGGTGATGAGATGTGGCAGGAGGGGATTGGAGCCGGAGGAGTATTGTAGTTACTGAGAGAATATGGTGATTGTGGGCGCTGGGGGCACTGGGTACCTGGTATTGGCAGAAAACAAGGTGGCTAAGTGAGGGAAAGGATTGGAGGTGTGAGGAAGATTGGCGGTGGTTCACTTATCCTGGCTGAGTGAGGAGATCAGTCACTTCTTCCAACACTGCTGCTCCGTGTTAGTCTGGAGTACATTAGCACTGACCAGGGCTGTCACTGCATCTCAGGCGGGGGGTGGGCACCATACTGGAAGGCCATCTGGCGGAGCAGGAGTAGAGTGTGCCCGTCTCTGCTCCACTCAGTGTGGAAAAGTGCAGTGTGGGTGTCCTGAGCTGGAGGGGGCCATTCACAGGGAGCTCCCTGGTGTTTGCAGCAGTTAAGTGGTCACAAAGCAGGAAAATCAGAGGAGAAGTGTGAAACTCGTGGGTGTAAAAATCATTTCTAACGAGGTGGAAGGGCTGGAATTCTCTAGCCATTCGCTGCTGTAAACAAGGACAGAGAATGTGGCGCTCAGCCACATTTACAGGTCACCGCAGCGGGACCGGAGAATTCTGCTCCGTGAATGGCTGGAGAAGGTTGTGAACGAAGCCCAGTCTGTCACGCAAACCAGCCTCCCATCCACTGGCTCTGTCCACACTTCCTGCTGCTTCGGCAAAGCAGCCAGCATAATTAAGGACCCCACGCACCCGAACATTCTCTCTTCCACCTTCTTCCATCAGGAAAAAGATACAAACGTCTGAAGTCACCTACCAACCAACTCAAGAACAGCTTCTTCCCTGCTGCTGTCAGACTCCTGAATGGTCTTACCTTGCATTAAGCTGATCTTTCTCTGTCCCTTAGCTATGACTGTAACACTACACTCTGCACTCTCTCCTTTCCTTCTCTATGAACGGTATGCTTTGTCCGTATAGCATGCAAGAAACAATACTTTTCACTGTATATTAATACATGCAGCAATAATAAATCAAAATCAAATTCCACTTACAATTTGGCCTGAAAACCCACCAAGGCTATCAGTGGGAAACATTCCATCTTTAATTAACGAACCAACAGTTGTTTGGTGAAATTTTGTCCATAACTTCCGTATTTTGAAATATTTTGTCTTTTATTAAGTTTCCACCTTTGCTTGTCTACCTTGCTTCATGGCCATGTCAGGGAATTTCCATATTAAATGGAATATATACAGCCAATATCACAAAGTGATGATAAATTGCTTTAGTAAAGTGCTTTCAAACTCTCCTTTGGCTTCAGGCCAGAAAAATCCACAGTAACATCCACTTGCTGAGTTGATTACTGCTAACTTCCTTCAGCAGCTGAAAATTTTTGCCATGGGATTTCATTTACACTGACAGCTAATCGGAGACATCTTGTGAAAGAAACTAATCTAGTGGAAAGAAAGTGCGCAAGTGATTTATGAGAGTGATCCCAGAATGAAGCGTGAGGAAGGGATGAGGAAGGCATGGGCTCCTTCTTGAGGAAAGAGGTGAGCTGGTAGAAGTATTTTTAAAATGGGAAAATGACTTCAAGGTAGCACAAATATATTGGTTCATGGAAACTTCCACCAAGCCTGGAGATCATAATGGGATTTTTTTTAAAGTTTGATTTATTATCGTCACATGTTTTGGAATAAACTAAAAAATTATTTTCTGCACGATGTACAGACAAAATATCAAGAGAGATAAAGAGGGCGAGAGCGGGCGAGCGAGGGCGAGGGCAAGGGCGGGCGAGGGTGATGGCGGGCGAGGGCGAGGGCGAGGGCGGGGCGAGGGCGGGCGAGGGCGAGGGCGAGGGCGAGGCGAGGGCGAGCGGGCGGGCGAGGGCGAGGCGAGGGCGGAGCGCGAGCGCGAGGGCGAGGGCGGGCGAGGAGGGCGAGGGCGGGCGAGCGCGAGGGCGAGGGCGGGCGAGCGCGAGGGCGAGGGCGGGCGCGAGGGGCGAGGGCGGGCGAGGGCGAGGGCGGCGCGGGCGAGCGCGAGGGCGGGAGGGCGAGGAGCGCGGGCGAGGCGAGGGCGATCGCGCGGCGAGCGCGAGGGCGAGGGCGGGCGAGCGCGAGGGCGAGGCGGGCGAGCGCGAGGCGAGGGCGGGCGAGCGCGAGGCGGGGCGAGGCGAGGGCGAGGCGAGGGCGAGGGCGGGGCGAGGCGCGAGGGCGGGCGAGCGCGAGGGCGAGGGCGGGCGAGCGCGAGGGCGAGGGCGAGGGCGGCGAGGGCGGGCGCGAGGGCGAGGGCGGGCGGCGAGGGCGAGCGGCGAGGGCGAGGGCGGGCGAGAGCGGCGCGAGCGAGGGCGAGGGCGCGGAGGGCGAGGCGGGCGAGCGAGGGCGGGCGAGGGCGAGGGCGGCGAGGGCGAGGGCGGGCGAGGGCGAGAGGCGAGGGCGGCGAGGGCGAGGCGAGCGAGGGCGAGGGCGCGGGCGAGGGCGAGGGCGAGGGCGGGCGAGGGCGAGGCGGGCGAGCGAGGGCGAGGCGAGGCGAGCGAGGCGGGCGAGGGCGGGCGAGGGCGAGGGCGGAGGGCGAGGGGCGGGCGGGGGCGGGCGAGGCGGGCGAGGCGAGGCGGGCGGGCGAGGGGCGAGGGCGAGGGCGGCGAGCGAGGGCGAGGGCGAGGGCGGGCGAGGAGGGCGAGGGCGAGAGGCGGGCGAGCGAGGGCGAGGGCGGGCGAGGGCGAGGAGGGCGAGGGCGGCGAGCGAGGGCGAGGGCGGGCGAGGGCGGGCGAGGGCGGGGCGAGGGCGGCGAGCGAGCGCGAGGGCGGGCGAGCGAGCGAGGGCGCAGCGCGAGCGCGAGGGAGCGGGCGAGCGCGAGGGCGGGCGAGCGCGAGGGCGGGCGAGCGAGGGTGGGCGAGCGAGGGCGAGCGAGGGTGGGGCGAGGGCGAGGGCGGGCGAGCGAGGGCGAGGGCGAGGGCGGGCAAGCGAGGGCAAGGGCGGGCGAGCGAGGGCAGGGGGCGAGCGAGGGCAAGGGCGAGGGCGGGCGAGCGGGGCGAGGGCGGGCGAGGGCGAGGGCGAGGCGGGCGAGCGAGGGCGAGGGCGGGCAGCGAGGGCGAGGGCGAGGGCGGGCGAGGCGAGGGCGGGCGAGCGAGGGCGAGGGCGAGGGCGAGGGCGGGCGGCGAGGGCGGGCGGGCGAGCGAGGCGAGGGGGCGAGGGGCGAGGGCGAGGGCGAGCGAGGGCGAGGGCGAGGGGCCGGCGAGCGAGGGCGAGGGCGAGGGCCGGCGAGCGAGGGCGAGGGCGAGGGCCGGCGAGCGAAAGAGGGCGGGCGCCGGCGAGCGAAAGAGGGCGGGCGCCGGCGAGCGAAAGAGGGCGGGCACCGGCGAGAGAAAGAGGGCGGGCGCCGGCGAGAGAAAGAGGGCGGGCGAGCGAGAGAAAGAGGGCGGGCGAGCGAGAGAAAGAGGGCGGGGCGAGAGAAGAGGGCGGGCGAGCGAGAGAAAGAGGGCGGGGGCGAGCGAGAGAAAGAGGGCGGGCGAGCGAGAGAGAAAGAGGGCGGGCGAGCGAGAGAGAAAGAGGGCGGGCGAGCGAGAGAGAAAGAGGGCGAGCGAGCGAGAGAGAAAGAGGGCGAGCGAGCGAGAGAGAAAGAGGGCGAGCGAGCGAGAGAGAGAGGGCGAGCGAGCGAGAGAAGGCGAGCGAGCGAGCGAGAGAAAGAGAGTGAGCGAGAGAAAGAGGGCGAGCGAGAGAAAGAGAGCGGGCGAGCGAGAGTGAGAAACCTAGGTAAACACAAATGCACTAACTCTATTCAGACAAACACACCATTCGCTAAAATCAGTTATTATCCTTCATTCTCAATAATTGAGCTGCCTGTTGCCCAAACAAATCAGTACCATGTAAAACAGAGCTGAACTGTAAACATACTCCTTATGAAAAAAACATGGTAAAAATCCATTTCTTAAATGTAGAGTATCATCACAATAAATCCAGTAAGGAACTCAGGGGGAAAAAAGTCTCTACTCAGCGTACGTGAGGTGAGTGTGAGGCACACAACCCCACAGTGCGGTTGTGACAAACAGAACAGAGGGGAAGTTAGACAAGCAAAACAGAGACAGATAGAGAAAGAATTAAAATAGAAAATTATAGAAATATTCAGCAGGTCAAGCTGCATCTGTGGAGAGAGAAACAGAATTAAGGGGTGGGATTTCCTGGACCTCGCCTGGCAGATTGTGCTGGGGCAGATGCAGCAAGCCAGCCAAAGTCCATTGATTTCAGCAGCATAGGAAGATCCCAAAATGGGTGTGTTCAAAATCCAGTCCATTGTTCCAAATCAATAGCCTTTTATCAGAATTGAGAACCTCTGACAAAGTGTGCAAACATCCACAGAAAGGAAAAAAATGCTTGGCAGGAGTGGAATTAAATATTAAGAACAACAACTTATATTTATGTAGCACCTTTAACACAATGAAATAACCCAAGATGCTTTGCAGGAAGATAGTGAAACACAGCAATGACATTGAGTCAGTAGTTTGGTCAGTGTATCAAAGAGATAGATTTTAAAACTGGGGTAGACTGGTAAAGTAGTGGGAGGCGGTGGAGGGGGAGGGAGGGGGGTGGGGGAGGCGGGGGGATGGAGGGGGTTGGGGCAGGGAGGGGCGGGGGTTGGGGATGGGGGTTGGGGGGCAGGGGGCGGGAGGGGTTGGGGGGAGGACTCAGGGAGAATGTGGGGTGGGGGGCGGGTGGTGGAGGGCGGAGGGGGCAGGGGGGCAGGAGGTGGTGGTGGGTGATATTCCTGAGCTGGGAATCTGGGGAACCGCGCTCACACCCACCAATGGTGGAGGAATCACTGAATCCCTACAGTGTAGGAGGAGGCCATTTGGTCCATCGAGCCAGCGTCGGCAACAATCTCACCCATGCCTATCCCTGTAACTCTATGTATTTACCCTGCTAATTCCCCATGATATTAAGGGACAATTTAGCAAGGACGATCCACCTAAAATCTATGTCTTTTGGACTGTGGGAGGAAACCAGGGCACCCAAAGGAAACCCAAGCAGAAACAGGGAGAATGCACAAGCTTCACAAAATCACCCGAGGCTGGCATTGAACCTGGGTCCCTGGCACTGTGAGGCAGCGGTGCTAACCACTGTGCCGTCCTTATAATAATTATAATTGGGAATGTGCTAGAGACCAGAATTTGAGGGTATATTCATCTTGGATAGCTGTGGGGCTGGAGGATGTTACAGAGATCCGGAGGAGTCGGACATGTTAAGATCGCGAGATGGCAGCACAGTAGTCAGCACTGCTGCTTCACAGTGCTGGGGACCCAGGTTCGATTCCCGGCTTCAGTCACTGTCTGTGCGGAATCTGCACGTTCTCCCCACGTCTGCGTGGATTTCCTCCGGCTGCTCAGGTTTCCTCTCACAAAAGGAAGACGTACTGGTTAGGCGCATCGGCCATGCTAAATGCTCCCTCAGTGAGCCCAAACAGGTGCCGGAGTAGGGGCTTTTCACAGTGCCTTCATCGCAGTGTTAATGTAAGCCTATTTGTGACTAATAAATACTTTAAGATGAAGGACAATGCTCCCCAGTTGCTGTGGAATGGCTTTCCAAGTCTATCTCAGAACTGGGAAACGACCAACCAGATCAAGAGTGTACAACACGCAACGTTTTCCTGTGTTGTGCTTGCCCTTTTAAGGGATGAGAAACAAAGGGCAGGATTTTCCAGCCCTCCCCCCACTGCTGAGATCTTCCCATTCAGGCCAAAGTCGATGGATGTCTGGCCGGTCTGCTGACTCCCCTGCGGCGGGTCTGGAAAATCCCAGCCAAAGCCAGTGAAGCTCAGGCTTGTGAGTGCGAGCAAAGTGACTGAAGGGAGAGGGGGAACAGATGGGGCTGATTCATTCATTCATAACAGGAAGTCTGCTTGACAGAGCTAAAGTGCGAGAAGAGCTTTTTCAGTACGCTGGGAGAATGGAGGCTACTCTCGTTCTAAAAACGGAATTAAAACACCGTGAAAAGAGAAGTATTGTTCAGCTCTGTAGCTTTCAGATTTTGAGTATTTGCGGATCACGTGCAATGAATGCGTGACACACACTGCTTTAATATTTAACAGAACATCCAATTCCCCAACATCCCGGTCTTCTTCAGCAAGGCCAACTTTATTCTGTCAGCTCTCCAACAGGAAGCAAAAGCACTGCAGACTCAAAAATCCCTTCCCCGGGATTTAGCAGATGTTCCTGTCGAGTCAGGGCCTCTAAGCGGCTCTTTCCGATTTCTGTTTTTCAGTATTGCAGCAATCCATTAATTATTAATCATCAGCTCAGAATTTTTACTCTTGATCCTGTCGGCCTGCCTCAGTCAGTAGCTTTCTCTCTCTCTCTCTTCCCCCCCACCTTGGAATCAGGAGATTATAGGTTCAAGATCCACTCCGGGGTGCCAAATTAAAGGCCGACACTCCAGTGCGGTACTGAGGGGGTGCGGCACTTGCTGGAGGTGCCGTCTCTTCAGATGAGACAATAAACCAAGGCCCTATGTGGCCCAAGAAACTGCACTGTTTTGAAAAAGGGGGGATAGGGGTTATCACCCATACCCTCATCAGTATTTACCTTCAATGGAAATCACTAAAACCAGATTATCTGCTTATTATCACATTGCTGTTGTGGGGTCTTGCTTTGCACATCTTTATCGCCATGTTTACTTCACTTCAAGAAGTAGTTCAGTTGTCATAATCTGCTTTTGAGAGGGGGTCCTGTGGTGGTAAAAAGCGCTATATTAATGCAGGTTGCTTGTTTAATCAGACAGTGCAGATTTGAACACTAAGAGGAGAAAAAGATTCGGACATTTGCCCCTCAATTAATTGGATCAATTCAACTTTATTTTGCTTCCTTACCCACGTTCTTTTCTTCCTGTATCTAATCTGCCCATCTCGGTTTGAAAATTAAGTGACTCAGCACTAACGACCCTTTGAGGAAGATACGTCCACAATTCTACAATCCTCTCTAGAACTATAGAACATTACAGCACAGAAACAGGCCTTTTGGCCCTCTTGTCTGTGCCAAACAATTTTTCTGCCTAGTCTCATTGACCTGCACCTGGACCGTATCCCTCCACACCTCTCTCATGTATGAACCTGGCCAAGCTTTTCTTAAATGTTAAAAGTGACCCTGCATTCACCACTTCATCTGGCAGCTCATTCCATACTCCCACCACTCTCTTTGTGAGGAAGCCCCCCTAATATTCCCATTAAACTTTTCCCCCTTCACCCTTAACCCATGTCCTCTAATTTTTTTCTCCCCTAGCCTCAGTGGAAAAAGCCTGCTTGCATTCACTCTATCTATACCCATCATAATTTTATATATCTCTATCAAATCTCCCCTCATTCTTCGATGCTCCAGGGGATAAAGTCCTAACATATTTCAACCTTTCTCTGTAACTCTGTTTCTCAAGTCACGGCAACATCCTTGTAAACCTATACTGCACTCTTTCAATCCTTCCTTGCACACAATACTTTAAAATACAACCTCATCATAACATTCCAACTCTTATATTCAAAACTTTGATTTATAAAAGCCAATGTACCAAAAGCACTCTTTACGACTCTATCTACCTGTGACACAACTTTTAGGGAATTATGTATCTGTATTCCCAGATCCCTCTGTTCTACTGCACTTCTCAGTGTCCTACAATTCACCTTGTATGTTCTACCTTGGTTTGTCTTCCAAAGTGCAATACTTTACACATGTCTGATCTAAACTCCGTCTGCCATTTTTCAGCCCATTTTTCTAGCTGGTCCAAATCCCTCTTCAAGCTTTGAAAATCTTCCTGAATGCCCATTGCACCTCCAATCTTTGTGTCATCAGCAAATTTGCTGATCCAATTTACCACATTATCATCCAGATCATTGATATGGATGACAAACAACAATGACCCAGTGCTGATCCCTGTGGCACACAAGTCACAGGCCTCCACTCAGAGAAGCAATCCTCCACAACCATTCTCTGGCTTCATCCATTGAGCCAATGTCTACTCCAATTTACTACCTCTCCATCGATATCTAGCAACTGAACCTTCCTAACTAACCTCCCATGTGGGACCTTGTCAAAGGCCTTATTGAAGTCCATGTAGACAACATCCAGTGCCTTCCCTTCATCCAATTTCCTGGTAACCTCCTCGAAAAACACTAATAGGCTGGTTAAACACCATATAGAAAGTCTGAGTGAAAGTGTTTCCTGATTTTATTCCTGCAAAGCCTGGCTGCAATTTTCACATTTTGATCGTTTGTTCTGGATGCCCCTGGCAACAGCAAGCCATTTCTTTGGGTGGAATTTCCTACTTTGTTTACAAATTGTTCTTTTGGGCTTGAAAAGACCACTGGCTGCCTCACCAGGATACTTCACATTTACCTCCCCTTCCCTTCCCCCACAGCCTCCCCTCACCCATCCCCGTATTTTTAAACACTGTGAAAAATAAATCATAGAATCGCAGGGCAGAAAAAGCCATTTGGTCCATCGAGTCTCCGACTCTGACAGAGGCTCTCTTCCCCCACCCTATCCCCATAACCCCACACACTGATGTTGCTAATCCCCCTAACCCGCACGTCTTTGGACTGTGAGAGGAAACTGAGCGTCCGGAGGAAACCCGTGCAGACACGTGGAGAGTGTGCAAACTCTTTACAGACGGTGACCCAAGGCCGGAACTGAATCCATGTCCCTGGAGTCACACTAAACCATTGTGCCACCATGGAAGAGGCAGGTCCCATGGCCAAGCTGATTTGAAATATTGAGGCTGCTCAGGATGTGCCAGGGGACAGTGCCGGGGTACTGCCCAGGCATGAACCTCTTTCTCCCTGAGAGGTACACACCTCTGGACCTCCGGTGGTGGGGAGGTGGGGGGGGCGGGGCGGATGGCAGCATTCTGTGTACGTCATATGGGACATCTTGTGATTCATGTCGTTGTGTAGACAATGTAACTGGGGGAGGGACAATCAGACATAAAGATCTGATAACCATATTTAAATGAATGCAAATGGGAGATCCCTCTCTTGTAATGTCATTGATGGGGGAATGGGAACAGTCGAGCAGGAAATCTCACTGGTGCAAACGCTGTTTTGGGATTCTCGCTCAATTCTCTGCCCCTTCATCAGTTCCCGCCTCCTAACAGTAAGGATGGAAAATTCCCCCCTTTGTATCCATTCTGTGAATCATTTTAGCATATTAACTGCTTCAACTACACCACCCATCAACTTCCGAAACTCCAGGAAATATAACCCTCAATTTACATAATCTGTGCCAATAATTTTTTACGTGTCCTATCCCTCACTAAGATAATATATTCTTCCTGAAGCAGCAAAGGCCAGAATGCTCAGCAGCAGCGTGGTACAGTAGTTAGCACTGCTGCCTCGCATGACCAAGGACCCAGGTTCGATTCCCGGCTTGGGTCTCTGTCTGTGTGGAGTTTGCACATTCTCCCCGTATCTGTGAGGGTTTCCACTGGGTGCTCCAGTTTCCTCCCTCAGTCCGAAAGACGTGCTGGTTAGGTGCATTGGCCATGCTAAATTCTCCCTCAGTGTATCCTAACAGGTGCCGGATATGGCGAGTAGGGGATTTTTGCAGTAACTTCACTACAGTGTTAATGTGACACTAATATAAATGTAAACCTGAATAAAATGCAAGATAGATCTGACAAAGACACTGCCCAACTGAAGCATAACTACCTGTCCTTTTGTATTTCAACTCTCTAGATAAAGACCTTTTGATTATTTTATATGCCTGGGCACAAATTTTTAGTAATCTCGGTATCCAGCCACCCAAATTCCTTCAGCCCTCCATCATTTCTAATCACTTCTTATTGAGAAAAGTTTGTCCAACTTGGGTCCCAAGTTCCTCACAAGTTTCCACCCTGAACTCCACCTGTCAGTTTTGCCCATTCACTTCATCCACCCTATATCCGTCTGGAGATGATGGCTTAGTGATAACGTCACTGGGCTAGTAATCTGGCTAGTAATCTGGAGGTCCCGGATGATGTGCTGGGAGAAAAGTATTAAATCCCCTAGCTGCTGGAATTTAAATTCAGTCTAGAATTGAAAAGTCTCGCTAATCTTAGGACGCCTACAGTGCAGAAGGAGACCATTCAGCCCATCGAGTGTGCTGAGATTGTCCCACCCTAGCCCATAACCCCATGTGTTTATCCCACTAATCTCTCTAACCTACACATCATGGGACACTAAGAGCAATTTAGCACGGCCAATCCTCCTAACCTATATATCTTTGATGGCGATGGTAGAGGCTCCATCACACGGCTAAGCTGGTACTTCTCCCACTCTTTCCACCTGCCATTGGAAGGATTTGCAGGTTGATACTCAACCGGTTTGGTTACATTTTAAATGCACTTCCCTTCACTGTCAAGTCCTGTAGTGAGACTCGAACCCACAGCTGCTGGTTCAGGGCAGGGACCACAGAGTACAATTCTCAAATCTAAAGAGTATTTTGGTGCTCTGCTCACGTACTTGTCTCTGTTTCTTCTCCAGGCTAACTTTCCTCCCAACTAAAGCTGATGTTATATTGATGAATGGAGTTGGCGGAAGCCCAGACTTTCTTAAAAAAAATACACACTCAAAATAGTGATTATTATCGCTTCCTCTCCACAACTTGGCTTTCCCTGTCTGCCAGTATAATTAGTTTTCTGGCAAAAGAGGCAATTAGTGTCAAATTGTCATAAGCCTAAATACTTTGAAATAGCAGCTATTTCAAACATTTTGCCTTTTTAGCTGACACTTTATGCTTGGCATGCTTCGATGAATTCTCAACTAAACTCTCCCCATTTCCCTTTTTCAAAGCTAAAACAAATGCTTTTTTTAATGGGAGGTGGGTTCCAGCATTTAATGCCCGTCCCAATTGCCTTTGAGGGGGCAGTCAACCATATTGCTGTGCATCTGGAACCACAGGTAAGCCAGATCAGATAAGGATGGCAGACAGGCTAAAGAACGTTAGTGAACCGAATGGGTTTTTACAGCAATCAACAATGGTCACCATTAGGCTTTTAGATCCAGATTTTTAGTGAATTAAAAATTTCACCATGTGGGTTTCGAACCTGAGTCCCCCACCCCCCAAAGCATTTACCTGGGTCTCTGGATTACTAGTCAAGTGTCAAGGGCGGGTCGATGTCACAGTGGTTAGCACTGCTATCTCACAGCACAAGGGACCCGGGTTCAATTCCATCTCCGGGTCATATCTGTGTGGAAGTTGCATGATCTGCCCTCATCTGCATGGGTTTCCTCGGGGTGCTGTGATTTCCTCCTACAGTCCAAAGATGTGCGCCTCAGGTTGATTGACCATACTAAACTGCCTCTTAGTGTCAGGGGGACTAGCTAGGGTAAATGCATGGGGTTACAGGAATAGAACTTGGGAGGGACTGTGGTCACTGCAGACTCGATGGGCCAAATGGCTTCCTCTGCATGGTAGGAATTCTATGATTCCATGAAGTGTCAATCCCACTAGGCCACTGCCTCACCAGAATGTCAAAAAGCATTCTCAGCATCAAAAGCATTAACAGAGAAAGGAATAAGATTGACATTCATTAGTTCCACAGGGTAATGCAAAGTTAAAGTCATTGGCGTATGAAGAATACTTTTTTGATACAATGGCTCTGATATGCAGGAGCCAGGAATAATGTGGGCGAGTGGTGTGGGGCAGCAAGGGAGGAAGTAAGAATTTCCAACAGGAAAGATGGAAAGTAACTATTTTCCCAGATGTCCTGAGGAAAATTAACTGCAGGATGTATTTTAATTTTTTGCAACAGCCAGCCAGTTTGACAGGCCGGCTACCTGGTGGGAAAACAGCTGAGGGGAGCATATATTTAATAAATCAGACAAATCATGAGGAGGAAGAGATGCTGATGTGGGGGTAATCTGACATTGGAGAGTGGGAGCACCGCTGCCTCACAGCACCAGGGGCCGGGGTTCGCTTGGGTCACTCTCTGTGCAGAATCTGCACGTTCTCCCCGCGTATGCTTGGGTTTTCTCTGGGTGCTCCGGTTTCCTCCCACACTCTGAAAGGCGTGCTGGTTAGGTGCATTGGCCATATTAAATTCCCCCTCAGCGTATCCGAATAGGCACCAGAGAGTGGCGACTCGGGGACTTTCATTGTAACTTCACTACAGTGTTAATGTAAGCCTACCTGTGAGACTAATAATAAATAAGCTTTAAACTTAAACCAGGGAGCCCACTTGCATATGAATCCAGGTGTTGCAGTCTGTCAGAAAAGGTCTGGGGCAGCATACGTCAATGGCTCTCCTGGATCCTGCAAGTCGGGAGAATTTACTGTTTGCCCTGGACATACACTTGCATTTGCACTGATTTAAATAAATACCCTCCAAGCCTAGATCCCACACCACACTGTGCTAGGGGTATATACAAAATTCAGTAGCAGAAACCACATGAACCTCTCAGTTTTGGATGGTGTCAAGTGTAAGTTGCAACTTGATCTTTCCAGGTGAGTGATGAATATTCTATCATGATCCTGTTGAACCTTGTCCATGGTTTACTGAGAAAGGTCAGGGTAGCCAGCTTCTGTCCTGCTCTTGTAACCTCACTGGTGATGTGACTGGTTTAGTTAGTAATGGAATGATGACACCCCTCCTCCCTCACTCCCTCCCCCAAAATGAGGAGGCACTCTGTAACAGTGATGCTCTGTAACAGTGGTTAGCAGGAAATGGTTGGACTTTTTCTTGCTCAGGAAGGTTTATTACCCAGCATTATTATCCAGCAGGATCAATGTGTGGTGTTATGGGGACAGGATAGATGATGGGCCTGACTAAAGTGCTCCTTCAGAGAGTCAGTGCAGACTTGATGGGCCAAATGGCACTATAAGAATTCCATCCGAGTTTCATTGCATGCTGGCACAGGCTGATTCACTATCGGAGGAGTTGGGAGTTGGACTCTTTCGCAAGCAGTTCCATTTTGGAATCCGACAGAGCAAAGTCTATTGATGAGGCAGCTGAAGATGTTTAGGTCAATGGTACTTCCCTGCAGATCTCTCGCAATGAGATCCTAAGCCTCCAATGACTGCGATAAGGAATATATTGTCTTTCATTGTGTGCAAAATGAGTCCAGCCCCACAAGGGAACCTTTTCCCAAGATAGAAATGTCAATTACTAGGGGACAAAGGTTTAAGATAAAAGGGGGAAAGTTTAAAGAAATGTCAGAGGCAAGTTTTTTTGCACAGAGGGTCTGTGTGTCTGGAATGTGCTGCCAGAGGAGATGTAGAAGCAAATACAATAGCGACGCTTCAAAGGCATCTTGACAGATCCATGAATTTGCGGGAAATAAAGGGATACAGGCCACAAAGAGGCAATATGTCTTTAGTTTAGAAAGGCATCACGTGTTGGCCTGAGGGCCTGTTCCCTTACTTCTTATTCAAGGGCACTCAAGGGCATCCAGCTGATGTGGTCACACTTGAAAGGTCTTGAATCATGTAGTTTTAGTGGAAGCTAAATTAAGAATTGATGTGCAAAGTATTGACGAGTAGGTTGGAATTATGGATTGTTTTATCACTCTGCTGATAAATCAGAGGAAATTGATAGGATGGCAATTGACTGGATTAAACTTATCCTGTTTTTTGTTGTGGACACGGCTTGCCTCGGCAATCTTCCTTGGGAAGATGCCAGTGTCACGAATGTATTAGCAAAGGTTGGCTCGGTGAGTGGTTACATCAGTCCAGTTTGCAGGTCTTCAGAAGTACCAGTGGTTGCAACTCTGACTCTGGCCTGTGAAATTAGCATCTTAATGTCATACAAAGTGAATCAAGTTGACTGAGTATTGACAACCATGTTGTGGAGACAGTCGGGGAAAACCACTTGTATTTACCAAGGGATAGACTGATCACTGGTGGAGACCAGGAATGCAGACATCGACTGCGGTTGCCAAGTCCCACACATACATACATGAAACACTTAAGCTTAAGGCCTGTCAAGAATAAAACCAACATGTCACAGAACACTGCTGCAATTGTCAGTGATTACGATAAGTAATAATGACCCACAATAACTGGAGTAAAAACTAATTTATATAGTATAGTAATCAATACATATCACATCAGCACAGGCTTGGTGGGTCAAAGGGCCTGTTTCTGAGTTGTAATGTTCTTTGTTTTATATTACTGATCTGGAAATGATTTTGAATGACTGGTGTCTGTGTTTGCCAATGAGGCTTGTATGAAAACATCACAATGTTGAGATGGTGTCAGAAGGAAACAGGACAGATTCGATCAAACCAGTTTTACACAGAGACACTAACCAACCTGGAAGGCCTCATAATGCATCCAACTACTTGAGAAGTTGAACTTCTTTGCTTGTGAGACAAATCCTATCCCTACTCTTTTCAGCATCCTGTCAAGATGGTGATCTCTCACTTTCGTTAAGGATGTCTACTGCATTTAGCTTGCACATTTGTAGATCCTCAGTGGCACTTGTCCATTACAAATCAAAAGACTTGTCTATTATGAGGATAGGATGGTTATGCCATGAAAAATAATGGAGCCATTCTCCCATCCCATTGCACTGATTTTTTTAGTGCAACAGGCCAGGATATTGCAGCAACATCTGCTCCATGGAATCCATGCTGGGTGTCCCAGCCCGATGGCATCTCCCAACACCGGATATCCGATGGTATCAGCTCCATACAGAAATCAGTGGGGAGACATAAATAATTTAAGTGAGCATCTCCATATATTTTAAATACAGTTAACGGGCTATAGACATCAGAGCATCTCCCTCCTACCCCCCCTTCCCTGACTCCATCCTCCCAAAAGGAGGGAGCTATAGTAATCCCCACTGGAGTAAAGTGGAGAAGCAATTGGGGCCCCCCAGAGGGTTAGGCGGCAGGGGGCTTGTGCCCCCTGGATATTGGTACCTTGGCAGTGCCAGTCTGTGCCTCTTGGCACTACTCAAGGGTAAGAGTGCCAATGCCCAGGGGCACAATTGAGTCATGCCAAGGAGACAAGGTCTGATGGGGTAATCGGTGGGGGTAGGGGGCCCTGCTGCCACTCTGCACTTTGGGGGAGGGAGTGCATTGGGTCTGCATTGGGCGGGAGATCGAGGCTGTGGAGGGAAGGGGTCAAGGGTGGGCCTGGGCATGCTTGGCGGGCCAGGAATTAAGCCATGGAGGGTAGAGAGCAAGCGTTGCAGGAGTTGTGATGTTGGCCAACGATCGAGCATGCACAGTGGCCTGCTGAGATCTGTACTGCCAGCCTCCCGAGCGGGATTAGCCCTCACTCACTGATTTCTGGGCTGAATCATACTAGTGCACTCTGCAGCACACAGAGTGTGGGAGATTCTTTTTAAACTCCCATTGGGGAAAAAAAACAGCATGAAGTTGCCATGCAAATTCGACACTTAGAATTCTTTGGGGTACCCTCTGCACTTTATTGCTGAGTGAAGAAGCTACGTATAACCTGGCCTGTCCCCTTAATGTCACTGGCCTATTTGTTAGGCATTAGACCAGTAGTAGGCAACATGTGGCCAGCCCAGCGATCCCCGCAACCCTCTGCCCTGCCACAGCCCGATCGCTGCCCCCTCCTGCCCCAAAGAATACCAGGACCCAGCCACGAAATTGGCACTCTGCCTCTTGATGATACTAAGTGCAGCTTGCTAGGGATTTTGTTGACTGTTGTTCACACATGCAGGGCTGCCAAGCTCTGCTGGTTTTGTGCACGGAATTTTTTTTCCTTTTTAAAGTTAAAGTTTACTTATTAGTCAAGGCTTACATTAACATTGCAATTCCTACCACTCTGACTAAAGTGACAGGCACGCAAAGCAACAGCATGTGATGTGAGGCGCATGCTGATTGCACACAGCATTGACTGCGAGAGCTGTGCGCTCCCTCTGCACCCAAAATGTAAAGCTTTTTGCTTTTAACATTTGAAGTGGATGACAGTTCCATTAATATATAAATGATTAAGTATTTTCCATAACTCGTTCTGAGATTTTTGGCGTGTATTCAATCTTATTTATGGGGTCATGGTTGGTGAATAAGCCTGATTTCAATCTTGCAGCCCACTGAGAGGAAGGAGGGCCGCTCACACAGCCCACTCACCAGTTTAGGTCGCCCATCACTGCACCAGACTGAGGTCAACTGGGTGTGATGTTATATGCTTGGCTTATCGAAAGGGTCTTTGATAATGTTAGCACACTAAGTTCATAACAAAGGGCAAGGTATATGCAGTCAGGGGACAATTAGCTGAATGGATAGCAAATGAGCTTTTAAAAAAAAAGCAAAATAAGGGGCAAGGGTTAATTATTCATCATGGGGGAGGTAAAAAGAAAAGTTCCACAATGAACAATGTTGAGATCAATCAATCAAACATTTAGGCAGTGACAAGAGTATGATGGATATAGAGGGATATAGGCTAAACGCGGGCAATTAGGTTTAAATAAAGGAACAACAATGGACAAGTTGGACTAAAGGGCCCATTTCCACGTTGTAAATCTCTATGACTCTAATTATTCATAGCTAAAAATTTCAATTTGTGCACAAGTAAATGAATATCGAAATTTGCCCCCATGCTGGCACTATAGTTAAGATAGGGCACCAATGCCTCTACTTTCTTAGAAGACTAAGAAAATTTGGTATGTCCACTACAACTCTCATCAACTTTTGCAGTTGTACCATAGAAAGCATTCTTTCTGGTTGTATCACAGCACTGTGTCCAAGACTGCAAGGAACTACAAAGGGTCTCAAACAAAGTCCAATCCATCATGCAAACCAATCCCCCATCCATTGACTCTCTCTACGCTTCCCACTGCCTCAGAAAAGTATAATTAAGGACCCATGCACTCTGGACATTCTCTCTTCCACCTTCTTCCATTGGGAAAAAGATACAAAAATCTGAGGTACGTACTAACCAACTCAAGAACAGCTTCTTTCCTGCTGCCATCAGGCTTTTGAACGGACCTATTTTGCATTAAGTTGATCTTTCGCTACATCCTAGCTATGACTATAACACTATATTCTGCACTCTCTCATTTCCCTCTCTATGAATAGTATGCTTTGTCTGTATAGCGCGCAAGAAACAACACTTTTCACTGTAGTTTAAAACACGTGACAATAATAAATCAAATCAAATCAAACCAGATAGCACTAAACTGGGAAGGGGAGGAAGTGGACATCTAACTCTGAAGAGTAGAAGAAAATACAAGAAGACATCATTAAACCTACAAGGTGTCTACAGTAAAATGGCAAATGAATTTTCACTGATCAATGTGAGGGGCAGCACATTGAGAGGAAAAATGTCACCCACATCTTCATAGAATCACAGAATTCCTACAGCACAGGAAGAGGCCATTCACCCTTCAAGCCTGTGCCACAACAATCCCACCTAGACCTTATCCCTATAACCTCTGCTACTCCCCTTGCCACTAAGAGGCAATTTAGCTCACACATCTTTGGGGTATGGGGAGGAAACTGGAGCACCCGGAGGAAACCCATGCACACACAGGGAGAATGTGCAAACTCTGCGCACACAGTCTCCCAAGGCCAGAATTGAATTTGAGTCTCTTCTGCTGCGAGTAATGCCACCGTGCTGCCCATGGTAAATAAAAATGCTGGATGGGGTTGCGCCTTGTGAGGAAACGTTACGTACGTGAAATGTTAATTGTGTACTTTCTCTCTCCACAGATGCTGCCTGACCCGCCGAGTATTTCTAGCATTTTCTGTTTTTATTTCGGAGTTCCAGCAGTACAATATTTCCCTCCCCGAAAAAAAACAGCTGAAGTTAATACAAAGTTCAACTCATACAAGATCCTGACTAAGACATACTGATAGTATAAGGCCCAATTCTGGCCTCCACACTGTAAAAGGGGCATAGAAAACTGGAGAAAATGTGAAGCATGTTAGCTGAACTGGAAGATAATAGTAAACAGGGAAGATTGAACAGTCTGGACTTTTTACTTTAGAAATAAAGGATTTAAAGCATTGCTTGAAATAGGTCTTTTAAATTATGATTGGGTTGGACATGTTAGCCATGGAGAGAATGCTCTCATTTGTGGAAAATTCCAAAACGAAGAGCCATAAACACAAAATAGTTACTAATAAATCCAATAGGGAAATAAGGAAAAAGATATTTACTTAGCAAGGTTGGTTTGAACCACAGGAAATGGCTAAACCTAAACATCATTGAAGAATCATCACAGAATCCTGAAGTGTAGAGGAAGACCATTCAGCTCACTGAGTCTGCAACGATTACAATCTCATCCAGGGCCTATCCAGCACCCCCCATCCCTGTAAATCCACGTATCGTCCCTGCTCTTCACCCTGAAGATAAGGGCGAATTCACTACGGCCAATCCACCCCCGAACCTGCACATCTTTGGAATATGGGAGGAAATCTACACAGACATGGGGAGAACGTGCAAACTCCTCACACCCAGTCACCTAAGGCTGGAATTGAACCCGGGTCCCTGGCGTTGTGAGGCAGCCGTGCTAACCACTGTGCCATTGAAACACCCACAGCCAAGCTGCTTTCAAAAGGAAGTAAGAAAAGTACTACAGGGAAAAAAAAGCAATGGAAAGATAGGCTGAAAGATTGGAATGGGACAAGGTTTGTGCAGAGTTATAATCATCTGCACAGACTAATGGACCCAAGAGGCCTGTTTCTGAGCTGTATATTGGGTGTAATCCTGCAGTAAGCAGAGATTGTGTTTTGCTAAAGATTGGTATTTTACAGCTATGACCAATCCTTGCCTTGCCTGGGAGAGATTTGAACAATTCTCAAGTAGCACTCAGTTACAGTATCATTATTGATAAATTCCTAGGATAGCTCTTGAAAAAGCCCTTGACTTTGGGCTGTTATATGATTTGAGAGATGGTAGTATTGAATACTGAGTTATTGCACTCTACATCTGTCCAAGTTTACATTTTAGAAATGGGATCTACAGGGAAATTCCAGGATAACATAAAGTCATTGCATTAATATCACAATCCTGTGTGGGAGAGAGGTGTCTGCTAATTGTATATCATTTGCATTTAATTGCAGGCAGATAGTGGGCACTAACTGGAGAATCACTTGTCCCGATGGTAAGGGGATATATCAAAGTGTGGATGTTGGATGAGGGGATGCATGTTTATATCTACAAATAAATACCCAAGTTTATTTTTCAAAGTTTCTTTTTTATTTATTCGCGAAGAGGTGAAAACAGGTGTGTCCAACCTGTTTGTGGGTGGGGGTTACATCTCCTTTTGTTTTTCACTCAAATAACCAGTGAGCAAATGCACTGGTTGATGCACAAATTTCAGAAAAAGATTGGATGTAAAGGAAAGAACAACTTTCTGAGCAAAACTGAAGCAATGTGAAAGCAATAACTCGATAACTAGGCCTCTCCCATGGCCCCCGTCCCCCCAAACCTCTCCTTGCCCAGTCTCTCCTTCCCCACATCTGCTCCTTCCGCCTCTCCTTTCTCCTGTGGCACACCACCCGCCTCTTCCTTCTCCCTCATGGACCACCAAGCTCTTCTCCACCCATGACCCCACCCCACCAGCTGACACCTCACTACTGGTCTTTGCTCACTTGTGAATGAGCCTATCAGTACACGCGGGAGCAAATTAATTTTGATTGGAAGAGCAGCCCATTGCAGAATCTTCACCCTCATTTACCCATCTGCCCAGCATTTTGATCAGAGACTCCAGGGACCGCAAGGAATGGCTTCGGACACCGTAATTTTCCCCCACCCCACCACCCATTACAGAAGTCTGAGTCAACAGGTTTGGGATGGGGAATTCTACAGCACAATCACTAATGGTAGCATGATTAGAATTGAGCAGCAAGAGTTGAAGGCATGAAGGTTTCTTAAGTGGGTTGTTGGATTGGAAGGAATTACAGAGAAAGCAAAGAGCGTGGCCAGAGGGATTTGAAAGCATTTGGAAGCTGCCCAAATTAAAAATAAACAGCGTCTTGCCCACAACACACACAGTATGCTTCTGAAACTAAATGACACCACTGCACCCAGTGGGGCCTCAAACAGATGACAAATTTCAAAGCGTGAACAAAACAAACACAAGGGGCCGGATTTCCCGTATTCTCAGGAAAATCCGGACTGTGCACATTCTGCCATGCACGCTTCACCCATTTGTGATTCTGCCCAGAATCTTTGTCTACTCAGCTGGTCTTATACTCGCTGGAGTTTATAAGGATGAAAGGAGATCTGATCAAGGAATATGGACTTCAAACTGGATTAATGTGTAGTGGTCCATTTTGGCAGGTCAAATGGGATGAAGGAGTATAATATCAAAAGTAAGACTCTCAGTAGTATAGAGGATCAGAAGGATTTTGGGGTTCGGGTCTATAAGGACTCTTAAATCGGCCTTGCAGATAGAGGATGTGGTTAAGAAGGCATATGGTATACTGGCCTTCATTAATCAAGGGATTGAGTTTAGAAGTTGGGAGATAATGCTACAGCTTTATAAGACCATAGTCAGACCCCTCTTGGAGTACTGTGCTCAGTTCTGGTCACCTCATTACAGGAGGGATGTGGAAGTTATTGAAAGAGTGCAGAGGAGATTTATAAGGATGCTGCCTGGATTGGGTGGCACGCCTTATGAGGATAGGTTGAGGGAGTTTGGTCTTTTCTCCTCGGAGAGATGAAGGATGAGAGGTGACCTGATAAGGTGTATAAGACATTGAGAGGTACATAAGATGTTGAGAGGTATAGATCGGGTGGATTCTCAGAAGCTTTTTCCCAGGGCTGAAATGGTTGCTACGAGGGGACACAGATTTAAGGTGCTGGGGAGTAGGTACAGAGGAGATATCAGGTGTAAGCTTTTCACTCAGAGGGTGGTGGGGAGTGGAATCAGCTGCCATCAGTGGTGGTGGAGGCAAATTTGTAGGGTCTTTTAAGAGACTTCTGGATGAGTACATGGGACTTAATAGGATTGAGGGTTATAGGTAAGCCTAGAAAGTAGGGGTATCATCAATGCAACTTGTGGGCCAAAGGGCCTGTTGTGCTGTAATTTTTCTATGTTTTATGTTCTAATATAACATCTTTTTAAAAAGGGGTTGATAAAGTAAGTGTAAACCAAATGTTTCCTCTTATGGAGAAATCCAGAACCAGAGGTCAAAGGTATAGGTTGAGAGGCGATAGATTTAAAACTGAGATAAGGAGGAACTACTTCTTGCAGAGAGTGGTAAATTTGTGGAACTCACTGACCCATAATGCGGTAAAGTCTGAATCATTAAATGTTTTCAAGAAAGAGATAGATAAATTGCTAATAAAAAAAAGGGATAAAGGGATATGGGAAACAAGTGGGGTGATCGATTTGATATCAGGGAGAGATTAGCCATGATCTGATTGAATAGCAGGGCAGGCTCGAAGGGCAGAATTTACCTACTTCTGCTAATTCCTATGTTCACACTGAGGGCAAATTTGCAATGGATTTTTCTTGCGAGGAATGTGTGAGAAGTGAGGGTGCAGAGGCAGACTAATTAGAAGACTCATCTCTACTCTCCAAAACAGGTTCAGATCCTAACATCTTTTAATGGCTCCTATATCTCAATCTTTACCCGCCCTCGCCGAACTCAACATCCCATAGCAACCATGCCCCGTCAAATTGCCCATGGCCCTTACTCCACTCAGTCACTACCTATGCCATCTTAAGTTGCCAATGCCACCTCCATGCTTCTTTCATTTTCCCAATCATCTCCATGCCACAGCCAACTATCTAATGCCAGCAATCTCATCAGGTGACTCTTGCCAACACCACTCCCATCCACTCACCCACCATTAAAACTCAGTGTAGAAGATGGCACAGTGATTAATACTGCTGCCTCACAGTGACCCAGATTCAATACCCTCCTTGGGTCACTGTCTATGTGTTCTCCCCGTGTTTGTGGGGGTTTCCTCCCACATTCCAAAAGATATGCTGGCTAGCTGTTTTGGCCACACTAAATTCTCCCTCAGTGTATCTAAACAGGTGCTAGAGTGTGGCAACTAGGGGATTTTCACAGTAATTTCATTGCGGTGTTAATGAAAGCTACATGTGATACTAATAAATAAATAATAAAATAAATAAATGTCACTCCACGCCCCTCAGATCATCCATTTCCCCCATAGTCATTCACCCAGTTGTCACTGTGTAGTCTTTAGAAACAAATGGGAATTGCAATAACAATGGGAAATATCTTGAAATAATTGAAATAAATGAGTAAATGATAAATGATGCTAACAATCTAATAAAATCCTCTACTGAAGTCCATTATCACTGATAAAACAATTACTCTCATAAAAACGAAGTATAATCCTTTATGTGCTCTATTGTGTTTGTAAACAGACAAGAAGCTACAAAGGCACATTTTATTATTACAGCTTCTTAAAACTGTCAATCATACCTAACTCAATAGCTCAACTGCTGAACTGAAGCCTTTAGCAGATTTTGAAACCTAACCAAGGATTCATAATGGCTACAGCTGTCACAATAAAAACTTCCAGCTACCCTACCTGAAACTGGAACTAAAATTTCTTCACTGTCTCCTTTCCTTCTCTATGAATGGTATGCTTTGTCTGTATAATGCATACTAACACGTGACAATAATAAATCAAAATCAAACTGAATCAAGTCACACCCAAAGACTTGCACCCAAAACCTTCTGATTACCATTGGATCATGGTTGACATCGCAAATGTATGAACCTCTAATGCCCTTGTTGGCAACCTATGAGAACGAAGAACAAAGAAAATTACAGTACAGGAACAGGCCCTTTGGCCCTCCAAGACTGCACGATCATGCTGCCGACTAACTAAAATCACCTCACCTTTCGGGGACCATATCCCTCTATTCCCATCCTATTCATATATTTGTCAAGGTGCCCCTTAAAATTCACCATCATACCTGCTTCCACTACTCCCCCCACCCTCCAGCAGTGAATTCCAGGCACCCACCACCCTCTGTGTAAAAAACTTGCCTTGTACATCTCCTTTAAACCTTGTCCCTCGCACCTTAAACCTCTGCCCCCTAGTAATTGACTCTTCCACACTGGGAAAAAGCTTATGACTATCCACTCTCTCTGTGCCTCTCAATCTTGTAGATTTTTATCAGGTCGCCCCTCAACCTCCATCATTCCAATGAGAACAAACCAAGTTTTGCCAACATCTCCTCATAGCAAATGTCCTCCATATTAGGCAACATTCTGGTAAATATTTTCTGTACCCTCTCCAAAGCCTCCACATCCTTCTGGTAGTGTGGTGACCAGAATTGAATGCTATATTCTAAGTGCGGCCTAAGTAAGATTCTATAAAGCTGCAACATGACTTGCCAATTTTTAAACTCAATATCCCAGCCGATGAAGACAAGCGTGCCATATGTCTTCTTACTATCTTTTCCACCTGCATTGCCACTTTCAGTGACCTGTGTACCCGTACACCCAGATCCCTCTGCTTGTCAGTACTCTTAGGGGTTTTGCCATTTACAGTTTACTGTAATGACATTATAACTTGAATTATGCAAACAGATGTGAGCACCATTACGTTGTGTTTTTGCTTTCTTATTGAATCCAAGAGGCATTGCAACCAACTGTTTCATTGTTTCTTTTCCTCAGCTGAGAATAACTAGATTATTGTAGATCGGAAACCAAGGCTAGGCCTTTTCTGGCTCATTATAAACCACACCAGTAACCCAAATATTTACTACTGTTTAAAGTTTTTATTTATTTATTAGTCACAAGGCTTACATTAATATTGCAATGAAGTTACTATGAAATTGCCCCAGTCACATAGTCCAGCACCTGTTCGGGTCAATATACCTAACCAGTACGTCTTTCAAGATGTGGGAGGAAATCAGAGCACCCGGAAGAACCCCACACAAACACAGGGAGAACAAGTGAACTCCGCCCAATCACACAAGCCGGGAAGCGAACCTAGGTCCCCGGCACAGTGAGGCAGTAGTGCTAACCACTGTACCACCTCAGTATTAACAGAACTCTAAGTAAAGGAGATCTTTCATGCACTGAAAGGTTACGAAAACCATTAGTGTAGAAAAGGCTGCCAAACTTGAACTCTCAGTGTCTTCAACAATTAATTTTCTCTTTAAATTATGCCTCTCTGAAAATGAAAATTACTGCAGAGGTAAGATTTCCGCAGGTGGTGTTCTCCTGATCTTTCATCAGAACTGCGACAAGAGTTCATCAAAAACCTTGACGTAACAATGCACACAGCCAAGGTTTCTCGGTGTACCTCTGGAATTTACACTGGCAAGTTTGGAAACAGATTGTTGTTTTGCACGGAAGACAGCAACTTTTAGAAATTGAAGTTGGTGCAGGTTTGAACGATTTCAAATGATCAAGGAAAAAGTCAAGCTTATTTATTAGTCACAAGTACGGTTTACATTAACACTGCAACGACGTTACTGTGAAAATCCCCTGGTCACCACACACTGGTGTCTGTTCAGGCCAATTCACCTGATCGGCATGTCTTTCAGACTGTGGGAGGAAACCAGAGACAGGAAGGAAACTCACGCAGACATGAGGAGAGTGTGCAAACTCCACACAGACAGTGACCCAAGCCAGGAATGAAATCTGAGTCCCTGGCACTGTGAGGCAGCAGTGCTATACACTGTGTCACAATGCCGCCTAGATTCAGAGCTCCATCCTGACATTCAAATTCCAACTCAGATCCACAGACCAAGTCTCAGACTGAAGTTGTCACAATGCCCTAAGCTTTTAAACTAAAAATTCTTCATTGATTCAAGATGGTTGGTCAGTGCTCCAAGCAGATATCAAAAGTTCAATGTCCAGAGTATGTTTTTATCTACACAACATTTAGATAAATGTGATAATACTGGGAATAGAACCTAGGACCTTGACCACAGTACTGCAGATTAAAGGATACACCGCAACTTAATCAATTCCATTTTTAAAAATATAACGCACACAACACACACAGAAATCAGACCAAGCACTGGCAATAATCCAACAGACAAATAAGCAGCACTCAGTGCAAAAACAGGATATGTAGATTAAATATCCTGGGTAGCATGTCTGTCACATGAGGACAGTCTAAGTCGGTTAGGATTATACTCATTGGTTTAGAAGAGTGAGAAACTTATAAAATTCTAACAGGGTTAGGCAGAGCAGATTCAGAAAGAATCTTCCTGATGATAGGAGAGTCCAGAATATGGTCATACTTTGAGGATAAGGGATAAACCTTTTAGCACTGATGTGAGGAGAAATTTCTTCACCCAGACCAGTTGTGTATCCATGGAATTCATTACCACAGAAAGTAATTGAGGGCAAAATATTGTCTGATTTCAAGAAGAAATTAGATATAGCTCTTGCAGCTAAAGGGATCCAGGGATATGATGAGGGCGGGGAGGGAGGAGAGTGCAGGGATGAGGAGGAAAGGGGAAATCAGGATATTGAATTCGATGATCAGCCATGATCAAAATGAATGGCAGAACAGGCACAAAAGGCCAAATGGCCTATTCCAGCTTCTGGTTTTTATGTTTCTGAATACAAACTTCACTAATCTCCTTCTTAGAATGCACAATTTTTAACCCAGACACAATATTACCTCTTCAGCCTGGCCATAATTCAATGTCCTGCACAGCTAATCAGGTGGACTACTGAACCAAGACTGCATTGGAATGTTAACAGTGCTATACCTATCCTGATGCAATCATATCTTACTAATGTACTGGATACAGAGATTCTGGCCCTGTTGCTGTGTGTCAGCTTTGCAATTTATATCTTTGCAACACAGCCATATTTCTGTTCTCATGATAGTACCATTAAAAGAAAATCAATATTGACTTCTGAATGGAAGCTGATGGTGAATTATTGATTATATACACAGACATTTATCCCATTCAGCTGCCCTTCTGCTAGATTCCCAGCTGTAAAATATTTAAAACTCATGTCTGTTCTAGCTCAATGGATTCCCCGTCCTGGTTCCAAAAGCTGGCAATATGGGGAGAAATAGAACCTCAGATAGTAATGGAATTCAACCCGCACAAGGACAGAGGGCTGTTCATTTTCTGTGATAAGTTACCCTGCAGAGTTAAGATGATATACACATGTACGAGCACACACACAGACACAAGTTCGTGGACTTTCACTGATTTAACCATCTGTAACGTAATGCAATTTCTGATCACCCAGGTTGCAACACATATTCTTCTTTCAATGCATAAAAGATATACATCATTCAACAAGCATGGCTTCCTCTTAGGCTTCATAGGTTCTTTTTAGCCTCCATTTAGGCTTCATAGATCTGCGAATTAAATGCAGACACTCCACAGCGCTCCTCCCTACGCCGCATTTCAATGCCGGTCACCATTGTTTGCAAATTTGGAACTTTCTGCCATGATATAATGCCAAGCTCCTAAAGTGCTTCAAGCATTTCTGAAGCAGTTTGCATTTTGCAGCCGGGGAAGGTGAGCATAAAGAAGCTTGATATTTTGCAACAGAAGTTACAAAACAAAATAAGGTCTGTGAATGAGAGCAAGGAAAAGAAAAGAATAAGAATCGAGTTGACAAGTCAATTACTAGGGGGCATGGGTTTAAGATGCGAGGGGCAAGGTTTTAGGGAGATGTACGAGGCAAGTGTTTTTTTTTTACACAGAAGGTGGTGGATATGTGGAACTCACTACCAGGGAGGTAGTAGATAAAGATACGATAGTGACTTTTAAGGTGCATCTGGACAACCATATGGATAGGATGGGAATAGAGAAATATGGTCCCCATAAGGGTAGAGGGTTTTAGTTCAGTTGGGCAGCATGGCCTGGAAGGTCAAAGAGCCTGTTCCTGTGCTGTAATTTTATTTGCTCTTTTTGTTCTAACAAAGAACAGTACAGCACAGGAACAGGCCCTTCAAGCCTGCACCGATCATATTGTCCTACCCAGGCCAATTGCTTGTACCCATCTATTCTCCGTCTGCCCATGTGTTTATCCAGATAAGTCTTAAATGTAGCCAATATACCTGCCTCACTCACCTCACTTGGCAGTGCATTCCAGGCCCCCAACACCCTCTGTGTAGAAAATTTTCCCCATACATCTCCAGTGAACCTTTCCCACCTTAAATTGAACTTGTGCCCCCTTGTAATAGTCATTTCTGGCCTGGAAAGTAGTTAGAGATTGTATTTGCTGCCAGTAAGATAGAGGTTAGGGCACACAAATGAGGAGCAAAATACAAAAAGGAAAATGTCAAAAGTGGAGCCAAAAAAAGGTGATTTTGTTGCTAAATAAGGAATTGATCAACCGTTTGGAATATCATGTGCTGTTCTGGTCAACTGAAGGTACAGAGCCAAGTGATGATGCGAAATATAAGGAATTTGAGTAAAGGTTAAAGAAGTTGGGCTTGCTCGCTTTAGAAAAGACAAGAATTTGAGGTGATTTAGTGAAAGCCTCCAGTTTATGATGAGAAATGACCCAAAAGAAACTATTTCATTTTAAGGAGGTTAAAAGGCCATAAAACACAAGGGGAAATTTAAGAAGTTATAATCAAGATGGGAAGTCAGGCAAAAACCATTGTGTAATAAAGTTAACTGTGCTGCTGTTCAGGATTGAGACGGAAGTATGTTATACATAAAAACATAAGAACTAAGAGGAGGAGTTGGCCATCTGGCCCCTCGAGCCTGCTCCGCCATTCAATAAGATCATGGCTGATCTCTTTATGGACTCAGCTCCACTTACCCACCTGCTCACCATATCCCTTAATTCCTTTACTGTTCAAAAATTTATCTATCCTTGCCTTAAAAACATTCAATGAGATAGCCTCAACTTTTTCACTGGAATTTCACAGATTCACAACCCTTTGGGTGAAGAAGTTCCTCCTCAACTCAGTCCTAAATCTGCTTTCCCTTATTTTGAGGCCATGCCCCTTAGTTCTAGTTTCACCTGCCAGTGCAAACAACCTCCCTGCTTCTATCTTATCGATTCCCTTCATAATCTTATGAGTTTCTATAAGATCTTCCCTCATTTTTTTGAATTCCAATGTGTATAGTCCCAGTCTACTCAGTCTCTCTTCATAAGCCAGCGACAAAGTAGAGCGAGTTTCATTTCTAATTATGCCATGTCTGACCCAGGAGTGCTTGATGTTAAGACTGGGTGCCAACACTGGAAAATGCTTCATTCCTCAGCACTAAGATCAAATACAGACAAAACATGTTATTCATGGAATACATAGGAGAGAGGGAAGGCGGCACAGAATATAGTATTATTGCAGAGTTTAAGACAGTAAAGAGCATAGAATAAGAACAAAGAACAAAGGAAATTACAGCACAGAAGCAGGCCCTTCAGCCTGCCAAGCCTGACCGAACTAAAACCCCTTACCCTTGCTGGGAACATATCCTTCTATTCCCATCTATTTACATATTTGTCAAGCCCGTTAACAGTCACCAAGTAAAAGATAGAATCAGAGGCTATGCTGAGGACAGCTTGGGGCAGCACAGTGGTTAGCACTGACGTCTCACAGCGCCAGGGATCCTGGTTTGATTCCCGGCTTGGGCACTGTCTGTGTGGAGTTTGCACATTCTCCTTGTGTCTGCATTGGGTTTCCCTCAGGAGCTCCAGTTTCTTCCTACATTCCGGACAGTGTCCTGGTTTGGTGCAGTGGCCATGCTAAATTCTCCATCGGTGCACCCAAACAGGCACCAGAGTGTGATTTTCGCAATAACTTCATTGCCGAGTTAATGTAAGCCTACTTGTGACATTAGTAAATAAACCTTAAGAAGTTGCCCACTCCGGTGTCACGTTAATCAGCCAACACCATGGCTGCAATTCTCCCATCCCACTGCGTGGATTTATCAGTGCAGCTAGCCAGCAGGCTTAGGCAGCACTTGATCCGTGGGATTCATGCTGGGCATCCGACCCCGAGCATGTCTCCCAGCACCAGATTTCCAGTGCCGTCAGCTCCGTGCCTTCAAGCCAATCAAACACCAATTTTTTTTTAATCTGGTAAAGGCAAGTGCGGTATTGAAATAGCCATTGCACTGAGGGACAGGGCTCAAATCCAATAAACAGCTTATTTTATAATCTTAGCCCAGCTGGAAGGATTAGCATCTGGGAGTCAAAACATGTTAAACTGTGTTCACTCTTATTAAAGATCTTCAGATCTGCTCACCAAACATCTACTGGTGCCCATTTGGACTTGCCTCTTAGTCCCAAGAAAGAACGATACTGGCTTTCGAAAGGAAATATAATTAAGATAGCAATGGCACATGTTCAATGAATGGGTATTTTTAATGGTTACATTCAAATGTTCAGGGCACACACATTCTCTTTTCAAATCCTCCTACAACTGATCAGTTACGAAGGTATAAGAGTGTCCAAATGTGAGAGCTTAGGCAAGGAATAATCTCAAATTAAATATTAAAAATCAAAATCTTCAGTAGGTTCATTTATATTCAGTGACATAGACTCTCACCAAGCAAGCACTTAGGTAAATATTAATAATAGTGCAGTAGCTACGGTTCTCTTATTCTTTGCTACTTTACTGTTTGATTGCAACATTCTCTGAGAGGGGTTGAGATTGTTGGTCGTGGAGTTGGCACAATGTGGGTTCAGCACCAAAATACCAAATGGATTTCTCCCATTGCTCTGGGATTCGCCCAAAGATCCTCCCCTCACTCTGAAAGGAACTCGCTGATAATCAAGGGTCATTTCAGAACCATAGAACCCTACAGTGCAGAAAGAAGCCCTTCGGCCCATCGAGTCTGCACCAAACACAATCCTATCCAGGCCCTACCCCCATATCCCTACATATTACACCCACTAACCCCTCTAACCTCAGCTACCCTAGACACTAAGGGGCAATTTCTTAGCATGGCCAATCAACCTAACCCGCACATCTTTGGACTGTGGGAGGAAACCAGAGTACCTGGAGGAGACCCACGCAGATATGAAGAGACAGAGTAAACTCCACACAGACATTTTGATTCCTCCTTTTCACATAGTTACATCTGCCTGGGTTATTAGTCTTACAATATACTGCCATCTCACCCTTACTTTTATATACTCATTCCTGGGACATGGGTGTCACTTGCTGGCCATTTATGGCCCATCCCTAGTTGCACTTGGAGGGCAGTTAAGAGACAACTATATTGCTGTGGCTCTACAGTCACATGTAGGCTAAACCAGGTTAGGACAACAGATTTCTTTCCCTAAGGATGTTGGAATGTAACTGGTGACAACTTTGTATTGGATTTAATGTAACCAGTGGGAACAAGGTGTAATGGTCAGCTGACCTAGTAAACCAATTATAGAGTGATGTAATAGTCAGTTGAGCAACTGATTCACTATAAATCAGAAACTATGTAGAATTGTGGGGAGCTTGGAGTGACCCAGGGTGAGGCCGCAAGTTTGGAGTAATGATGTTTCTTCATTAAACACTTCCTTTGATTTATAACTTGGAGTAAGTTTTGTTGTGTTTTCATTAGTTGCATTTTGAAGAGTTCCTTCTGAAGAAACAAAGGACATCAGCGAACCAGATGGGCTTTTTTTCCATCAATCGGTTTCATGGCCATCAGTAGATTCTTAATTCCAGATTTTTCTTTATTGTTTTCAAATTCCACCAGCTGCCTTGGCAGGATTCGAACCCCAGTCCCTAGAACTTAAGCTGAGTTTGCTGATTAATAGTCTAGCGATAAGACCACGAGGCCATCACCTCCCCTTGTAGATGGTGTGTGGCATAAAAACACCTAGAAACCAGAACAGGAGAAAACCACCTCAAACAACAATTAAAACTGAAATAGAAATTGGACACTCTGGAGGCAAGTAAAAATATATAGCACCTGAAATCTTCAGCCAAGTAACTGGAGATCATTTTGGAAACTAACTTAATTGGGAAGGAACAAGAACTGCACAGTGGCACAGTGGTTAGCACTGCTGCCTCACACTGTCAGGGACCCGGGTTCAATTCTGGCCTTGGGTAATCATCTGCATGGAGTTTGTATTTTCTCCCTGGCTCTATGTGGATTTCCTCTGGGTATTCTGCTTTCTACCCGCAGTTCAAAGATGCTCAGGTTAGGTTGATTGGCCATGCTAAATTGCCCCTTAGTATTAGAAGGATTAACATGGTAAATACATGGCCAGCCTGAGTGGAATTATTGTCTGTGCAGGCTTGATGGGTCGAATGGCCTCCTTCTGCACTGTAGGGATTTTATGATTCTCTGAAAGGGGTTTAACCTAATCCATCAAGTGCAATAGTTTAAAAATAGTTTATTGAAGGATTTGGTTAAACACAACAATTGTAAATTTCTTGTTCTGTTTTAAAGTATTGCAAGTTGGATTTAATGCTAATCTGCACAATCTCTGGATTTGTGACATTCAAGAACAAAAAATATATCTATTCAAGTTTGTTTGGATTTTTTTGTGGAAGTATTATTTCTTCTCATGTGGTTTCCAGAATGTTCTCCTATCAAAATACCTATATGTAGTATGCCAGTTCTTTAGAAATCTGATTAAAACACAGTCTGCCAGCTACAACATAGAATATAGAAAAATTACAGCACAAACAGGCCCTTTGGCCCACAAGTTGAGCCAATGATATTCCTACCTTCTAGACTTACCTATAACTGTTAATCCTATTAAGTCCCATGTACTTATCCAGAAGTCTCTTAAAAGACTCTATCAAATTTGCCACCACCACCATCAACGGCAGCCGATCCCACTCATTCACAATCCTCTGAGTGAAAAACTTACCCCTGATATCTCCTCTGTACTTACTCCCCAGCACCTTAAACCAGTATCCTCTTGTAACAACCATTCCAGCCCTGGGAAAAAGTCTCTGAGAATCCACCCAATCTCTACCTCTCAACATCTTATACACTTCTATCAGGTCACCTCTCATCCTTCGCCTCTCTAAGGAGAAAAAACCGAGCTTCCTCAACCTCTACTCGACACGCAGAGGGGCAACTGACAGTTCTATCCCACCCTGCTGCTGGAAGCGTTCTGAGAGTGGAAAGGAACAGCCTGGATCAGACTAAAAGAAAAACAAAAAGTTTTTTTGCTTCATACATATGGCACCTCATACAAAAGTAATTGGTCCTTTGGAGATTAATTAATATGTACCATCCTCACTATAGACCCAACATAAAGCCCAGAATGGCACCTACTCCTTCTCTCAACAGACCTGTGTCCCATTGGACCCAATGAAAGATCTACTGTCAAAATTTCCAGGACCTCCCCCACCTTGTCACATTGATTTGTTCTAATAAATTTGGGGAGGGGTGGGCACAACATGGTGGCACAGTGGTTAGCCCTGCTGGCTAACAGCACAAGGGACCTGGGTTCAATTCCCGGCTTGGTTCACTGTCAAAGAATAAAAGAACAAAAAACATTATAGTATAGGAACAGGTCATTCATCCTCGAAGCCTGTGCCAATTATGATGCCTGCCTAAACTAAAACCCTGTGCACTTACACAGGAGTCTCTATCCTTCCATTCCCATCCTATGCGTGTATTTTTCCAGATGCCCCTTAAATGCTTCTATTGTAATTGTTCCCACCATCTCTTCCGGCAGCGTGTTCTAGACATTCACCATCCTCTGTGTAAAAAACTTACCTCGCGTATTTCCTGTAAACTTTTACCTATGCATCTTAAACTCATGTCTCCTAACATTTCTGTGCATGTTCTCTCCGTGTCTGCATGGGTTCCCCCCCCCTCCTGGTTTCCTCCGCAGTCTGAAAGGCTTGCACTGGCCACGCCAAGTTCTCCCTCAGTATTCCTGAATAGGCACTGGTGTGCGGCAGCTAAGGGATTTTCACAGTAACGTCATTGCAGTGTTAACATCAGACTACTTGTGACATGAATAAATAAACTTTAAACTTTTCAAAAATAACATAATGCCTCCATTGCAACTCCAAGGCTGCCACCAACTGAAATACACCTCCTAATTCCCAGGCATACACTGTTGTCATAATGGTGCATTGCTCTCCAGAAATTACATGGGACGTTTACCATTTGATTCCATTCCTGTTTGGAGTGAAATGGACAATTTATATAATCAGAGTCAGAGCCCAAATAAAAAATGCACAACTTTGGATGAGACAAACCACAGAGTTAGTAATTATTCTCATATCATGGAAATTCACTAGACATCAAACATGGTTTGCTTATTCAAAACCACACCTGACCATTGTGTTCAGGCTAAAACTGGTAACTCTACAACCAATGTGCTGTACCCAAGCAATGTTACTCCAGAAATATATTCCCAGGAATTTCTGCTATCTGTTAGTCTTGATAGCAGCTCAATCCTTACTTCCCCTTTTTAATCAATGTACTGGATACAGAGGCTGTGACCCTTTTGCAGTTTGTTAGCTTAACAACATTATCTCTATGTCATCATTGCTATATTACAACTGTGACTATACTCCAAAAGTACTTCATTAGCTGTAAAGTGCTCATGTGTTTATGAAAAGCGCTCTATAAATGCAAATCTCGCTTTCATTTCCAGTGGAACAGACTACAAAGATGATGCTGTCAAATCAGTCTGAATCAAAGGCACAATGTTGAGGGATTGCTGCATGTCCAGCACCTTGAGAGCAAGCTATTTACTTAGAACAAAGCCCCTTAATCTCATTTCCAAATCAGGCTTGCCTAATTTCTTAAGCAGATTGCCACCTTTCATCTATTTTTCAAATGCGACAAGGGAAAAATCACTTTCATTTTGACTTTGACTACTTTGGACCAAAAGTTTTTAACTTTATTTGTTATTATCACAAGTTGGCTTCCATTAATACTGCAATGAAGTTACGGTGAAAATCCCCCAGTTGTCACACCCCAGCATTTGTTCAGGTACACTGAGGGAAAATTTGGCTTGGCCAATGCATCTAATCAGCATGTCTTTCGGACTGTGGGAGGAAACTGGAGGAAACCCACGCAGATACGGGGAGAATGTGCAGACGCCACATAGATAGTGACCCAAGCTGGGAATCAATTCCAGTTCCCTGGCACTGTGATGCAGCAGTGCTAACCACTGTGCCATCGCACTTAGTAAGTAAAGAAGCTGGATTTTCTGGATCTTCCTGCCAGTGGGATCTGGAACAACAGGACCTACCAATGGTGACCAAAGGTGCGAACAACAGAAAACCATGTTAACGGCAATGGGACTAGAAGATCCTGTTGCCAACCAATGAGGAGTTATCTCCCTACTGTCGCCAATGACAGCACACACATGGGATGGAGTAAGGAAAATCCCATCTCTAACATTTTCATTACAGTAGCTCTCCTCCCACCCTGGCTCCTACACCTCCCAGGGACCAGAGAATCTTTTCTGCTTCTGCCACTCCCAGAAACTTGAAATATCTTGTAACTGCACTTCATCCATTAATAGACCAGAAATGCCTATAACAGATTTCAGAAAGCTTCCTGACCTGTTAAAGGTACTGAATGTTTGGGAAGTATCATGTCAACATGATGGTCTCTCCACAAAATATTCATGCAAATATTCAAAGAACAAAGAATAAAGAACAAAACAGCATGGGAAACAGGCCCTTCGGCCCAACGAGCCCACGCAGCCACCCTGATGTTCCCACCTCTACCCACGATCCCTGTCTATGTTTATAGATCTGTGGATTAAAAACCAAATTTGAGACAAATTAGGGAGAACTTGTTTTGCCAATTAGCCTAAGAGCACATCTTTGGGATGTGGGAGGAAACTGCAGCACCCAGAGAAAACCCACACAAGCACAGGGAGAATGCGCAAACTCCCACAGACACAGGTCCAAATCCATGTATCTGCACAGCACAGCGATAGTCACTGAGCTGTTGTGTTGCCCATCAAATGGTCCAGGTCAAGCGTACACTAACGACGTGAAGCACTAGGATAGTCTCGAAAAAAAAATAGAAGAGCAACCGTCTCATGACCCATCGCGTGTATGCCCTTTGTTGGACAACAAGGCGGGCCAAAGCACCTGTAGGATAAAAACAAGTACATCAATATCATCATCTATTTCCACACTTCCCAGGGACTCCCAAGGCTCATGATCCCTATTTAAATCAGTTTTCTATACCCCTCCATTCCCATTCTGTTCATGTGCCCATCTAAGTATCTCTTAAATAACTCCAGAGTGCCTGCCTCCACCACTTTACTTGGCAGCACGTTCCATACCCCCACCACCCTTTGTCTGAAAAAACTCCCTCTAGCATCCAAATTATTCATTAATAATTCAATGACATCCTAAATGTCCAGGTCAGCTGGATCACAGATATGGTTGTTAACTTTAAGTTGAGGTTTGATTGGAACAAATTCATTCGCAAAACTTCCCATTTTTGGAACACTGTCACGCTACATGACCTCGCCATTACAGACTGCCATCTGAATTCTTGCCCCAAATCTCTGCAGTTTATTCCTTATAATCTCTGCAGAGATTTCCCTACCATTTCGCTAAGATTACATTAAAGAAGATGCATACATATGCGCTTTTTGTCATAATAAATGCATCATCAGTTGAGAAGCTGACCAGTAAGTATAAAGGAAACTGATTTGCTAAACCCACTGCACAGGACCTAATCAAGAGGAAGGAATTACAACACAGCACTTCCTAACAAAAGCCATTCAGACCATAGAAGTAATCTTGTCCACATCCTTGTATCTTAAAGGAAATGGCTGCAAAGAAAGGTTAGATAGGGTACTTGTAGAAAGAATGTTCCCAATGGTGGGGAGTCCAGAACCGGAGGTCATATTTGAGGATAAACGGTAAAACTTTTAGAACTGAGGTGAGGAGAAACTTCTTAACCCAGAGAGTGGTGAATTTATAAAACCACAGAATGTAGTCAAGACCAAAACGTTGTCTGATTTCAAGAAGAAATTAGAGATATCTCTTGGGGCTAAAGGAATCAAAGGATATGGGAGGAAAGGGGGGAATCAGGATATTGAATGTGATGATCAGCCATGATCAAAATGAATGTGGAGCAGGCTTGAAGGGCTGAATGGCTTACTCCTGCTTCTAGTTTTTTGTTCTTTTTTTTTGTTCTTGTTCTTTTGTTCTAGTTTCTATGGTTCTGTAGTGGATGCACTGGTTGTAATCTCCTAAAGTCTGCTAGATTCTGGAAAGGTCCTAACAGATTGGAAAATTGCAAACATAACACCACAATTAAAGAAAAGGAGGGAAATTGGAAACAGGAAATTATAGGCCAGTTAGTCTAACATCTGACGTCATGAAAATTTTGGAATCCACTTTTATGATAATCTGATCAGGACATTTAGAAAATCATAATACAAACAGAGGTTTTATGAAGAGAAAAATTGATTAGAATTCATTGAGGGTGTAACAAGTAGGCTGGATAAAGGGGAACCAATAGGTGTTGCCTTTTTGGGATTTGCAAACAGCATTTAGAAAGATGCCACATCAAAGGTTACGACACAAGACAATAACTCATGATATGGTTGTGATATATTAGTGTGGAAAGAGAATTGACTAATTAACAGAGAGCCGTGATAAATGAGTCATTGTCAGATTGGCAAAGTAACTGGTGGGGTGCCAAAGTGATAAGTGCTGGGGTCTGAACTATTTACAATCTATATTAATGACTCGGTTGAAGTGGACAGTCTATTGTGGCCAAACACAATGATGGAAAGGATAGTTAGAAAAGCAGATTGTGAGGAAGATACAAAGATTCGGCAAAGGGATTGAGATAGGTCAAAGAAGTGGGCAAAAATTTGGCTGATGGAATATGTGCGGTTACCTATATCAAGATAGAAAAGCAGATCGATATTTTTATGGAGAGACTGGTATCAAGGGATCCGTGTCTTTATGCATTAATGACAAAAATAATCAGCATGTAGGTAGCATGAATTAGGAAGGCAAATGGAATGATGGCCTTTATTGCAACAAGCATAAAAATAAAGAAGTCTGGCTACAACTGTACAGGCCATTGGTGAGACTCTACCAGGAATACCGCAAAGTTTTAGTTTCATTTAAGGAATATTATTATAATTCAGGTCAGAAACTCCGAAGTATTTTATGAAGTCTGCCTGGATCATATGTTTTGCACTTTGAATTTAACTAGTGTAAGCATGAAATGTTTCACTTCAGGTCAGATTCAAATGAGCCACTAGGGAACTTTTAGCAAACCAAAATTTCTTTAAGAATACACTTAACATGTATAGAAAGAAAATTAGCAGTATCTTTTATCAATTACAAACAAAAAAAAACCATGTTATATAATCCTTAATAGTTAACACCATTCCATTAAAACAAGTCCCATAAATAAAACTTTTACCACAGGTTTAACACAGCAAAATATGATGCCCACATAATACTGGAATTTAGTCCTTTGATTGAATGTTGCGGTTTTCCTGAGGCATACACAGACAAATTTGGAGTCAAAATAACTTTGCAAAACACCAGGGAGAGACTCTAAGCAGACTTTCTATTCCAGGATCTCGCTTCCCGCTAATGGCAATATTTCCAAAACCAGGGGGAAAAAAAAGAGGGATAGAAAAACACTGCTTTCCAGCTTGATGTCTACTCCCTTCTAAACTAAAACTGAAAAGGAATCTTAGATATTTTTTCCTGTGGAGAAATCACCTGACTTTGACTTGTCAACCAATCTTCCCCCTCACAATGCAAGCTCATAAAGGATCTCAGAGTAAAAATAAACAAAACCCCATTTAAGCCATTGAAATAGCAATAAAGTGACTTCTAGCAGATGGCTCGGCAACAATGAGAAAACTGAAGCAGAGAACAGGATTTAAAAAAAAAACTCAAAGGTATAGTAATGTCACAATTTACTTGCAATTGAGGTTGCTTATCCACTGCCACCCTCTATCCCACCACCTCTGAGGACCATGGGGAATTACTGGTTGATCTCTCTGTGGAGCTCGTTGTGTATGAGTAACAGACAGTAGCCTGCCCAACTAGACCTTATTACCTGAGCCTTTTATAAAGCAAGCCCAGGATTGGACCTGCTGAATTGTAATCACACACAGGGACTAAAGTTTGTTTATTAGTGTCACAAATAGGCTTACATTAACACTACAATGAAGTTACTGTGAAAATCTCCTAGTGGCCATAGTCCAGTGCCTGTTTGGGTACACTGAAGGAGATTTAGCATAGCTAATGCACTTAATCAGCATGTCTTTTGGACTGTGGGAGGAAACCGGAGCAGCCCAAAGAAACCCATACAGACAGAGGGAAAAAATGCAAATTCCACATAGACAGTGACCTAAGGCCGAAATTGAACCTGGGTCCCTGATGCTGTGAGGTAGCAATGCTAACCATTGTGCTACCATTGAAATGGAGGTCAGGCTGGAAAAAGAAGTTCAGGGTAAATCTATTGAATGGCACAGGGGGGCTCACGGGACTGAACAGTATACTTCTGTTCATATTTCTAATGCTCTTACATTGTAGTTTTAGTTCATTTTCAAGATTTCCTTGAAGTAAGTATCATCTTCCTCCTTCCTAAATCAAGAACTCCATTTCTGCACATTTAGATAGAGGCATGAGATTAGCTCTGATTTGTAATCAAGGTCTTCACTGTAAATCGGTTGTCACTCTCTTCCCTGGCCTGTCCATTTACAACATTTTCTGAGAAGTGTAAACTTCTTTATAAATTGATGCTAAGCTGTGCTCAAATAAAAGTAAGTAAAACACACTTTCAACTAACACTTAAAAGAAAATGTTTATAATTAATTTGTTGTTTTTCATCGCAACCAACAGGCTTGATCTGACAGTTCTGCTCAATGAGTAAGCCAAACACTTTACAGGTTTAAATGGCTATCACTGCTTTAATATAGGGAAACCCAGAGGCCAACAAAAGGACAGGCTTTCAGAGAGGCACACAATTACTGTAATCCTGGCAGAGATACACACCAAATACAATATCCAGTCTCAGAACTATCCTGGTGTAAGGGAGCTTTCCTACATTGATCGCCATTTGGGGGGTGGTGCTTATAACAAATAAAATTTCATTTTATAAACCCCAACCAACACCACATTATTGTGATTGTTTACAGTGATCAGTGTTCCATGGTTACTTTCAACAGCTCCCCATTATTGTTACGACAATCAGCCCAGCCATAATAGTGGCGGGTAAGTTTAGTCAGTTATATTGGGAAGATTGGTATAGAAGGCAATACTAACTTAATGGTAAAATCTGGGCGGCATGGACTAGTTGGGCCAAAGAGCCTGTTTCCATGTTGTAAACCTCTATAACATCATAATCAACACAAGAATGGATAACGATACTAATAAGCTGCTCCTTATCATTAGCTGGTTAACTATTAAAGGATTCTGTGGAAGGCTTTATGACTGCACTATTGAACTCTACTCATTAAAATTGACTATCACTTTTAATAGCTGTGCCATACCGCATTCAACGCTGATATGGGTTCAAGAATAATAAATGGAACAAAATAAGCCAACTGCCATTCTTTCTTTTGCAGTAACATTCTAGCAAAGAGACCCCGCAGTAGGTTAATTAAAAGCAAATCATGCAGACACTGAAATCTGAAACAAAAACAGAAAATGCTGGGCAGAGGGTCTGGCAGCATCTGTGGAGAAAGAATTTGTGGGACGTGAGTGTTGTTGGCTGGGCAGGATTTATTTATTGCCAATTCCTAGTTCCCCTTGTTCAGAGGGCAGTTGAGAGTCAACCACTTTGCTGCAGCTCTGGAGTCACATGTTAGGTGCATTGACCCAAACAGGTGCCCAAATGTGACGACTCAGGGAATTTCCACAGTAATTTCATTGCAATATTAACATAAGCCTTACTAATAAATAAACTTTACATGTTGGCCAGACCAGGTAGAGACAGCAGATTTCCTTCCCTAAAGGACATTACTGAACCACGTGGGTTTTTCTGACAATGGTTTCATGGTCATGAGTAGATTCTTAATTACAGATTTTTTTAAAACTGAATTAAAATTCCACTATCTGCTGTGACAAGATTCGAACCAGGGTTCCCAAACCATTAACTGAATTTCTGGATTAATAGCCCAGTATTAATACTTCTAGGCCACACCCTCCCCTCTATTCTCTCTTCACAGATGTTGTCAGACCTGCTGAGATTTTCCAGCAGTTTCTGTTGGTGTAGTAAATTAATGAAATTATTTAAAGCAAGACAAGGAAATTTAGACAGCACCTTTCATAACCTCAGGACATCCTAAAGTGCTTTACCGCCAATTAACTCCTTTTGAAGTACAGTCACTGTTATTACGTACGGAATGGGGCTGTCACTATGTGCACAGCAAGTCCCCACAAGCAGAAGCATGATAATGGCCAGATAATTGGCTTTTGTGAATCTGATTGAGAGATAAGTGTTGATCAAGACATGGTGGTAGACTCCCCTGGCCTTTTTCAAAATGGTGCCATGCACTCATCCAGGAATTTGGCCTATTTAATAACTCAGCAGAAAGACACTGCCTCCAATAGTGCGGCATTTCTTCATGAGTTGGATGATAATGAATGGTGAAGCAGGCTTGAAGGGCCAAATGGCCTCCTCCTGTTGCTATTTTCCATGTCTATGCTTCTACGCCATACTGAAAGCCAGATTTTCAGGATCAAGACTTTGGACTTGGACTTAAACTTACAACATTCTGATTCTGAGGCAAGAATGCCATTCATTGGACCTCAGTTGGTATACAAGTACTGGCGAGAGGTGATCAGGAGATACACAATGTGAAGAATTGCCAGCTTCAAATGTACTGTCCAGTTAGATTCGCTTTGGCACTGTACAAAACAGTGATCTTGATACGCGTCTTTCCGAGCAGTCACTGTTTGGATGTTTGAGTAATGCAGTCTATACCTTGTTCTAAATATCTCAATTCTCATTGAGCTGGTGGAACACATAGGACAGTACCAATTCCATGAACCAAACCTTGTCCAAAGAGGCATTTCACAAAAAAGGCCCATCTCCAACACAACATTTGGAGTATTGTGAGCAGTTTTGGGCCCCATATTTAAGAAGGATGGACTGGCCTTAGAAAGGGTCCAGAGGAAGTTCATAAGAATGACCCCTGGAATGAAGAGCTTACGGTATCAGGAACGGTTGAGGACTCCTTGTTGGTGTTTAGAAGGGTATGGGTGGGAGGATCTTATTGAAACTTACAGGATGCCATGAGGCCTGGACAGACTGGACATGGAGAGGATGTTTCCATTAGTAGAAAAAACTAGAACCAGAGGGCATAACTTCAGGCTAAAGGGACGATCCTTTAAAACAGAAGGCTGTGGAGGCCAGATCATTGAGTGTCTTTAAGACAAAGATAGGTTCTTCATTAATAAGGAATCAGGGATTATGAGGAAAAAGCAGGAAAACGAAAAAATATCAGCCTTGGATGAGTGGCAGAGCAGACACGATGGGCCGAGTGGTCTAATCTTGCTTCTATGTCTTATGGTTTAACTCCTTCCCAACAACATACCCGTTCTGGCAAGGAGCATTGCTAAGCAAGTTCATTTAAAACAAAGCTGCTCTTTTAATGATTATATTACATTTGGTCATAAAACAAATAAGCAGTGTATTTGAAGATATATAAAAATATCAGTCTGTGTGTATAAAAATATATCTATGAAAACAGTGAGAATGGTGATACCAGTGCAAAGAAAGCTTCAACTGTACATCACTTCAAATCATTGCAGTTCAGCTTTTCATCCCTACAGTGCAGAAGTGGTCATTCGACTCATTGAGTCAGCACCAACTCTCCACAGAGTATCTTACTTAAATCTTATCCCCGTAATCCCACATATTTACCACAATCCCCCTAACCAATACATCTTTGGACACTAAGGGGCAATTTAACATGGCTAATCCACCTAACCTACAAATCTTTGGACTTGAGGAAACTGTAGCACCTGGAGGGAACCCACAAAGAAACAGGGAGAATGTGCAAACTCCACACAAACCATCACCCAAGGCCGGAATTGAAGCTGGGTCCCTGGAGCTGTAAGGCAGCAGTGCTCCAGGGCCTATAAATAGACATAAATAAATTTATACACGCATATTATATAGGCATATTCATATATGTGTTGCTGCATAAGCTAAGCATTACAAACATTTTTGTTTTGTTATTCAGATTTTATTATTTTTGTAACATCTGTTTACAATGGAGTTCTAGGAGGTCATGTTCATTGGATTTGATTTGATTTATTATTGTTACATGTATTAGTATACATTGCATGCTGCACAGACAAAGCATATTGCACATGGAGAAGGAAAGGAGAGAGTGCAGAATGTGGTGGTACAGTCATAGCTAGGATGTAGAGAAAGACCAACTTACTGCAAGGTAGGTCCATTCAAAAATCTGATGGTAGCAGGGAAGAAACTGTTCTTGAGTTGCTTGGTACGTGTCCTTAGACCTTTTTGTAGCTTTTTCCAACAGAAGGTAATGGAAGAGAATATGTCCGGAGTGCATGAGGTCCTTAATTGTGTGGGCTGCTTTTCCGAAACAGAGGGAAGGTTTGACTGATAGACTGAGCTTCATTCATGACCCTTTGTAGCTTCTTGCACTCTTGGGCAGAGCAGGAGCCACTCAAAAGTCTGATGGCAGCAGGGAAGAAGCTGTTCTCGAGTGGCTCAATGGACTGAAACAGCTCGGATGGAAATCCTTCCACTATTTCCCCACAATATTCCCCAAAGGGTGTAAAAGATACTTTAAGTAAAGGAGTTATTCTATATCTGCACACTTAATAACATCACAGAATAATAGAAACAACATTCCTCATAACCGATAATGGGGCACTCATCCATTGTGGCTCATGGATGCCATGCAGGGCTCCTAAATGCTTCTATATTGCTCTTGTCATTGGTAGATACCATCACCTCAACATACATTGCTCAAGTTCCAAATCTTCTGGTGTCGTGGACAGAAGATTCTTTATTCAAGTCAACTGTGAATGCAGAAACATGCTCAGCATAATAGAGAATCCTCTTCCATTTCTATGCCAGATTGAGTGGATAATCTGGAAGAAAATGATTCTTGCTGTGTAACACTGGAATTTAGAAAAATTTAAATCTTGGGCATGGATTTTAGAACAAGATGCTTCAATTGTTTAAAAAAATAGTGGATGATTATGCTCAATTGTCTAAGGTAAGTAACTTTAGCACGCATTTTATCGAGCATCTGGCTTAGCATCACCTTATCAAGGGCAAGTAGACTACTTAGGGATGGGCAACAAATGTTGGCTTAGCCAGCAACACCCAATATCCTGCGGATCCCAGAAAATAAAAATTCATTCTTCACTGAGATGTGGAGGAACTATTTCTCGCAGAGGGTGATGAATTTGTGGAACTCGCTGTCCCATAGCGAAATGGAGTTTGAATCATTAAATGGTTTCAAGAAGGAGATAGATATATTTATGATTTTAAAAAAAAACAGATTAAAGGGATATGGAGGATAGGGAGGTGGATTTGATACTTAGAAGAGATCAGCTATTATCTGATTGAATGGCGAAGCAGGCTCCAAATGCTGAATTTGCCTACTGGTGTTTCTAATTCAATGCACTGCAGCCTCACAGCACCAGGACCTAGGTTCAATTCTGGCCTCGGGTCCCTGTCTGTGCGGAGTTTGCACATTCTCCCCATGTCTGCGTGGGTTTTCTTTGGATGTTCCCGTTTCCTCTCAAAGACATCTGGGTTAGGGTTGATTGGCCATTCTAAATTAACCCTAGTGTCAGGGGGATTAGCAGGGTAAAATATCTGGAGTTATGGGAATAGGGCCTGGGTGGGATTGTGATCAGTGCAGACCAAGTGGCTTCCTTATAGGGATTCTATGATTCTTATGTTCATTGCATTTTGTCCAGCTTAAGATCCACACCTGCACCTTGGGAAATGAGAGCCACCATTTTAACAATAAAACAATATAATGTCTTTAATTAATCCAACGGCATTGATTGCACTCAGTTTCTGAATCAATTGGCTGCATTTTGCTGAAATTGACTCAGTAAAATGAAGTCAATAATTCATTTCAGACTTCCCCCTTCAAAGCAACGTTCAGGCAAACCACCAAGTCAGGTCACCCTGCCTAACACACCAGTTATAATTAATTTAAAAAACATTTCTTCAATCCCATCCTCCGCCAATAACCTCAGAAAAACAGATCCACGCATAGGACTTCAGTGACCGAGAAACCAGCAGAAAATGCAACGGAAAGTGAAATTGCAAAGCTGTAATTCAAAGTGAAAATGCCACTGCGTTACTATCAATCTGAAACCCACCATTGCCTTCAGTGAAGTGCGGGTAATAAGCAATTTTGCTGACTGGAATGTAACTTAACATATATTATTCTGTCACGTCAAGAAGTTATGGAGTGATATTAAGAGAATATGACATCTTTTTTTGTTGGTCTGTACGTACACCGATAATCATAGGGTAGAATCCCTGCAGAACAAGAGGAGGCTGTTCAGATTATCGAGTCTGCATCACCTCTCCAATAGAGCATCTTAATCAGACCCTATCACCACAACTTTACATAGTTAGCCCTAACCTATACATCTTGGGACACTAAGGGGCAACTTAACATGGCCAATCCACCTAACCTGCACATCTTTAGACTGTGGGAGGAAACCAGAGCAACCAGAGGAAACCCACACAGACACAGGGAGAATGTGCAAACCCCACACAGACAGTGACCCGAATTGAACTGCGCTGTGAGATAACAGTGCTAATCACTGTGCCAAGACCAATGTAGGAGTCCTTGCTAATGTTTATCCCTCAGTAAACATAATTAAAATAGAATATACAATCAGTATCACAGTGCAATTTCTTTAGAACTTGTTGTGCAAAGGTTTGTTTTCGTATTTCCTATCATAACACTGACAGCACTTCAGCTGTGGCTCACTGATAGGAAAGCACTATGAAACACCCTAACATTGTGAACAGTGCTATAAAGTCTTCTTTTAATGACTTATGAAACCAATGCAACAGATTACAGTAATGACCTAACGCTCGTTAGCTTTCACAGGTTATGACAGATATAACGGATGGTTGACAATGGCTTGCAAGGCACCACTGGGGAAAAAAAACTGAACCAATAACAAACATCTTGTCCCTTGAGTGAAATACAGAAGAGGGTTGCACATTAATAAGACTCCCACTGCACTGATTTTCATTAAATCTATATGCAGAAAATAAAATTGAATTGCCAAAGAAAGCAAGGAGCTGTTAGTTGCAACAAGCTATTTTGAAATTAAAATAATGAAAGCATTTCAGCTTCTATTGTGTTACAATCAAGAGCTCTTTATTATGAGAAATCTGTGATTTCCTGACCAGTTCAGGAAAAGATCTGGATTTAAACAAAGGTAATTACATAGATATGAGGACAGTTTATGCCCTAGATGACTGGGCAGGAAGATTAAAATATAGGGCAGCTGATGAACAGTGGGACGTATTTAAGTCCCCCCAACTAAAATATATTCCAGAGAGGGGGAAAGGTGGTAAGAGAGAGAAAAGACTTCCACAGCTAAGAAAGTAAGTCCAGGATAACACAAAGATAAAAACTACGGCATACTGGGTGGGGTTTTATGACCTCACTCTTCCCAAAACTGTAAAATGCTGCCCAAGATCAACAGACTTTTCCATGTTCTGCCCCTCGCCCAATCTGATTCCCACGACAGACAGGGCAGTAAAATTCTGGCTATTGTATTGCATATGCCAGTGACACACTGGAAGATTAGGAAGTTTTTAAAGATCAGCAAAAGGTCACTAAAAAACAGTAAGACAGAAAGCAAAGGTAAATTGTGAAAGAAAACTAGCATGAAGTATAAAAATGGACAGTCGAAGCTTTTGTAAGGATATAAAGAGGAAGAGAGTAGCTAAAGTGAATGTTGGTCCTTTGCAAGATGAGGTTGGGAAGTTAATAGTGGGGAACGCAGAAATGACTGAGTAAATCAATATTTTGCCTGTTTTCACAGTGGAGAACATTAGAACCATAGTAACGAGGTTAAAGAAAGGAAGGAACTTGAAACTGTCATCATCACTAAGGAAAAAGTATTGAGCCAACTATTGGGATTAAAGGCAAGCAAGTTTGCAGGGCCTGATGACCTACATCCCAGCATCTTAAACGAAGTAGGGTTGGAGATAGTGGATCCATTGGTTACAATATTCCAAAGGTTCCAGTGGATTGAAAGAAATGCTAATATAACACTCTCATTCAAAAAGGGAGAGAGGCAAAATGTAGGAAAGTATAGGTCAATTAGTTTAATATCTGTCATTGGGAACTTTTTAAAATCCATTGTTAAGGAAGTAATGACATTGTTAAGGAAAGTCAAAATGCAACCCCTCAGAACCAGTGTGGTTTAATGAAGGGCAAATTATGTTTGATTAGTTTGCTTGAGGGCTTCAAAGATGTAACAAGTAAGGTGGATAATGGGGATCCTGTAGATGTTGTATATCTGGACTTACAGAAGGCATTTGGCAATGACCCACACAAAAGGTAAATTATGAAAGAAAACTAGCACGAAGTATAAAAATGGACAGTAAAAGCTTCTTAAGGATATAAAGAGGAAGAGAGTAGTTCACATGGAATTAGGAGTAATTTATTATCTTGGATAGAGGATTAACTAACCAACAGAGAGTTAAGATAAATGGGTATTTTTCTGGTTGGCAAGGTGTAACTAATAGGGTGCCAACTATTTACAATCTATATTAATGACTTGGATGTAGGGATAGTAGGTACCACAGTCAAATTTGCAGATGACACTAAAATAGGTGGGATAGTAAGTTGTGATAATGAAAAAAGAAATTTACAAATGGATACAGATAGACTAAGTGAGTGGGACAAAATCTAGCAAATGGAGTTCAAAGTGGGCAAGTGTCAAATTATCCATTTTCGTTAGAAAAGTACAAAGACAAAATATTATCTGGAGAGAAATTTCAGAGTGCTTCAATGCAGAGGGATCTAGGTATCCTTGAGTATGAATTGCAGAAAACTATTATGCAACTGCAGCAGCAAATAGGGATGGCAACAGAATCTTGGTTTTTATTGCTATAGAAATAGAATATTAAAGAAGTGAAGCATTGCTGCTACTGAACAAAGCATTAGCAAGACCATGTTTAGAATGTTGTCTACAGTTTTGGTCTCCTTCCTTGAGAAGGGATGTAGTTGCATTGGAGGAGATTCAGAAGACACTCACCCGACTGATTGCAGAGATGAGGGATTTGTTTTACAAAGAGAGATTGGCCAGATTAGGCCTATACTCCCTGGAGCTTAGGAGGCGAGAAGATCTAATTGAGGTGCACAAGATGATAAGGAGGATTGACAAAGTCGACACGAAGGGGATGTTTCCTTTTGTGGGACAATCATAGAACAGCAGGCCACGGTTTTAGGATAAGGGGTGGCCGATTTAAAACAAAGCTGAGGAGAAATCACTTCTCTGAAAAGGTCATGAATCTGTGAAATTCACTCCTCCAGAGCGTGGTGGATGCCAGGATATTGAGACCGCTTGTGTACACTTTTGATCCCCTTACTTGAGGAGGGATGTGGTTGCATCGGAGGCTGTTCAGAGGAGGTCCGCTAGATTGATTCCAGGGATAGGGGATTTGTACATAGTATTCTAAGTGCAGTCTCGCTAATGCTTTGTTTAGCAGCAGCACCACTTCAATACTTTAATATTCCATTTCTTTAGCAATAAAAGCCAAAATTTAAGGAGGAGGTGGATGAATTTTTAATTAGTAATGTGTTTGAAGGGCTATGGTGAAAGGTCAGGAAAGTGGAGATGAGGCCTAGATGAGATGAGTCACAGTTGTATTAAATGGCAGAGCAGGCTCAAGGGGCTGAACTACCTCCTCCAACTCCAAGTTCTTATGATTCTTATGAAATTGTACAAGTCGTAAGAATCACCTCAAGTTTCAATTTTACTGTTGACGAGATTTTACTCAAAATTAAATCGCCTCCCTTCACACTTACATTTTGTATCTTGTGTATGCACAGGAAATTAGATCAGAGTTCAGAAGCAAAGCAATGTCTGCGACAGAAATTTAGTGCTGCAATGCTGATCGAAGTGTAAACAAGCTTATTACTCCAAATGCACGTGGATCAAAATTCAAATTGGTCAGGGTGGCGTACCACTGTGAGGCTGCACACAGCAGAATGGTGAAGATTTAATCTCCCGTTCAAGTGAGTTCTTAATCTCAGCCACTTTGGGTTCGATGGAAGTAAGCTGTCTGCTCAATATGCTGGAAGAAGGAAAGGATGAACTGAGAGCGAGTTGTTGCCGGGGTAGTTCCTACATTCTCCCTGACAGCCAGCCAAAGAACAGAGAAGCCAAAGGCCAGAGAACATAACATTCGTGAGCAGTCTTTGGTTGCCAGATCAGCAAAACTCAAACAAGAGGAAAAGAAAATAATCCTTAAAAATTATCTGATGCTCTCACTGGATAAATATCAGATTCTGTTTTGGAATATACTGACTCCTAAACATTGTTCTTTTAAAAAAATACTCATGAGGTTTTCACTTGGTTTCATTTGGGATAGTACGCATGCAGCAGGGAGGGAAAAAGGATCGAGGGAGGGAGGAGTTACGGAATGAAGTATATGGACTTGACACAGATTAAGTGAAAAGTTTTCTATTTTTACAGATGTATGATCAAAATCAAATTTGGACAACATTTGGCTCTGGGTACAGGCAAAGAGAATCTATTAATATATCTCACAATCCTTCACATTTCACAAATTATCCAAGTAAACATTCCAACAAGAGTGAAGTTACTGAAAACATTCTTCTTTTTGCTCCAGACTCCAACTTCTAACTCCCAAGCATGTAACTGCGTACAAGGATAATGCATATAAGCCTTTACTGCATAATACAATGTACATCATGATGGCATATGTGGGGTTATCTACATAGCTATATTTTAATGTAAGCTTTGCTGTCCGTTTGAAGGCCACTAACATCAAATGTTTCCATCAAACAAACTAGCAGAGGCTAGTTTAAAAATAAACTCACAAAGCAAATCTGCAATTCTCAGCTATCTGTTTTTAAAATTTAATCAGATTTAAATCTCGCCTTTTTTCAAGCATCAGCTTAACCTGACATCTAAGAAATGATAAGCGATGATGATTTAACTGAAATTATTGACTAACTTGTTTTGAGCATGTCCGAGATGGGATGCTGTTTTTGTCACACAGCCTGCCTTTTACTAAATCAAATGCTTGTAAATACCACATTAAGATGACAGTAGATTATAGACTTCAGTAGAAAAAGCTATCCCTCCACTGGCAAAAAAAGCCTTTTATCTCATTCACGATAAAAAAAAACGTTTACAACTTATTTGTATTTAACCTAAGGCTGCATTTTAAAAGATTAAAAATTTGTTGCTCTCAAGTTTTAGATTATCTGGAGCGCTAATTCCACTGCATGAAGCTTATTGCAGTGAAAGATTGTTGGTTAAAAGCATATTAAGTCCTCTTAAAGTGCCATTTGAGCTTAAACTCTTCTGAAGAAGCAGATAACTTTATTTGCATTGGGCTTCATTGTGTGTTGTGGGCAGCACAGTAGTTAGCACTGCTGCCTCACAGTGCCAGGGATCAGGGTTCAATTCCCAGTTTGGGTCACTGTCTGTGCAGAGTCTGTATGTTCTCCCCATGTCTGTGGGGGTATCCTTCCATAGTACAAAGGGATGTGCTGATTAGGTACATTGGCCATGCTAAATTCTCCGTCAGTGTACCTGAACAGGCACTGGAATGTGGCAACTAGGGGATTTCACAGTAACTTCACTGCAGTATTAATGTTAGCCTTTTGACCAAGAAAAAAATAAACTTTAAACTTTTCTAATGTTTCTTGCCTCTCTCAAAATTTATTTTACCTTTGTACTGTTCCATTAGTCATTTTTATTTTAAATTTAAATATACAAATAGTATCGTGCATCAGTCAAATCTGAAATTTCTTCTTGTGATCTCTGTCTATTCCTTGGGATAAGTTGCTCATGGAATAAACTTGCCGAATTGGATTTGCAAATCTATTAGATAAAGGAGCCTGCGGTACATTCAAAGAGGCTGCCAAAAGCCTGAGGGTAATTTCACTTTGTGCATTTCTTGGAAAGTTTGATATTTGAATCTATGGGTGTGGCAGGCACTTTACATGACAGGCAAAAACATCAGATGCTGCCAAGAGCAATAAAACAAGGGCTAAGAACACAGCAAATATAGTTACATAGACTATCAGGAAAAAACAATCTTTTCAAAACAGACATACTGAATATACAAAACTTTCATGCAAACGTTCATTTGGCAGCATAGAACTTGAGTATCGCGGGAAAAAGACGTGTTGTCAAAGCTTTCCATTTTGTACTCATCAGGCCAATCTGCAAGAATACCAAATGTAAAGGGAACAACAATTTATACTGCAAGAGAAGAGAGTGCAGATTGGTTGGCAAGTGATTGAGAGTCCTGATGAGCACAAGTCGAAAAGCTTCAACAATGTGTCTTTTTTTAGCAATACTCAAAATTAGCACGGATGTAGTTTTTGTTCAACAAACTAGAATAATTCACCAACTGGTTTCAATCCAATTTGGCAATGCAGATAATTATGCAAATTGACCCAACTTCCCAACCAAATGCATTGTATGAGATATTTTCTTGCTTAGCACAGTACTTTCCCACTCTTTGAAATCCTGTTCAAACAGCATCATTATGGAGATTTACAATCAAATAACTCTGAGCACCTTTCTACAATAACAGCAGCATGCATTACGCCAGAACTTTTACCATAGTAAAAATACCAGTGTGCCTCACAGGAGTAATATCAACTACAAAAGGAGGTAAGGGACAGGTAACCAAAAGTTTGGTCAATGAGGTAGGTTTTAAGAAGTGTCCTCTCAAGGAGGAGAAGGTGGTAGAGAGTTAGGGATGGAGTTCCAGAACTTAGGCCATTGACTGTTGTGCCTTCAATCATCTATAGTGAGGTGATCAAAACCAGTTCTGCATAATAGGCCTGGGATTGAGGGAAGTAGAATTCTTAAGAGCATTGCAGGGGTTTGAAAACAAGGATGAGAGTTTTAAAATCCAAGACTGAGGTCAGCAGGCAGAGGAAGGATGAGTGAAAAGGACTTGGTGCTGATAGGACACAAGCAACAGAGGTTTGTAAGCCTCAAGCCTGCAAAGGATGCAAGATGGAGCTCAGCCAGGAGAGCAAATAAACGGTCAAACCTAAAGGTAACAAAAACATGGATGAGGATTTCAGTTGATGAGGTTAGGGAAGAGCATGGATGGGCAATGTTACTGAGGAAGAAGGAGGCAGGTTTGGTCTCAGAGGACATATGGAAATGGAGGCTCATCTCAGGGCCAAACAGGATGCCAAGGCTGCCAAAGATTTGATTCAGCTAAGTGGCCAGGAAGAGGGATGAAGCCGGTACGTGATTTTTGTAGCACATTCTGAAAATTATGGCTTCTGTTTATAAGAACTAGGAGCAGGAGTAGGCCAACTGGCCTCTCGAGCCTGTTCCGCCATTCAATAAGATCATGGCTGATCTTTTTGTGGAATCAGTTCCATCCACCTGCCCACTCACCATAACTGTTAATTCCTTTACTGTTTAAAAATCTATCTTTGCCTTAAAAACATTCAATGAGGCAGCCTCAACTGCTTCACTGGGCAGGGAATTCCACAGATTCACAAGCCTTTGGGGGAAGAAGTTCCTCCTCAACTCAGTCCTAAATCCCTTATCTTGAAGCTATATCCCCTGGAATCAGGGCATTTTTAGAAAGTCTGCAATAACACTCAAAGTTTTGTACTGTTTTAATTGAGCATGGCTTCTGATGTCTTCTATGGTGGATAATGGGTGATTTGGCATGGTAGGTGAATGAGCAAAGGATGATAGGTATTAGGACTGGACTGATACAATGGATAGAAGGGGCCATGGGCTGGATATAGTGTGGGCACATGTGTGTGAGGTGGGAAGGGAGGTGGAATGATTGCTAGATGGCTTTTCCATGTTTTTTTAAATACCTTAACACAGTACTAGCTACAATGCAGACAAGTTTTCTATCCAAATCCCCCTCCTCATCTGGCACGCTATGCTCTCCTTTTAGGGTCACCTGGCCTGACTCCCTGAGGACATAGCTAATCTAGAAAGCAAATCCTATCTTCCAGTCACTTTTACCCAGCTCAGGTTTGTCCCGACTCTGTGTCGCTGACCCCAGAATGAAAATTCAGCTGTGTTTTTTTCAGACAAGCAGCACATTAATGAGAAATGGGGGAGAGTGGGGGAGGGTGCCTGGATCAATATCCAGAGATTATCACAACAATGAGGAAATAGATGCCATTGGCAGTGAGTAACTTTTATGACTGGATCCAGGTGATGGCAGTTCTGCCTCCCAACTAGACAACAGAGGACATGGCGATGATTCAATCAGCAACGTGAAAGGCTGCAGACAGACTGAGAAGAACGGACAGACAGACTGTTGTCACAATCAGGCAGGATAGGGTGACTGTGGTAAAGGCTGTTTCACTACTGTGACAGGTGCAGAAACATGGATTGCTGGAAAGATCAGTATTAATTCGGAAGGCATCAAAAGTGTAGGTCAAAAACATCCAAACCCACCTTTTTAAACACCGAGTGGGATTTTTCACTCACCCTGAAATTGGGAAATCCCGCCCAAGGTCACCTTTCCATGGTCCTCTCCTCACCCTCTCTGATTCCCATGGTGGCCAGCATGATAAAATTTGAGGATATATCTTTGTTAATCATTCATGGGATGTGGGTATCATTGGCTAGGTCAGTACTTATGGCCCATCTCCAGTGAGGAGACGTTGGCAAGCCACTCAGTGGAATCAGCGTAGTCCGAGTGATGTAGTTACAGCTACAGTGCTGTTAGGAAGGGTGCTTCAGGATTTGGGCCCAGCAATGGTGATGTAGTTCCAAATTATGTACAGTTTTGGTGTCTGTATCTGTGGAAAGATGTTCTTGCTGTAGAGGCAGTGCAGCAAAGGTTTACCAGACTGATTCCTGAGGTGGCAGGATTGATGTATGAGAAGAGATTGAGTCACTTAGGATTGTTTTAGCTGGAGTTCAGGTAATGAGGCGAGATCTTACAGAAACTTATAAAGTTCTAACAGGACTAGACAGTGTAGATGCAGGGAGGATGTTCCTGATGGTAGGTGTGTCCAGAACCAGGGTCACAGTCTGGGGATTCAGGATAAACCATTTAGGAAGGAGGTGAGGAGGCATTTTTTCACCCAAAGAGTGGTGAACCTGTGGAATTCATTACCATGGGAAGCAGTTGATACCAAAACATTGAATGTAGTCAAGAGATGGCTGGATAAAGCACTCGGGGTGAATGGGATCAAAGGTTTTGTGGAGAAAGCAGGATTAGTCTACCGAGTTGGACAATCAGCCATGATTGTGATGAATGGTGGAGCAGGCTTGAAGAATCAATGGCCTCCTCCTGCTCCTATCTTCTATCTTTCTATATCCCTGGACTTCAGAGGAATGAAAGGGAACCTCATAGAAACCTGAAAAATTCTAATAGGATTAGATCAGGAAGGCTGTTTCTGATAGTGGGGATGCCCAGAACCATGGGACAGAAATGAGGAGAGAATGGTGAGCCAGTGGAATTCATAGAATCCCTACAGTGCAGAAGGCGGCCATTTGGCCCATCAAGTCTGCACTGACAACAATCCCACCCAAGCCTTATCCTTGTAACCCCACACATTCACCCTACTAATCCCTCTAGCCTATGCATCCTAGGAAATTGAAGGGCAATTTAGCATATCCAATCAACCTAATCCGCGTATGTTTGGACTGCAGGAGGAAACCAGAGCACCCAGAGGAAACCCACGCTGACACAGGGAGAATGTGCCAACTTCACACAGATAATGATCCAAGCCAGGAATCAATGTCTCCGGTGCTATGAGGCAGGCAGTGCTAAACACTGTACTGCCTCCAAGCCACCATTAAATTCACTGCCTCAGAAAGCAATTGAAACCAAAACATTGTAAGCTTTCAAGAAGGAATTAGACCTAATTCTTGGGGCAAAGGGGATCAAAGGATGGGGGTGGGAGGGGAGGAGGGATCAGGCTATTGAGTTGGCTGATCAGCCATGATCACAACGAATGGTGAAGCAGACTCGAAGGGCTGAATGGCTTCCAGGCTGCTCCTACTTGCTATGTTTCTAATTCAGGATGGTGTGTTTGACCTACAGGTGTTGGGGTCCATCTGGTTACGAAATATTAAAAGTACAGCTGAAGCCACAAAGATCTGATGCACGTTATAAAATTGCGACCTTGCAATGAATATCTGGGTAAGGGTATTGTTGTACAGTCTAACACACCAGTAAAATACCATGTCCTTTGCCTTGTTCACCTGCCCTCAACCACTGCAATGCTGGGTGCTAGTGCCCGGGTGCCTGCTCTGATTGTTTACCAGTGATGTATGGAGTAAGCTCAACCAGATGTAGATGATGGATGTGAACCTGATCATGTTCAATTAAAACGTCCCACAGAGTAAAGGCTAACGACCCAGGCTTGTACAACGAATCACTAAACACTCCAGAGAACCAAAGCTCAAGGCGAGTGTTCAAAAGCAATGGCAATGGTGGAAAGGAACACGAGGTTAGAACCAACACGTTAATGTCCCGCCACTCAAACAAATCTCCAAAAAAATTCTCATACATTTGGGTGATATATCCTGACGCTGTGAAAGCACCCACGGCAAGGCTTCCCGGAAGGAACGCTTCAACGATAAAGCTTCATCTCATATTTCCCATTCAAAAGACAGCACAACCTCAGTCCCTGTTTACGACTTGTGAGGAGGTAGATCACTGCTACAGATCTGGGGATGTCCCCTGTCACCTCTTTTAACGCTTGCAATGACTTGCACATGGGTACCGCCGTCAGATTTAAAACGTTAGTCACCAAAAATGAGTGTGAAACGTTCATTCCAAGATATCAGGCCACCAGATATGAAAGATGTGCCATTTTGGGAATCAATTCCGATCTCTGCGTGATGTCCTGACCTCCGACAATAAATAGAATGAGAGGCGAAAACACTGACACATATTGATTGTACTTACGTTCCCAGGACTTCTCTGAAGTCGTACGCCACTTTTATCTCTTCCTTCTTTTTCCACGTTTTGTCCATTTCTCCTAGAGGCATCCTATCCTATATCTTTTTATTATATTTTCCCAAAGATTGTAGCCTCTTCTACTAGAGAGAGAAAAAAAGAGGGAGGAGAATCAACGTTGGATTTACTTTCCAATTGCATGTATATATATATTAAAAAATCAGCTTAGAAGCAGTAACAGCGGCTGAGTATTAAGATCAAATCTGTCTTGGGTGTCAATTACGAATACCCCAAAGCAACAGGGAGGGAGATAAATAAATACAACATGGTTTTTAGACATACATAATGATTTAACCAATTTTTTAAGAAACGGTGCAGAAAAGAACCTCTCATTGTAAAACAGAAGACAGGGTAAGGCTTCAATGATGGTCGTGATCATTGAAGGAAAGGCAGAATCCAAAGATCTGCTTTGTGGCTTACCTGCTTGTGTGTGTGTGTGTGTGTGTGTAGTGCACGGTGTGGGTGCTGGCAGCCTGTCTCCTCCTGTGTGTGTGTGTGTAGCTGTATGTGTCTCTGGGACAGTGTCTGTGGGAGAGTCTGTATCTCTCTCTCTCTCTCTCGCTACATCCAGCGCCAGCAATCAGCTGCTGCCGCATTGACGTCAGCGCCCCACCACTGGCGGGCGGGGCCTCGCTCCCCCCCCCTCCCCTCTCCACCAATCAGAGACAATCGGAGGGTGGGCGGCAGCTCCGTCCAATGGGCAGCCGGGTGAGTTCTGGGGGGCTGTCCAATGGGAGGGGGGAAGCCCGGTCCCGGGTGAAATCGATCAGTGTGGAGTCCCATTCATGAATTTCTCCCCAGCCCAGACTGCACCAAACTATCTGTAGCTGCACAGTTAGTCCTTCTGTTCTCTCCTAGGGGGCTGCATGGCCCGCTGAGTCTTTCCTACTTTTTTTTTACACTTCTTTTTTTTACTTTATTTTATCAGTGTCACAAGTGGGCATGGTGGCATAGTGGTTAGCATTGTTACCTCACAGCGCCAGGAATCCCGGGTTCAATTCTTGCTTGAGTCACTGTTTTTGAAGAGTCTGCATGTTCTCCCCATGTCTGTGTGGGTTTCCTCCCTTTTCCTCTGAAAGACCTGCTGGTTAGGTGCATTGGCTATGCTAAATTCTCTCTCAGTGCATCCGAACTGGCGCCGAAATGTGGGCGACTAGTAAATTTTCACAGCAACTTAATTGCAATGTGAATGTAAGCCTACTTGTGATAATAATAAATGAACTTTAAACTTAAATATTAACACTGTGAAAATCCCCCAGTCGCCACACTCTGGCACCTGCTTGGGACACTGAGGGAGAATTTAGCATGACCAATGCACCTAACTAGCATGTCTTTCAGACTGGGAGAAAACCAGAGCATGGAGAAAACCCACACAGATATAGAGAGAATGTGCAGACTCCACTCAGTCAGTGACCCAAGCCAGGAATTGAACCCAGGTCCTTGGCGCTGTGAGGCAGCAGTACTAATCACTGTGGCGCCATACCACCTCCTCTCTCTGCAGGGGCTTCATGGCCCGCTGAGTCTTTCTCCTGCATTTTGTTACATTTCAGATTCTTGAATAAATCTACCCCCAAACACGGATTCTACAATAAAACAGGCTCATGCATTCATTGCACCATTTTGATTTTCATTTGATTTGATTTATTTTTGTCACATAGTGATAGTAAACAGTGAAAAGTATTGTTTCTTGTGTGCTGTACAGACAAAGCATACTGTTCATAGAACACATGGACAAAAGGAAAGGAGAGGGTACAGAATGTAATATTACAGTTGCAACCAGAGTGGAGAGAAGATCAACTTAAAGTAGGTCCATTCAAAAGTCTGATGGCAGCAGAGTGGAAGCTGTTCTTTGTATTGCCCTCCACCCCACTTTGATCTACATCCAATCTACCAACTCAATCATTCATTCCCTCCGCAGTGGCAAGATGCACTGCAGCAATTTGCCCAGGCTCCTTCAGCAGCACCTTACAAACCTGTAACCTCTACTACTGAGAAGGATAAGAACCGCAGACACATGAGACATATGAACATAAAAAATAGGAGTAGGACCCTGCCCCACCATTCAATAAGATCATGGCTAATCTGAAAGTGGTTCAATTCCACCTACCCACCTCCTCCCCATAATCCTTAATTCCCTTATTGATCAGATATCTACCTACTTGTGACTTAAACATATTCAAGGAGTAGCCTCCACCAAATCAATAGCAGAGAATTCCAGAGATTCACTACCCTCTGAGAGAAGACGTTCCTCCTCAACTCTGTTCTACATTCTGCACCCTCCCCCTTATTTTGAGACTGTGCCCTCTAGTTCTTGTTTCCTTTCTAAGTGGAAAGAATCTCTCTGCCTCTATCTATCTAGCCCCTTCATTATCTTATATGTCTCTATAAGATCACCCCTCAGCCTTCTAAACTCCAACGAGTATATGGGATATGTATATGGGATCCAATGGGATTGGGGGTTATAGATAGGTCTATAGCTGGGTAGGTTTTGATGTGTTCGGCACAACTTGTGGGCCGAAGGGCCTGTTTGTGCTGTAATGTTCTATGTTCTATGAGTACAGGCCCAATCTACTGAATCTCTCCTCATAAGCTAACCGTCTCATCTCTGTATCAACCTGTACTCCCTCCAAGGCCAATATATCCTTTGGCAAATAAGGGGATCAAAATTGTACACAGTACTCCAGTTGCAGCCTCACCAGTGCCTTGTACAGTTGCAGTAAGACCTCCCTACTTTTATATTCCATCCCCTTTGCAATAAAGGCTAACATTCCATTTGCCTTCTTGATCACCTGCTGCACCTGCAGACTGTGTTTTTGCAATGCATGCACAAGAACCCCCAGGTCCCTCTGCACAGTAGCATGTTGTAATTTTTCACCATTTAAATAATAGTCCATTTTACTCTCATTCCTTCCAAAATGGATAACCTCACACTTGCCAACGTTGTATTCCATTTGCCAGATCCTGGCCCACTCACTCAGCCTATCCAAATCTCTCTGCAGACCTTCTGTGTCCTCCACTCAATTCACTTTCCCCTCATCTTTGTGTCATCAGTAAACTTTGTCAGGCTACACTCAGTCCCCTCCTCGTCTATGTATATGGTAAAAAGTTGAGGCCCCAGCACCAATCCCTGCGGCACATCACCAGTCACCAACTGACAACTAGCACCCATTTATTCCAACTCTCGGCTTCCTGTTAGATAGCCAGTCCTCAATCCCTGCTAACACTTTACCCCCAACTCTCTGTACCTTAATTTTATGCAGCAACCTTTTGTAAGGCACCTTATTGAATGCCTTCTGGAAATCGAAAAACACCACATCGACCAGTTCCCCTCTGTCAACCGCACTGATCACATCTTCATAAAATCCAGTAAATTCGTCAAACACAACTTTCTCTTCATGAATCCAAGCTTGTCTGCTCAATCGAACCATTCTTTTCCAGGTGTCCTGCTATTGCTTCTTTAATGACGGATTCCAACATTTTCCCAACTACGGACATTAAGCTAACCAGCCTGTAGTCACCTGCCTTTTGTCTACTTCCTTTTTTAAACAGCAGCGTAACATTAGCTGTAACGCCATGTGCAATTTATCCACCCTCTCTAAACTGCGCACCATCATAACCTGGAAATGTATCACCATTCCTCCACTGTTGCTAAACCAAAATGGGAACAATCACAGAGGAGGTGCTAGCTGTCCAGAGCAGAGCTGGACACTGCTGCTGCACATGGAAGTCTGTGAAGGCACCCTCAAGTTAGAGGGTACTTATGAAAACTTGTAAAGACTCAAAAAATGTACAGCTGTCAAGTCATCATTGTACAGGGGAAAAAAGCTCTTTGCAGGAGCATTTGTGTGGCTTTAGCTCTTGCAGGCAAGTGGGTCCATCCTGAGTCTCTTTACAGGATGCAACTCAGCGGCCACCACAGGCCTGCTGCCAGGGGGCTGCCACCATTTATCAACCAGCTCCAGCCACATTGGGAGCCCCATCTGCCATCTGCTGTGTGAAGAATGTCCTCAATTGGCATTTAAATTGGCACAATTAACAAATCACTGGTGAGCAGACAGGTAGCCATCGCTTCACTGAATCCACCAACCTGGGTAAAGGCTAAAGGGGTGAAATATGGGGTGGCACAGTGGCTAACCAGGAACCCGTCTTCAATTCCGGCCACTGTCTGTATGGAGTTTGCACATTCTCCTTTGATTGTGTGGGTTTCCTCTGGGTGCTCCGGTTTCCTTCCACGTATGTGGGTTAAATTTCTTGGCCATAGTAAACAGCCGCTTAGTTTTAGGGGAACTAGCAGGGCATGTAAGTTACGAGGATAGGGCCGGGGTGGGATGCTGGTCAGTGCAGGCTTGATGGGCCAAATGGCTTCCTTCTGCACTGTAGGGATTTTATGATTCTGTTGGGATTCTAGCATGCCAACAAAACAGCAGCCAGTAACAAGAAACTGCCAGGAACTGTCGACTGTAAACCCACACTTGACTTGGGATGAAAACTCAGCCCAAAGAGTCACGATAAAACACTTGTACCATTCCACCTTCCTACTGGAAATAGCAGCATCTAAGGGAGATTTATTTCATGTAAAGACCACCTGCATTTGTGCAATGTGTCTATGAAAAGCACAGACAGATAGTATGTAAATAGCACTTACAGACAGAGACCAGTGAATGTGACTGGCACCCAGAGAAGTTACTGAATGCTTATTGTGCCTGCATCCTCCTTGGATATGGGAGAGGTGCCAGAAGACTGGAGGATTGCAAATGTTGCAACCCTGTTCAGAACAGAGGCGAGGAATAAAGTTGACAGTGATGGCTAGTCAACTTAATATCAGTGTGAGGAAATATTTTGAGGCATTAATCACTCACAAAATGAATTTGCACTTGGGAAAATATGGGTAAACCAATGAAAACCAGCACGTACTTTCAAGGGCAAATCATGTTTGAGTGATTTCTCTGATGAAGTAGTGGAGATAGTGGAGGAGGAGAACATGGTTGACATTGCGCATGTGGACTTCCAAAAAGCATTTGACGAAGTGTCAGATTTGGGGTTCATGGTATGAAAGAGTCAATGGGTAAGGGTCAGAAAGCAGGGAGCAAATTATGGACAGTTGATTTTCAGCCTGGAATAAGTGGTGTTCTCCAGGGATTGCTGTTGGGATCACTGCCTTTTTAGATAAATGTTAAAGACCTGGCCATGGTTATACAGAGCATCATTTTAAAGTTTGGAGGTGAGTCAAAACTGGGGAAAGCTGTAAATAGTGAGGAGGACAATCAGGAGGATACACACTGAACACGTGCGGGACAGGTGACTGTTAACACAGAGAAGTGTCGAAGTGATTCATTTTGGTAGGATGAAGTAGAGATTTAATATCAACCCAAAATCACAATTCAAGGATGTATATCGAGTGAGAAAGAGAGTTCTTGGGGAGCAGTGGGCAGCATCCCTAAGCCAGAAGCTCTCCCAGGACTTGGTGGTCACAGAAGGTTGCAGGTTCCTGTGGGAGCTGCTGTGCATAAGCATTTCCACATTAAAATATTCCATGTGCACAATGGTACACTGCCTCACAACGCCAGGGACCTGGGTTCAACTCCAGGCTTGGGTAACTGCGAGCAGTTTGTACCTTTGTCCCATGTCTGTATGGATTTTTGTCAGATGCTTTGGTTTCCTCCTGCAGTCCAAAGATGGTGAGACTGGCCATTCTAAATTGCTCTTAGTGTCCAAAGATGTGTGGGGCTCATGGGTAAGATGCTGTGTCAGAGAGTCGGTGTGGACTTGATGGGTTGAGTCGCCTCCTCTTGCGCTGTAGGGGTTCTATGAAGAAGTGTCCTCTTTGGCTCAAGCAACTGCAAGAGACAGAGTAACCTGAATGGGTACATTCACAAATCTTTTAAGTTTATTTATTAGTGTCACAAGTAGGCTTACATTAAAACTGTAATGAAATTACTGAAGTGGCAGGGCAAGTTAAGAAAGCTGTTAAAAGGCAGACAGATCCTTGACTCTATTCTTGATAGCACAGAGTGCAAAAGGAAGGAAGTTATGTTATATCTTTTTTAGAATACTGGTTAACCCCAGCTAGAATATTTAGCCAAATCATAGCAGTCATGGCCTGTGGGAAGCAACAATCCTTAGACCACTGTATGTAAGCAGTACCTATACACAAACCATAGTCCACAAGGAGAATCTATCTAACCCCCATAATAAAGAATATCTACACATAATCCCCTGTCTATAAACAGTAGCTGCATGGACATGCTACTGCATTTGCAGTAGCTGCAAAGTTCCTCACCAACTTTCAATGAGACTATTTACACATGATTCAATGTCTGTAAACAACACCTACACAATACAAGTCTATTTAAACAGCACCTGAGTTCTAATTGACCTCACTCCCTGATATGTATTAATTTCTATCCACTAACTTCCAGGTATTGAGTGTATATGTACAGTGACCTGTACATATCTCATTCCCAAGTATCTATTATTCTCTATGCATCTCTTTCCCAGACACCTATTTTTCTGCATCAATCTATATCAATTATGATGCTAATACCCAAACCAATTCCACAGGGAGTTGGGGGAAGAGGGGTGGGGAGCAGTGGCATATCAGTTGTGCTCCTGACACCAGATTCCTGAAGCAACTGTTCTGCTCAGAACTCAATTGTGGCGGGAGATTCCCAGAAGGACAGCAGAAACATCTTAGGAAAGTCCTAAAGAGATCCCTGAAGTGGGGTCTTGGTGGCTTGGGGGAGAAGTCCTTGCTGTTGGACCACCTTTCTTGCCAATGGATTTGAAGGATCTTGTGAGGACATTACTGATGGTACTCCTACTGTGCTTTTGAGGTGCCTGCTGTAGTTGCCTAAGTCCCCATAGCGTACAGCTCACAGGTAAACCACAACCTTAGTCTTGGATTTAAGATTCTGGTCATCAAATACACTTTTCCTCAATCACCCAAAGGCTGATTTGGAGGCCATGATGGATTTTGTCAGTCTCCATCAAAAAGCAAACTCCCTGAAGAGATTTAACAAACCGTCCGGCTCTAAGGAGATTCTGGCTTGTGGAGAAAGTTCATTAGGCATGAGGCATATCAAAGACATTGCCAGGAGTGCACAGAGGTGCAGTCGAAGCTTCAGGGAGAGCGCACAAACCTCCAGACCCTTCAAGAACCACATCCCTGAGATTGAATCTTCAAATCGCACATTCAACTTATCAACCATCTCAGAACCCAAACACAGGCAATTGGGATTAGCTGGGAGGGCATTATGATCGGCATGGACCGGTTGGACTGAAGGGCCTATTTCCATGCTGTATTTCTGTACAACTCTATGAACTAAATGGGAATAAGTCATCCTCAATTGCAAAGACTGCCTAAGAAAAAGATCAATTAACCCTTATATCTTATTATTCTCCAGTAACATTACACAGTAACTTCAGTATCAATTATTCTTGATGGAACAAGCTTGTTACAGTAAATTATCCAAATCCTTTTCCTCACAATTTGCGCTCCTTTATTTTCAATTTGCCTGTCTCAGACACAGTGATGCTAATTTTCATACTCCCACACTTACCCACCTCAGAGGCCCTAAAATTTGCAGCTTGATCACGAAGAGACGTTGCGATGCCACACATGAGAGCACAAATCCTACACAGTAACCCAGGAACCGAGCAGAAGCATAAATAGTCACTGACATCGCTTACACCAATCAACCCTTTTCCAACCCACACTCGAATTGAGTTGCATAATTCACCATAATTTTGCGATAATGCCTTCCTTAGGTTAGTTTTACATGACTTTTTGAATAAACACACTCTTGTATACCTCATACAATTAATTGGGAAGATTTATAACTGTTGCATGTCAATTGGGATTCATTGATTATATTTATTCGTGCATCATCATTCCTATTTCAGTCCCATTTACATGGGGAGTAATGCCATTGATGCCTGGACTACACAGGAAATGGGAATCATTTAGCATCAGTACAGATTTATTTCTTAGCAAGCCCTGTCCCCAATGAATGACATACGTTCCTTTTCTCAGGATTCATTGATTCAGATGTTTATACCACATAAAAAGACCATTCAGTCCATCATCTCCATGCTGGTCAACAAAGATCTGACCACAACAATCCCATTTTCCAGCACTTGGCCATTACCCTGGAGGCTTCAGTAATGCAAGTGAATATCTAATTGCTTCTTAAATGTTAAAGGGTTTCTGACCCAACCATCCTTTTGGACTGTGAGTTCCAGGCCTCTACATCCTCAAATGGTGGTGGAGGCAGACACGCTGGGATCGTTTAAGACTTACCTGGATAGTGACATGAGTAGACTGGGAATGGAGGGATACAAACGAATGGTCTAGTTGGACCAGTGAGTCACACAGGTTTGGAGGGCCGAAGGATCTGTTTCCTGTGTTGTACTTTGTTCTTTGCTCTTCGTTCTTCTTTGTTCAAACATTTCTCCTCAATTTTCCTTTTAGCCTTCTATCTGTTACCTTAAATCTACACCTCCTGGTTATTGACCCCTCTACTAATGGAAAAAGTGCCCTCCTACCCATCCTATCCATGCCCCTCGTAATCTTAAACACCCCTATCAGATCCCCTCTTAACCTTCACTGCTCCAATGAAAATAGCCCCAGCCTATCCAATTTTTAGCATACAGCACTGAAGAGGCCCTTCAGCCCATTGAATCTGCACCAACACATTAAAAATACCTGAATTCACACCTATTCCCTTAGCCCTGAATGTTATGAAGTGCTCATAGCTCAGACACTCCACCCCAGGCAGCATCGTGTTAAATCTCTTCTGTACTCTCTTTAATGCAATCACATCCTTCCTATAAATGTGGTAACCAAAACGGCACACAGTATTCCATTTGTGGCCTAAACAGCGTTTTATACGGTTCCAGCATGACTTCTTTGCTCTTATATTCCACGCTTCAGTTAATAAAGGCAAATATCCCATATCCCTTCCAACCACCTTATCTATCTGCTCTACCACTTTCAGTGCTTTGTGGATATGCATTCCAAGGTCCCTCTGATCTTCAGTACTTCCCAGGGACCTACCATCCATAGTGTAATCCTTTGTTAGCCTTCCCAAGTGCATTATCTCAGATCTTTCTGGGTTGGATTCCATTTGCCACTGTTCTACCCATCTGACCAGTCTATTGATATCCTCCTGCAGCCTATGGCTATGTTCCACATTATTTACCTCTCTATGAATTTTCATGGCATTCACAAACTTCTTTGTCATATCCCTTACATTTAAGTGCAAGTCATTAATGCACACCACAAGTAGCAAGGGCTCCAGAACTGAGACTGCAGAATCCTGCTAGAAACAGACTTCGAGTCACAGAAACATCATTCCACCATCATTCCCTACTTCCTGTTTCTCAGCTAATTTTGGATCCAGAGTGCCACTTTAGCTTGGATCCCATGGGTCCTTACTTCCTTGACTAGTCTGCCATAAGGGACATTATCAAGAGCCTTGTTTAGGTCTATATAGTTGACATAAAATGCATTATTCTCATCAACATTCCTGGCTATCTCCTCAAAAATTTGATTACATTTGTCAACCACAATCTTCCCTGCTGTCTACCTCCAAAGTCTTTCCAAGTGCAGATATATTCTGTCTCTTAGAATTCTTTCTAATGACATCCCCACCACCAAAGTTAGACTGACTGACTGATAATTTCCTGGTCTATCCCTACCTCCCTAGTGAAAAACCAAGTAATTACAGGCCCATGAGTCTAACATCAGTGTTGGGAAATTATTGGAAAAGATTCTGAAGGACAGCATTAATCTCAATTTGGAGGGGCAAAGATTAATCAAGGGTAGTAAGCATGGCTTCATTGGGGGAGATCATGCCTAACAAATTTGACTGAATTTTTTGAGGAGGTGACTAGGGCAGTGCAGTTTATGTAGTCTACATGGACTTCAGTAAGGCTTATGACAAGGTCCCACATGGGAGATTGAGCAAGAAGGTAAGCGAACATTGGATCCAAAATTGGCTCAGTGGTAGAAGGCAGCGGCATCCTTTCTGGTTGTTTCACAGCTTGGTGTGACTCCTGCTCTTCCCAAGACGGCAAGAAACTACAAAGGGTCATGAATGTAGCCTTTCACAAACCAGCCTCCCATCCACTGACTTTGTCTACACTGCCCACTGCCTTGGGCTAAGGGGACAGGCTAACAATGCAAAGGATTTCACAATGGATGATAGGCCCCTGCCAGCCAGCATAATTAAGGACCCCAAGCATCCCAGATATTCTCTCTTCCACCTTATTCTATCAGGAAAAAGATAGAAAAGTCTGGGGTCATGTACCGATGATTCAAGAACAGCTTCTTCCCTGCTTTTGCATCAGACTTTCCCATCAGACTTTTGCAAGGACCTATCTTGCACTAAGTTGATCTTTTCTATACCCGAGCTATGACTGTAATATTACATTCTGCACTCTCTCCTTTCCTTCTCTATGAATGGTATGCTTTGTCTGTTTAGCACAAGAAACAATACTTTCCACTGTTTCCCAACACGTATGATAAAAATAAATCGAATCAAATCAAATGATTTTGTGATTGGAAACCTGTGTCCAGTGCTGGGTCCCTTGCTGCTTGGAGTGTATATTAATGGCCTAGTTATCTATCTATTTATCTACCTATCTTTTAAGTTTAAAGTTTATTTATTAAAGTCACAAGTAAGCTTACATTCACACTGCAGTGAAGTTATTGTGAAAATCCTCTAATCACCACATTCCAGATACACTGAGGGAGAATTTAGCATGGTCAATTCACGTAAGCAGCATATCTTTCAGACTGTGGGAGGAAACCAGAGCACCCGGAGGAAGCCCACGCAGATGCAGAGAGAATATGTGAACCCAGATCCCATGAGTGCTAAACACTGTGCTACCCTGTCTATCTGTCTATCTATGATGTAAAGATGCCGGCGTTGGATTGGAGTGGTAAGAACTCAGTAAGAATTTAGCAACACCAATTATTAATCCAACCGATTTATTTGATAGTAAAATAGCGAGCTTTCAACACTCCCGTGTCTTCATCAGGCAAGTGCAGTGTTCTGGTCTGCAATAGCACACATCAGCACAGACAGTCAGAGATTGCTGATTAGAATGCGAATCCTTACATCTAACCTGCTATTCAAGTGTTAAAGTGGCTAACAATGTGTGTGAAGGGGATCCTGAGCATTGTTAGAGAATTGTGTATTTTCTCCAGACAGCACAGTAAGTGAGGTTTTTTGCTAACCCAGGCAAGTTACGGGGGTTACAGATAGTGTGTCATGAAGCCAAGATCCCTGTTAAGACCGTCCTCATGTGTGCGGAGCTTGGCTATCAGTCTCTGTTCAGCGACTCTGCGCTGTCGTGTATCACGAAAGCCCCCTATCTATCCATCCATCTATCAATTATTGTCTCAAGTAGGCTTACATTGATACAACAGTGAAGTTACATACTCCGGTGCTTGTTCAAGTATACTGAGGGAGAATTTAGCATGGCCAATGCAACTAACTAACAATGCATCTATACATAAATGTGGGAGGTATGATTATTATAAAACATTCATTAGGCCACATCTAGACTAGTGTGTGCAGTTCTGGTCACCAGACTTTTGGAAGGATGGCCAACTTTGGTGAAGGGTCATCCAGAGTCAAAATGTTGACTCTATTCTCCCTCCACAGGTGCTGTCAGACCTGCTGAGATTTTGAAGCATTTTCTGTTTTTGATTCAGATTCCAGCATTCACAGCATTTTCCTTTTATTTTATTGTGCAAGAAAGATGTGATTGCACTAGGGAGGAGATTCACAGGATGTTGCCTGGATTTGAGATTTCACATGTGAAGAGAGGTTGGCTAGGCAGGGTTGTTTTCCTTAGAACAGAGAAGGCTCAACCACACATTGAGGTGCACAAAATTATGAGGGGCATAGAAAGGAACTTTTCCCCCTAGCAGATGGGTCAATAACCAGAAGGCATCGGTCTAAGATTAGAGGCTGGAGACTTAGAGGGTTTTGGGAATCTAGAACTCACTTCCTGAAAGGGAAGGGAACCTTACACATTTAAAAGGCGTTTAGGTGAGCACTTGAAGCATCATACTTACAAGGCTATGGACCAAGTGCTGAAAAATATGATCAGAATAGGTTCTCAATGGCTGGTACAGACATGAACAGCCAAAGGCATTGTCTGATGGGAACAAAGTATAAAACGTCGAGAGCTTCAAGCTTTTAGGGGTCCAGATCACTAACAACCTGTCCTGTTCCCCCCCATACCAACACTATAGTTACAAAACCCACCAATGTTTCTACTTTCTCGGAAGACTAAGGAAATTTAGCACTTCAGCTATGACACTCACCAACTTTTACAGATGCACCATAGAAAGCATCCTTTTTGGACGTATCACAGTTTGATATGGCTCCTGCTCTGCTCAAGACAGCAAAAAAACCACAAAACGTCATGAATGTATCCCAATCCATTTCACAAACCAGCGTCATCCATTGACTCTGTCTACACTGCCCACTCTCTTAGAAAAGTAGCCAGCATAATTAAGGACACCACCCGGACATACGTTTTTCCATTTTCTTCTGTTGGGAAGAAGATACAAAAGTCTCAAGTCACATACCAACTGACTTAAGAACATCTTCTTCCCTGCTGCCGTCAGACTTTTGAATGGACCTACCTTGCATTAAGTTGACCTTTCTCTACACCGTAGCTATGACTGTAACACTACATTCTGAACTCCCTCATTTCCTTCTCCACGAATGGTATGTCTTCTCTATATTGTGCACAAGAAACAATACTTTTCACCGTATACTAACACATGTGACAAATAATAAATCAAATCTAAAACACTACTTTCTGTATTGTCAAGTCTATGGCTCTAACTTTAGAGCCTGGGGGATTTTACTCAGTTGCCAGTGTTGACATTCACAGCTAATGTGGGAGTAGGCAAAAAATGGTTCGGCACAGACAAGAAGGGCCAAAAGGCCTGTTTTTGAGTTGTAAATTTTGTATGGTTCTATGGTAATGTGGAAAGTCAGATCGCAAGATGGAACCTGGCTTAAACAAAAACAGAAAATGCTGGAAAATCTCAGCCGATCTGATAGTTTCTGTGGGGAGAAATTAGAGACAATGTTTTGAGTTAGGATGACCTTTCCCCATAGCCTGGCTGGGTAGATCCCAACTTAATTTCACGTAACTTTTCACTTTTATAGATTTGATTTCTCATTGTCACGTGTTGGGCTACAGTGAAAAGTATTGTTTCTTGCGCGCTATACTGAAATACAATTCCGTACATACAGAAGGAATGGAGAGAGTGCAGAGTATAGCTTGAAATAATTGCAAGATAAAAGCAAAATACTGCAGATGCAGGAATCTGAAAAAACAACAGAAAATGCTGGAAAATCTCAGCATCCCAACTATACTCCTTATATACTTATGATTGTGTGCTCAGAGTCCCCTCCAACTCAATTTTCAAGTTTGCAGACAATACTACGGCAGTGGATCAGATATCAAACAATGATGAGTCAGTGTAAAGGAATGAGATAGAGAATCTAGCGAACTGGTGCGGCGACAATAATTTCTCCCTTCATATCAGCAAAATGAAGGAGATTGTCATCGATTCAGGAAGTGGAGAGGAGAAACTGCCCTGTCTACATCAAAGGGGACAAAGTAAAAATGGTCAAGAGCTTCAAGTTTTTAGGCGTCCAGATCACCAATAACATGTTGTTTTCCTCTTCATGCTGACACTATATTTAAGAAAGCCCAACAACGTCTTTACTTTCTCAGAAGATTAAGGGAATTTGGCATGTCAGCTACAACTCTCACCAACATTTAGAAATGCATTATGGAAAGCATTCTTTTTGATTGTATCACAGCTTGCTATGGCTCCTGCTCTGCCCACGACTACAACGAATTACAAAAGGTTGTGAATGTAGCTCAATCTATCACACAAACCAGCCTCCCATCCATTGATGCTATCTACACTTCCCGCTGTCTCAGCAAAGCAGTCAGCATAATAAATGAACCCACGCATCCCAGACATTCTCTCTTCCACCTTCTTCCATTGGAAAAGAGTTACAAAAATATTTTATTTTTAAGAGTTAAGAGTTATATTTTTATAAGAGTTACAAAAATATCTAAAATAAAATATGTGAATGAGGTCACATAGCAACCAACTCACGAACAGCTTCGTCCCTGCTGCCATCAGACCTACTTTGCATTAAGTCGATCTTTCTCTATACCCTCGCTATAACTTAGCACTACATTCTGCACACCCTCGTGTCCTTCTCTATGAAGGTTAAGGTTTGCCTGTATAGTGCACAAGAAACAATACTTTTCACTATAGGCTAATAAATGTGACAATAATGAATCAAATTAAATCAGGCCTGATAGCATTTGTGGAGACAGAATAGAACGAATGTTTCAAATCTAGACAAGTCCAGAGTCTAGATGATTTTCCAGCAGTTTCTGTTATTGATATAATTGCACCCTGATTTAAATCTCTCCCCCAACCCAGACAAATTCATTCATTAAGTGGCTCAGTTGGATGCCTATTCTGGGAGACCCTGACTTCCTCACTTAAAACATCATCTGTCCCTTGGTTAAGCAGGAAGAAAAAAGGTTTAGAAAGCAGGGCTTAGTAAAACCAAGCACTGAAATGATAATAATGAATGCAGACTGGGGGTTGGGGTGGTGTTACCCTTGCTTTGAGTGCAGCCTGGCTTCCCCCGCCTCAGTGAATGGGTGGTTGTCATTTCACTTTGACAATGACCCCTCCCTATAGAAATTGAATCTGGCTCTTTAAGAGAGATGAGGTGGGGTGAAATTTATTTGCGTGTTGTGGGGTTGGGTTTAATCCTGCAGCAGTCTTCCTCAACAAGATGCACGTCCCCAGCCTGATTGGATGATTTATACCCAATCAGAAGCCAGATCGCTGAAGAATGTGTAACTCCACGTTCCATGCCTTTTTTTGAATGAAACGTTGCAACTGTGCGGCCGGGCGCCCCCTGCTGGACACTATGGCGCATGGCGGATTGAGCCTGCAACAATTTCCACCCATTCACTGAGGCGGGGGAAGCCAGGCTGCACTCAAAGCAAGGGCAACACTTCCCCAACCCCCAGTCTGCATTCATTATTATCATTTCAGTGCTTGATTTTACTAAGACTGCTTTCTAAACTTTTTTTCTTCCTGCATAACCAAGGAACAGATGATGTTTTAAGTAAGCGACAGGGAGGATGTCTGACCAGGTTTATACTGAGGGGGCGATGTGTGCTGCAGAATGGCCAATTTAGAAAGAACAAGGAACAAAAGACTAGTTTCCCCATTGACTTCATATAGAATGGTTCCGGATTTTTTTACAACGGCGGCTCGTTGGTCTAGGGGTATGATTCTCGCTTTGGGTGCGAGAGGTCCCGGGTTCAAATCCCGGACGAGCCCTCCTTTTGTTTTCTTGCCTGTAACTTTTTTACTTTTTCATGTCGTTCCTTCTAAAGATTCGGAAAGGTTTACACAAAAGTCGATTGTTCACAAATGTCAACGCAAAAAAAACTTCAAAGTTCTTCGCCTCTTAAAATCGGCGCAGGAACAAAAGGAGGGCTCGTCCGGGATTTGAACCCGGGACCTCTCGCACCCAAAGCGAGAATCATACCCCTAGACCAACGAGCCGCACTGAAGAAAACAGCCCACGTTTGTTTATATGAAGTTAACTACAGCAAAAAAAACTTGATTTCAATATTCGTTGATTCTGTTTCTCATCTTTTGCGTTCGAACCTCCTATTTGATATCCTTGTCATCATGCTTTGAGGCAGAAGGCGGGGGAATAACCACCCATTTTCATCTTTTGCCAAATATATTCTTTTTGTGATAAAAGTGGGGCTCGTCCGGGATTTGAACCCGGGACCTCTCGCACCCAAAGCGAGAATCATACCCCTAGACCAACGAGCCACTCATACAATACTCTCTTAAAGCGATATATTTGATATATATTATTTGTAATCACTGAGTTTTGTGTCTAGTTTTCTAATCCTGACATAATTCTTTTCCTAACATCCACTTCGGGAACTTATTGAAACATGTTGGACATTTTTTCTATAAGCAGTCGGAAAATTAATGCAAAAAGGAGGTGGGAAATAAGAATAAAACTTAAATAGGGCAAAGAAAGACCCGTGTCAACATGAGGCCATTCAGCCCATCATATTCCTGTCAGCTCTCTACAAGGGCAGCCCCACTTCCCCACCTTTTCCCCATACCCCTGTTTTAATTTTCTCTCCAGATAATTGGCCAATTCTCTTTCAAAGACCTCAGTTGAATCCACCTCCACCAAACTCACAAGTAGTGCAATCCTTATTCCAGCCACCCACTGCATAACATAGTTTTCCTTCATGTCATCATTGCTTCTTTTGCCAATCGCTGTAAATTAGTGTCTTCTGGTTCTCAATCTGTCCATCAACAGGAATAGTTTCTCACTACCTAATCCATCCAGACTCCTCTTTATTTTGAACACCTCTATTAAATTTCTTCTTAATCTTCTCAATACATCCTGTTAATTGAAATTCTGCCTCCTCATTAATTTTCTCTGCACCCTCTCTAACATTTTTTTTGATATGTAGGCTGGAATTTTACCACTTCATTCACTCCAGAATTGGGGCAGGTGAGGCTCCCAGAACAGAATTCTCCATTCACTTTGGGTGGGATTGTATGAGCCTTGGGTGAGCGGGTAGTAAAATTCTGGCAGTAGCGTGTAGAACTGAGCTCAATTGCACAGATCTACAACTATCCGGAGATTAGACGCACCCCTCAAAGATGTGCTATGGGATCCCTAGAAGTCCCAGCACAATGACTCTATAGGAGTTGCCCAGGAAGTTTAAACTGGGACCCTTGTTGTTTGTAATATACATGAATAATTTGGAGGAAAATGCAGTTGGTCTGATTAGTAAATCTGCGGATGACAGAAAGATTGGGAGAGCTGCAGATAACAAGGATTGCCAGAGGATACACCAGAATATAGATAGGCTAGAGACTTAGGCAGGGAAATGGCAGATGGAGTTTAATCCAGACAAATGCAGGACAGAAGTATACAGTAAATGGCAGAGTCCTTAAAAGCATGAAATGAATGTTTAAGATGGTGGAAGGGGGTGACGATCAAGTGGGTTGCTTTGTCCTGGAGAATGTTAATCTTCCTCTGTGTTTTTAAGGCCTTCCCTTTCAGCACAGTGGAGGGCCCATTCCTTCCGTGGATCCAGTTCCACTCTTCCATCAGTCCCCACCCAGGGCATTTTCCTGTGGGAGTGCAAGAGATAAAAGAACTTCTCTTCATCTTTTCCCTTCCCACCATTCAAACATTCCTTCCAGTGAAAGAGCAATTGTACTTGCTCCAATCTAGCGTACTTGATACATTGCGTAGATGGGGTAAGCACTTTGAGGAATAAAACCATTTTATCTGCAGACTTGACCCCGAGCTTCTAGTTACCTGTTGTCTTGTTTGTCCCACTCACTCACTGTCTGGACTTTATCTCCTAGGCCTTCTACACTATTCCAGTAGAGATTGTGGTAACATCACTTTAATTTCCATAAGATACTTTGCAGTGTTCTAGGCACGGCACTTGAGTTTGACAATTTTGGATCACAATCTCTGCCCCCTCAGGCAGCTGGTGGTAATGATCTTTGTTATCATTTACATGCCAAATTCGATAAGCCAAAAGGTTTCTTCTGCACTGTAGTAGTCTATGATCCTGTTATCATATTTTGCCTGGCATCATTATCCGTTTTGTCATTTAATCTCTCCTGCCTCCTCGCTTGATTAGAACCTGCTTTTTCTCTTTAACTTTTGAGTGCTGACATCAATCTGAAAAATTAATTTTGTTCATCTATCAAAAGAGGCTGCCTGACCTACTGAATAGTTCCAGCATTTTATCTTTTATTCCACACTTCAATCACCTTTCTGGGTTAATGTACTACTAGAACAGGTACAATAACCTCAAGCTTACTGCAGCACTATCAAAGGCTATTGTTGATGACATTGCCTTTGGTAATGGTTAGTATATCATGATCAATTCAGCAATAAATTACATCAATTGCTTGAAATTCTTACCCACAGCACATAGCTGTTTGCCACAGGTACCAAATGGTACTGGATCAGTATAATTTTAAACAATATATTTTATCTGGGGGGTGATATGCGTATCTGATTACCAATCTGTGACTGGAGTCATATCGACCCAAAACAAAATCTGAAACTCTCCATAGATGCTGCCAGACCTGCTATGTTTTCAAGCATTTTCTGTTTTATTTCAGATTCCATCAAAAGTATTTTGATTTTATATGACGTCTGATTACCAGTGATTGTTGTTAGAATCCTGACTGGAATGACTGGGTTCTGTATTGCATGGGAGAATGGATAAGTGGGCGAGGGTGGCACAGTGGTTAGCACTGATATCTCACAGCACCGGGGACCTAGGTTCAATTCCTGTCTTGGATAACTATCTGTGTAGAGTCTATACATTCACTCTGTGTTTGCGTGGGTTTCCTCCCACATTCCAAAGCTATGCAAGTTAGGAGGACTGGCTAGGATAAATATATGGGCATAGGGGCTGGGTAGGATTGTGGTCAGTGCAGGCATGATGGGCTGAATGGCCTCCTGCTGCACTGTAGGATTCTATGACTACAGCAAATCACTTTTAATTGTGCGCATCTCACCATTGTAAAATATTACAATAATATTGCAAAGCCTATTTAATACATAAATCACCCTGAGGAAGTGTAGAAATCAAGTTGACATTTATTGAAAATTCATTACAGGATCAGTTAATCATCAGTACACTATTGAGGATTTAGCGCCATGAATGATAAAACTTACATTGTTTCATCGATAATCTGTAAATGAACATAACAATGTGTGATTTGGGGGACTTGCGGGGGTGGGGGGGGGGGTTCAGTGACTGATGCTTATCATTAGGATTCTGATTTTGGACTGCAAAATATGAATATGGAGAATACGTCGACTGATGATCGGGACTGGCGATCAGAGTTCTGTGTGGAACGTGGATTACAAAACGGCGTTCGATCACAGCTAGGCTACATAAGGATAATTTAAAACAAAGCGAGAAGATGTGGTGAGTAAGGAGTATGATGCTTTGCGCTCTGTATTTGGTGTTGCTGGGATAAAATTATTGTGGAAAGTTCATTTTCACCGGCATTTTCTCATTTCCTCTGTCAATTTCCCCTTCTTTTCCTTTCATAGTTACTGATTCATGCTGTGGTATGGTTCAAACTGCTGTTACCTTCTCGACATGGACACATTTCACCCATAAATCCAAATCATGGGTTTAAGTGAGCTATTCAATAAGAAGAGCCTGTGTGGCTGAAATGAATTTTGTCTTCCTCTGCTAACTGGGAGGGAGAAGGTCTATCATTGATGAACTTAGACCTAACTCCCAGGCTGTCCATTTTCCAGTTCACGTCCCAGTAATGAGTAGATTACCTGATAATGGTAGAGCACAATCCTACTGGAGTACATCATGAGAAAGCCCCCTCCCCCTTAGTACTAACAAAATAAATTCTAAAATGTTTAATTTATTAGTGTCCAAACAAGTTTACTGTAACACTGCAATTAAGTTACTGTGCAAATCCCCTAGCCACCACACCGCGACACCTGTTCAGGTATACTGAGGGAGAATTTAGAAAGGGCAATGCACCTAACCAGTAAATCTTTCAGACCATGGGAGGAAACCAGAGGGAATCCACACAGACACAGGGGGAACATGCATACTCCACACACACGGTGACCCAAGCCGGGAACCAAATGCAAGTCCCCGGTGCTGTAGCTACCGTGGTACCCTGTGGAATGGTCATACCGTACAAAATAAAAATGAAAACAAATGTGAAAAGTATATCCACTAACGATGGAAGACATCAGGTGTGTTAGGTGGCACCCATCGAATCGAAGGAGAAAACCTCTTGTTGGTATCGGTATCACCAGCCAGGAACATTCAACTCAAACGGGCAATGTTACCGTTGTTCAGCTGAACAACCAGTCCACACTGGAGAATGAATCTAGGATTGTCCCAATCCCCCTAAAGTCTAAAACATCACAGAGGATGCTCCCCCCGCCAACAGAGCACTGGCAGAATAGTTAGAACTTTTGTAAGTGTAGTGATACCATGAGATTGGCAAATACAAAACGCACCTCCTGATCCTCGTCTGCACAAATCTCCAGCAATTTTCTTCATTCTGCAAAAAGATTACTTTTGCTCAAGGAAAGTTTTTGGCGTCAGAAATTGGCAGTATTTTAATACTTCTTCACAAAGCATCACATGGCCCAGAGGAAAGTACAGAAAGATTTAAAATGAGATTAAGAGGCCTAACTTGGGACAGAATGGACTGGGATTAGAGAGGGAGAGAAGTAGTGCCAGGAGGAGAGGGCATAGGACAGTCTTTGGGCACTAGAGATATCCCCTCCCATATATTTCTAGAAAATATTACTGGGGGCAAGGATGCAAGTGAGAAGAAACCCTTCTGGAAAAGTTATAAAGTGTCAGTTATTAATGTCACATTTGGAAGGATTGGCAATGGCACAGCCGCCCTGGAATGCTACACTCTATCTGAACACACAGCAGTAACACATTACTCTCACGTACAGTACAAACCCAAACTAAGCAAAGCACAACATCCAAATTTCTGAAAGACAGACTTCCACCTTTTACACGCAAGATGAGCAAGCCCCAGTGGAGACAGCCTGCTGCAATGGAATGTCACCAGTTCAAAATGGGCAGGTTTCAAATATTGCTCATTTTTTTCAGATCAGCTCAGGAAAGACGAACATTAAGCTAATTTTTCCAGAAGCAACAGCGTCCAGCATGTTTGTACAGTTGGGTTTAGCTATCCAACAACTTCAGGATGCTCTCCCTTTCCTTCAGCGCCTTCCATGCTTGATCCTTCTCTTTTTTTGTAGGTGTGCGTTTCTTCTGGCGTGCTGCCATGATCTTTCGGAAAGCATCCATGACTTCATTGTCCGCTATTCTCACTCGCTGTCGTAACTCCTGCTTTTTTAACTCCTCTTTGGCAAGTCTGAATTCAAAAAAAAAATAGTGGTCAGTCAATAGGATTAGGAAGGAGGCTGGGGACACACGGATCAATACCTACCCATTGCTGCCCTTAAGACATGGACTGAACTTCCTTCTGGGGGAGATGGATGACACAGTGGCACATTGGTTATCATTGCTGTCTCTCTGCACCAGGAACCTGGTTCAATTCTGGCCTTGTGTGACTGTCTGTGTGGAGTTTGTACTTTCTCCCTGTTTGCTTTGGGTTGCTCCGGTTTCCTCCCACAGTCTGAAAGATGTACATGTTAAGTTGAGTGGTCATGCTAAATTGCCCTTTTGTGGGCGGATTAACAGAGTAAATATGTGGAATTATTGTTGGTGCAGGTTCGATGGGCCAAATAGTCTTCTTCTGCACTGTAAGGATTGTGTGTGTTCGGCTAGGAGTTTAACAGTCTTAGCAATGCGATTTGAAAAGGTCTATTTTCCAAACAGGAATTTCTTAATATGGTTCAAATAGAAACATCATCACTTCAATTAATCAGATGAAACAAATAAAGACCAAAATGTCATATCAGACAAAAAGCTTTAAAGCACAAAGCCTGAGCACCTGTGATTTGTCACTCATCCATCAGTAACCTCCCTACAATTCCCTGAGAGATCCTGGGAAGCATTTAGTAGCAGACATCCAATTAATCACTCTTCACTGCTTCAACAGTGGGGCTGATTTCCTCTATAGGAACATCTGTTGTTTTGTGTTCCCATGTAGCCTAAGTCACATCCTTTCAAAGGGAATGGTCCGATTCATCAAATCCATAAAATCATAAGAGAATGGGGGTTAGCTGAATAGTGGCCCCCACCCCTTCCCACCTCTACCACTGTTTCCCCTTCCAATAAAGAACCAAATAGCCAGCAAGGAGAATGGGGTACCTAACAAAAGCAAAACACCATCGATGCTGGAAATCTGAACAAAAAAAAACTTGCTGCAATCCTCAGCAAGGCAGGCAGCATGTGTGGAGAGAGAAAGGAACTGAGTTTATATTTTAGGTTCTGATGAAACCCAAAATGTTAACTCGCTTTCTCTCACTCTCTTTCCCTCTGTTGATGCTACCTGGTCTGCTTAGTATTTCTGGCATTTCCTGTTTTTATTATAAAATACTCAATGACAGGCGTGATGGAGGCAGAGCCTTAGACACACATTTAATAATACACAGGATTAGATAGGAAATATGGCACAAAAACAGGCCATTTGGTCTAACAGTCCGTGCCAACATTTATGCTCTACTTGAGTCTCCTCTCCACGGTCCTCATTTAAATCCATCATAAATAACCCTCTATTCACTTCTCCCTTGCTAGTAAAGGAAATTTTTTTTTAAATTTCAGATAGAGAAGAACTGGCTAAAGATTGGCTTTCAATTAGCAGCATCTTTTAAGTTTTTTCTGAACATTACAACAGATAGGAATGCAATAAATTCTCTCAAAGCAGCCATATTTCATTGAATTATAAAATCCCTATTGTTCAGAAGGAGGCCATCAGTCCATCGAGCTTGCAACAACAACCCCAGTCTGACCCTATCTCCATAACCCCATGTATTTACTCTGCTGGTCCTCCTGACACTAAGGGGCAATTTAGCATGGCCAATCAACGTAACCTGCACATCTTTTATGCTATCTTGTTGTCATCTTCCATTGGCGATTAAGAAATTAATTGTGTCATGAAATTTCTTTCATGTCCAGAACAGTTCCTTTGGGCAGTGGGAATTTGTCAGCGGGGAGACTGACAAAATTCATTACTTGTAACGTGTGCAACATTAAGTTATTGATGTCAAAACACCAAAAGCACAAGAAAGCATAGGCGATCCCTTATATACCAGTCACTAGAAAAGGCTTTGCTCTGAACTTCAGACCATTAGAAAGGATGTACCTGATCTCCAAATGAGCTTTCTTCAACTTATACAATGTACAACCGTAAAATATGCAGTTGACTGAAGCCCTGGGTGTCCCCCAGCTTATGCTTCACACAAGTTCTCCCAGACCAGACAGACAGTCAGAAACATTGGTCACAGAAACATAGAGAGATTTGGAGCAAGAAGGAGGCCATTCAACCTGCCTTTTTTTCTTACAGGTCACCAACCAGACTAATCACACATTCGAGCTCCATGTGCATGGAGTCAATTCCTACATAAAGCTTCAAAAAAGAGATAACAAAAGACAATCTGACTGTTGCTGGGAAAAGGGACATGCTGTTGAAACTTCTCATCTTGTATTTACAAGGTCATATTCACAAGAATACTATATCTCAAAGGGAACAACAATTTATACATTTACTCTGAACTACTTGTTAACCAATCAGCACTTTCTTCTTGTGCAGTATAAATTGTTGTGCCCTTTGAGATTTGGTAGTCTTGTGAATTGGTCCTGGCAAGTGCAAAGCAGAAAGCTTTGAAGGCATGTCCTTTCCTCAGAAATATTTGAATTCTGCACTACCAAGTAAAAAAAAATGTTAAGTATTTAGACATTTTACTCACTTGCACTAGTTTACTTGCAAGTCAAAGTTTACTGCTAGTTCCTTCTTGTATTTTTCTTCTGTGTTACTTGTAAATAAATCTGGCTTTTAGTTTAAGTTTGAATGCAAAATTCAAAATGTGAAATGTACCACCTTTTGAAGTGGTAGTCCACCTGTGCTCACAATCCCATTCGTACGAAAGGCTTCAACCTGTTTCCTTTTCAGTTTCAAGCATTTTTTTTGGTCCAACATCATTTCCACTGCACAGACTGCCTACTTCCTCTTCTGTAATAAGACTTGCAACCATCCTTCACTCAGTTCAACTGTTGCTGACATTCTCATCCATACCCAACAACTGCATTGCAACTCTAGCCAGCTTCCAACATTCCAGTTCAGCCAAATGGTCCTGTTAGAATCCAATCTTTGATCAAGCCCTTCTCAACCATCACTTCTACCCTTGTTGATCTACACTGGTTCTTGGTCATCCTGTCTCTTAAATTCTGGGTTCTCATCTTTATGTTCCAATCACTCCATGGTCTCTCTTCTCCCCATCTCTGGAAACTCTATTATTATGTGTCCCCCTTTCTTCCATTGACAGTTGTGCTTTCAACCACTCAAAACACATGCATTCAAATGACCTCCTTAAACCTGTCTCGCTCAACTTTCTTTTCTTCTTTCAAGATCTTTCTTAAAATCCATCTATCTGACCAAGCTTCTGTTAACTCCTAATATCTCCTTCTTCATCCCAGGTGTCTCCACGTGTAATGTATATGCATGCTAAAGGCACAATACGAAAGCAAGTTATTGAAGCTACAATAACTCTCAGCTAACAGGAAATCAGCTTCTTATGGAGTCAATTTTTTTAAAGTTTATTTATTAGTATCACAAGTACGCTTACATTAACATCACATTTACGCTTACATTAATGAAAATCCTCTAATCTCCACATTCCAGCACCTGTTCGGGTACATTGAGGGGGAATTTGACATGCCAATGCACCTAACCAGCACATCTTTTGGACTTTGGGAAGAAACTGTAGGTGGCATGATGGCACAATGGTTAGCTTCACAGCACCAGGGACCCGGGTTCAATTCCAGCCTTGAATGATGTGGAGTTTGCACGTTCTCCTCATGTCTGCATAGGTTTCCTCCAGCATCCAAAGATGTGCCATGCTTAGTGTCAGGGGGACTAGCAGGATAAATACATGGGTTTACAGGGATAAAGTCTGGCTGGGATTGGTGTCGGTGCACGTTCAATGGTCAAATGGCCTTCTTTCTGCACTGTAAGGATTCTATGAAACCACAACACCTGGAGGAAACCCACTCAGCCACAGGGAGAACGTGCAGAAGCCGGGAACTGAACCTAGATCCTTGGCATTGTGAGGCAGCAAAGCTAACCACTGTGCCATTCTGCCAGCGTCCTCATGCCTGGATCAGGTTCACCCTAACACAGATCTGAAGAAATTTGCCACATTAGAATGAATAAAATGCCACCAGCTCTTTCTTTGAAGCAACTCTTAGTTCTTATTCCAACTCATTATTAGTTCTTTTCTCTTACCTGAGAAGTTCCTGTTTCTTTGCTCGATTGTGTGTACTGATGGCTTTCAACTCAGCCTGACGCTTGCGCAGTTCTGCCAGAACTTCATCTTCAGAGTCTTCAGTGGGCCGGTCCTCTGAATCCAGCAGACCCTGAGCAATTAGTTCTTCCTTTATTCGTGCTTCTAGAGACTTTGTGTGAGGAACACTATGACAGAATAGGAAGAATGCAAAGGAACTTAACATCACACTTTGATGTCCATAGTAATTCTGAAATCTCCCTCCTCAATAATAGTGCAGCACCATAGGCCAGAGAGCTCACCTGAATGCTTTGTTCTGACTTCGAGGAGAAGTGCTTGCTCCATCAGTTCCAACATCTTTCCCCGTCATCTCCGGTATGGGAGAATCTTCCATTGGGGAAATGATGTTCTCCTGGGAAAGGAGAGAAAAAATACAAAAGCTCATGAATGAAGGAAATGACAAGCATTAAGTCAGTCCTTAATGAAGGCAGAAGTCTTTTAAATACAGTAAAAAAGTAGGAAAATTTTGCAGAGTTTGCCAAATCACTAATTGAGAATGTGGTGGTTGGCATGAGCAGTGCAGGCATCATATTTTTAATTATAAATTATCATCAGGGTGTCAAAGCTGTTTCATTTCAATTACACAGCTGGTTGAAAGATCAGGAAACAGATGAGAAAGATTTTAGCTTTAAACCCCAAACCGATGCTAATGCCAGCTAAAAGATTTTGTTTATTAGTGGCACAAATAGGCAGTAACACTGTCTACACATCCCCTGGTCGCCGCACTCTGACACCTGTTTAGGTACACTGAGGGAGAATTTAGCACAGCTAACGCACCCATCTAGCATGTCTTTTGGACTGTGGGAGGAAACCAGAGCACCTGGAGGAAACCCACGCAGACACAGGGAGAACGTACAGACTCCACATAGACAATGACCCAAGCCAGGAATCAAACCTTGCTCCCTGGCGCTATGAGACAGCAGTGCTAACCACTGTGCTACCGTGCCACTAGATGTTAGTAGGAATGTTTTAATTAGGCTTTCAGGTTAAAAAGATCTAGACGAGGCCTTTGGGTGGTGGCAAGATTAGATTTGAATGATTCTCTACATCCTAAACTGAATATTCTGCTAAAGGCTATCTTTTAGGTTATGTTTGAATACTTATATGAAATATTTAGAGGATAACTGCAAGCTTTGGAATTGCGCCACAGGAAGAAAACAACACCTTCAGAAAGAAAAAGGGATAAAGAAGGTTGGTAGATTTTATTTATTACTGTTACAAGTAGGCTTACATTAACCCTGCAATGAATCCCCTAGTTGCCACACTCTGACACCTGTTCAGGTACACTGAGGGAGAATTTAACACAACCAATGCACTTAGCCTGCACATCTTTGGACTACAGAAGCAAACCAGGGCACTCAGAGGAAACCCACGCAGACACTGGGAGAATGTGCAGACTCCGCGAAAATGTGCAGACTCCACACAGACAGTGACCCAAGCTGGGAATTGAACTCGGATCCCTGACGCTGTGATAGCAGAACTAAAGTATAGATCTCTGTAATTCCATTTGAGCCCTCTCCATCACTCTTCACCATGCCTGATTAATTCTGATAAGGATTAAAGAAGGAATACTAACCAATACTGCTTCTTTCAATTGATGACGTGTTTCCAGCATATTTTCTTTTACTATTTTTTTCAACTATTGATGATCTCCCGAAGACCTTGCCAGCTATGCTGAGGTTACAAGATACTCCAGCCTAGTCTGTCACATTTCATATTGCAGAGCCACCATAACACTATTTTTCAGACAGAAAAATGGTTTTACTTTAGAATTCCTAATCAGTCAATCTCCCTCACAAGATGGTCCTTTGACAGCCTCCTTCTGTCTCTCTGAACTTTCAAAATAGTCAAGACTAATGAGGTGAAAGCCCCTTCCTCCCTCTACGACAATCCCCACTCCCAACCCTGAGCTATCCCAGTGGTTAAGGAGATAGATGCATCATGTACTGTGGTACAAAATTAAAGCTCAATTATAAATGGGACAGGGAGGATCTTAGTCCTGTATTTTGATAACTGAACGTCTGCAAACATTCCTTCAGCATGAACGATTTTTCCAGTTTGAAACAAGTCAGCATTATCTGGATCACAGGTGTTTCTTGTCTCACCTCCACCAAAGCCTGCAGCAATCGCTGTGTGAGCGGACCAAAGGGAGAGCCATCTTCAGGCTGGTCGTGCTGCTCTTTCTTCAACAGAGCATCCACGTCTGACAGGAAAAAAATATATTCACAGTTACGACAAAAAAACGTGCATTTATATAGCACCTCTAAAGTCATGAAATGACGTACCATCTTTCACAAAGAGGTGTTACTCAATAGATACTGAGTCAGCAAAAGAGAGGGGGTCCAGAAATTTGGCTAGTTCGGAAAGTTTTTAAACAGTATAGCAAGATAAGGGTAAGATGGGTACAGAGGGATATGGGCCAAATGTGGGCCATTGGAACTAGCTTCAGAGTTTTAAAAAAGGGGCAACACGGACAAGTTGGGCTGAAGGCCCTGTTTCCACGCTGCAAATCTCTATGACTCTATAAGAGCTTGTGAGAGAAACACAATGAGAGGCAATCCAGGACCAAAGTAGTTGGAAGTGCATCAGTAAGAGTCAGGAGAAGAACAGCCCATCTGACAATCATGAAAGTGTACAGTTCAGAATGGGGCCACTTGGACCACTGAGTCATTGCTAGTGCTTTTGAAAGGCACCCCAGCCAGTGGCATGCACTTCCTCACTCTTTCGCCATATCTCTGTAATGTTTTATTTTTATAAGTTTTTAGCTAGTTTTCTTTGACACTTACTATACAATCTGCATCCACCACTCCATTTGGCAGAACGTTTTTGGGAAGGCGATGGCCTAGCTGGACTATTAATTCAGAAACTCAGCTAATGTTTTAGGGACGCAGGTTCAAATTCCACACTGGCAGCTGATGGAATTGAATTCAACAAATAAAATCTGGAATTAAGAATCTATTGATGACCGTGAAACCATTGTCGATTGTCAGAAAAACCCATCTGGTTCACTAATACCCTTTAGGGAAGGAAATCTGCTATCTTTAGCTGGTCGGGCCTACGTGTGACTCCAAAGCCACAGCAATGTGGTTGACTCTCAATGACCCTCAGGCAAGTAGGGATGGGCAATAAATGCTGGCCAGCCTGTGACATCCACGTCCCATGAATGATTTTAAAAAATTCCAAACTCTAACCACCCTTCAGATAATTTTTGTTTTCTACTAAATTTCACATCACCTCTGGTTCTTTTGGAAATCACTGTGCCCTTTGTAATCGACCCTTCAACCATGTGAAACAGTTTGTCTGCATTTTCTGTATCCAAACCTTTAATGATTTTAAATAGCTCTATTAAATCCTTGGCACACTGTGGTGGCTGTGACAGCTGCCAGCTCAATTCCTTTTTAAAGCGACCAAATTACCCTATCTGCACTTGGACATCATACATAACTGTCCTTGCATGTCAGCTTTGGCACAGCTGGAGCACTCTTGCCTCTGTGCCAGAAGGTCATGGAGGGAGGACATGAGCAAAAAATCAAGGTCGACATCCCAGTGCAGTACTGAGAGAATGCTGCACTGTCAGAGATGTCGTTTTTCAAATGATTATTTAAAGCTAGCCCCACCTGCACTCTTGGGTTGACATAAAAGAACCTGAGACGTTATTTGAAAGATGGGCAGCACAGTTAATCCAATGTCCTGGCTACTGTCTATCCCTCAATTATATTACATAAACACATTGTCTGATCAATATTACATTGCTATTTGTGGTGTGCTTACTCTGCGCAAATTGTGCCATGTTTCTTATACTATAACCGTGGCTACATTTCAAAAAGCATTTCATTAGCTGTAAAGTGCTTTGGAGTCTACACTGGTTGTGAAAGACATTATGTATATACAAAACAAGGGCAGCAGATCTCCATCCGGAAGTTCTTCTCCAAACCACTCACCACCTTGACTTGGAACCACAATGTTATTCCTTCACTGGGTCAAAACCATGGAACTTCCTCCTTTACAGCACTATGGGTGTACCTACACCACACAGACTGCAGTGATTCAAGAAACTATATCACCACCATCTTCTAAAGGCCAAGTGGGGACAGGCAGCAACGCTAGCCTGGGCAGTGACATGAAGGAAGAAGAGAAAAGCTTCTTTCTACAAGACTACATTCCAAAAGCTAGAAGGTGCGATTAGATTGAAGATTTCTTTTCTTAGCCAGCAGACACAGTGAGTCTCCTTTGGTGTTAACAACCTTTCTATATTATCTATGAAACACCTTTATCAAATCTCCATTCAATCTTCTCTGCTCTGGAGACATTCCAGTAAATCTCCCATAACTTTTCATGTTCTTCCTAAAGTGTGGCGACCAGAATTAGACACCAGATCCCAGTTGGGACCAAACTAGTGTCTTATACGCATTTTGCTTTTGTGCCAAATGCCTTCACTCATAAAATCCAGATAACTACAGGAGATTTGTTTATTTTATTGCTTCAATCCATCCTTCAATGATTTGCATGCAGACATCCCAATGTCTTCTTGCCATCCCTGCAAGATTGTATCATTTAGCATAAATGTAATCTTTAGCAAGAGTCAAAGCAGCATGAGGAAGGATAGAAGGATGTAGTGTGGTGAGGCTATGGAGGGTTTATAGATGTGAATAAGGATTTAACCAACTGTGTGGGGTATCAGTGGAGATGAACAAGAAAGGAGGTGAAAGGGGCACATTACAGGACAGTGTATCACCAGCACAGTCTTAGGCAGGTTAGAGTAAGACAGCATTATTCAAGACAGTGGGCTGGATTCTCCAACCTCGCCTACAACTGGGATTCTCCAGTCCCAGTGCATTAAATAGAAATTTAGCCAAGTACCAAATGCGCCATTCTCAGTAGCAATGGCGATGTGAGTGGCTGGAGAGTTCAGGCCAGTGTCTTCTTTCATTCAACTGGTCAGGAAACGAGGGGAAAACTGATTACACAGATAACAAGGTTTAAAGGTTGAGGCTGGTTGCCAGTAATTGTGATGAGAATTGTGTCGATCCCTGCTCAGTTTGTGGCACTCAGCCAGAAACGGGTCAGGTGCATTAAGCAGAGTTTGTTAAGTTGGCAGGACCAACAAAGTAATTTTCCAGGAGACCATTTTACAAACAAACATTATCTAGCAAGGAATTCAATAATGAGAAAGGAGGGGGGCTTGCAAAACATGTTACTGTTAAAAGATCCACATTGCAACATCATGGCTTTGTCTGAACGGACAGCATTTCACTCACCTTTTGAGTCAAGTTCAGTTAAAGCTCCCAGCATGCCTTTCTTCTTCTCTGCAGCAGCCGCAGCACGAGCACCTTCCTTCTGCTCCTCGAGGAGATCCTCTTGTGCCCAGCGCTGAGAATAATGTTTCCCCAGTGGAGGGATCTGTGCAGAAAGGAAATCCACGGAAAATGATTGAGACAAAAACAGAAAGAACTCAAGTGTTAATTGGCTGAGCCAATCCTCCTCAACCAATGTCACTCCCCTGTCGATCACAGCCATTACTGTGTAACTCTGTCACACCCTTGACTACATGTCTAGTGTTCAGCTATGCCGTTTCACTCTGACTGTTTTTCTAATTAAGGTTTGATTGTCCCATTTTCTTTCTTCCCTTGCCAAACATAATTCAAGGAGAATTATCAGCAACTGAGATGGACTCTACCGCCAAGGAGCTAGATAGGGGGACTTGTGTTTATAACTTCCTTCTTCATCAAGGTATCATGGAATATGCTCATTAGTTGGGGGAGGGGGCGAGAGCAGAACGTGATCACTTATTTTACCATGTTCTCACTCACCTTCTAGCTCATTATTACAGACACAGGCTTCAACAGGGCCTGTCACAGGCTGCTCTCTCTGATGGGAATAGTGGCAAAAAGAGAGACGCCACCATTTATTTTGTTTTGATGCTATTCAAAATGTTGGGGGCTGATTATTGAGGGCACCATGTAAAGTGAGTAGATGCTGAGAATAACCAGATCATTAAATGGATGCAGAATTCAGCTTCCTTTTGTTCGGCTGATTCTGTCATCAGCAACCAAAAATGAAAGAAAAAAAGATTAACAATAATGCTTTACAATCCACTTTTAATCCAACAGTGAGAATTAGCTCGCTACACCTTACATATGGCCTATTATGTCTGCACCTCCCAGGCTCTTACACTGGAGTGTTTAATAGTGTTACCAATCCTTTGCCCAATTATAGCTGTCCCTCAAAAAAACATATCTTCCATACTTCCTCGTGCTATATATTTAAATCTTCTTCATTCTCCCCTCAAAATGTATCTTCTCAAAAGCCAATTTCAACACTGCTTTTGCACCCTCTCTTTCCTGTCTCTCTCTCTCTTTGTCTTTGACTGACACTGGTTATTCACCTTGTAATACTCAGCCTCGTCTTCAGGTGGTTTCAATAGGTCCTCAAGCACACGGATCTCCTCATTGGTGATGTCGGCACAATACGGCTCTACTGATGCCCAAAACCTGAAGCAGAAGATGCTAAATTACTTATAATTCACTGCTGTCATCCAGTAAGTGTGAAGCTGTCATCTGAAAGGCTACTCAACAACTGGCCACCAGCCTCTCAAAGCTTTTAGATTCGAGACAGAGATCATTTTAACTGTTCCAATCACTGACGGAGCAGTAGTGAGTAACATGTGGATTCTGTCACTTTCCCATATATCCACGTACACTGGCACAGTGGTTAGCACTGCTGCCTCACAGCGCCAGGAACCCAGGTTCATTTCTGGCCTTGGGTCACTATATGTGTGGAGTTGGCATGTTCTCCCAGTGTTTGCGTGGGTTTCCTCCAGGGGATCCGTTTTCCTCCCATGGTCCAAAGATTGCAGATTAGGTTGATTGCCCTTGCTAAATTCTCCCTTAGTATCGGAGGATTAGCAGGGTAAATACGTGGGGTTACAGGGATAGGCTCTGGGTTTGTGATTGGTGTAGATTTGATGCGGCGTATAGCCCCCTTCTGCACTGTAGGGATTCTATGATTCTACCACATTGATTTGATCTATAGTATCAAAAGTTTATGGTATGAAAGGAACAACTGCAGAAGAACTATGAGCAGAGGCTTCTGGAATTGAATTCATTTCCATTAAAGTAAAACAGACTAAGAGGATTGAATTCACATCTTATAATGGTCAAGATCTGAATACTGTAGGCACAAGTTATTTAACTGAAAGGATGGTTGCAGAATTGCACGATTTCAGTAGAGCTTAAGGGAGATGAGGGATGAGAATACATGCATATATTCTACTCCTGGCTGGACCTGAGCACGATATGAAGATGCCGGTGTTGGACTGGGGATAAACACAGTAAGAAGTCTCACAACACCAGGTTAAATTCCAACAAGTTTATTTGGTACCAAAAGCTACTAGCTTTCTGGCTTCTGACCCTTTGTCAGGTGAATGAAGAATTCTGATCACAGAGAGTGTTCCTTCGGAGCACCTGGACGAAACCCATGCAGGGGAGAATGTGCAAATTCTACACAACCAGTCACCCAAGGCCGGAATTGAACCTGGATCCCTGGTGCTGTGAGGCCCTCCTTTAAGGTCAAACCAAATAAACAAACTCAAATTACATTAGGCCAAAGTAAAAAAGGGCAGCTCCCCAAAAGGAAGGGGAATAGCCCAAACAAAAACAAAAGGATAAAGGAAACTTAACAAACATCAAATTAAAATGTGATTATTCAGGTAAGTAAGGCATCCCATCCTCTGCGGTACCTAACAAGTGTGAAAGGTGGGTGCTGTGAGGCAGCAGTGATAATGACTATGCCAATGTACTTATGACAGTGTTGACTCCTGCAACATGTTCCAAAACAGAAAGAAAGAAAATGAAACCTTTCCTAAACTGCAGTCCCAATCTGACAAAGATATGGAATGGAACATGTATTGGTGTACAGCAAGATCATACCTGTTAGGGGCATCATTCTTTGGAATTCTGGGAACATCTAAGGGATCATCTGTAAATTCATATTCCTGTATTTTGGGCTGTAGGTTTTTCGATTTGGGCCGCCCGGGGCCTGGCCCAGTTCCATGGCTACCTTTCCCATCAATTTTCTGCTTCTTAGGTTTTCCGTGTTTCTGCGGTGCTCCATGTTCATGTTCCTTCCCAAATTTCAACAACCTCTTGTCTCCCTTTTTATCTTGCCAGTCAGTGAGGATCTGAAATGAACAGTTTAAAGATTCTTGAAAGACAATAAAAATGTAAGAGCAGTCTTTCAGCCTCAAGACTTGGGTTCGAATGCACTCCCAATTTAGCGACCTCAGTCAGAGAAAGCAAGTGTGTAGAAAATAGAGCTGTCACAGTGGTGCAACCGTGGGTGCTTCTCTGAAGCTGGTTAAAAGTTTGGAGTGAGCATTCATCACTCTGTTTGTAATACTTGGAATCATCACTTTAACCAATTTCATTTTGAGGGTTGTGCAGGGGGCAGAGAGATTAAGACAATTGCTCCATTGAGGATAAGCCACCTACATTGTGCCCAAAATCCAAAAATGTTTGACTTTACAGTGCAAAACTGGATGGCAAATAGGCTTAGTTTGCCCTGTTATTCAGGTTTGCAAGTAGAGGCCTACTCAGAAAACTTGTGCGTTAACACTTCATAGGCCAATATTACTCCACTACAAAAAGGTGCTCATGTTTTGCTTCAACTCTTGAAAAGCCAATGGACTGTGTCATAGTCCACAGGACCTTGTGTTTAGACAATAAAAAGGCATCAACTGGGAAAACAGAACTGAATTGTTAGTGCACACTGCATAACAATTTTACTCTTAATAAATATTTTTTCTTTATATTTTCGTAGGATGTGCGAGTCCCTGCGAGGCCAGCATTTGTTGCCCATTCTGAATTGCCCTTGAACTGAGTGGCAATAAACAGCTCTGGAATCAATGGGGCGGCACAGTGGTTAGCTGCTGCCTGTTAGCATTGCTGCCGCACAGCGCCAGGGACCTGGGTTTGAATCCTGGCTTGGGTCACTGTGCAGACTCCACACAGATATTCTCTCCATGCCTGTGTGGGTTTCCTCCAGGTGCTCTGTTTTCTGCTCAAAGATGCTGATTAAAGATGCAAAGATGCTGCAAAAACATGCTGATTAGACACATTAGCCATGCTAAATTCTCCCTGTGTATCCGAACAGGTGCTGGAGCGTGGCGACAAAGGGATTTTCACAGTAACTTAATTGCAGTGTTAATGTAAGCCTTCTTGTGACACTAATAGATAAACTTTAAAAAACACGTAGACCAGACTGGGGAAAACAGCAGATTTCCTTCCCTAAAGGGCCTCTGCAATAACTGACAACGATTTTACGATCAACATTAGACTTTTAATTCCAGATTTTTTACTGGATTCAGATTTCATTATCTGCTGTGGTGGGATTCAAACTTGGGTCTCCAGAGCATACCCTGCATTATAATCCAATGACAATACCACTATGCCATCACCTCTCCTAAAACCTGGATGAGATATTATATTATTAATAGAGACAAAATAAGGGCTTGTCTTTGATTTCCCTTTCGAGAGGTCCTTCTCTTTGTAAACCATGTTGTCTCTGCCTGCTCTATAGGAATATACCTGCAAAAACTTCTATGTTTTTTTTGCTGAGAGAACATGAAGTTAATCAAATATTCAAGTCATTGTCAGCTAAAAGAGAAAACGCTGGAAAATCACAGCACGTCTAGCAGCATCTGTAAGGAGGGAAAAGAGCTGACATTTCGAGTCCAGGTGACCCTTTGTCAAAGCTCTAACGCGGACTCGAAACATCACCTCTTTTTTCCCCTTACAGATGCTGCCAGAGTTGCTGAGATTTTATAGCATTTTCTCTTTTGATTTCAGATTCCAGCATCTGTAGTAATTTGCTTTTATTCAAGTCATTGTTTTGCAGACAAATTTTTGGTTGAATATTCATAACCTGGTAAAGAACCCCTGTCAGGTAGCACACAATCCAGTGCAGCCAAACAGGTTCTTGCACCACTCTTACCTGTGTTTCTGCCTCTAGGATACGCAGTCGCCGACTCGCTGAGGACAATAGTGTTTCCAATTCCAGCTGCAATGTGTCCAGCTCCTCAATTCCAATTCCATCATCTTCAGAGCGTGAGAGCACAGCTGCATACCGGGGACACATTTTCACGTGGTCTACTGGCTTGAAGTCATGGAACTGCAGTGGGCAGTCTTTTAGTTCACTCATCCTGAGCCTGTGGAACGTTTTGTTTAAAATCTGTCAAGAAAACCAACCAGTCTCAAATTAAATACAGTATTTCAGATTAAGCAATTATTTGGTGGTGAAAGGCTGGTTGCACACATGCAAGAAATAAACGTTATTGTGAAAGATTCTCCAGCCTACCAGCAGGGCTGATGGCTTGCTAACAGATTGAAATAAACTCTTCAACGTTATCCAAAAAGACCAGAGGGTCGACAAGTATCCTTATGCTCCAGGCACACGATCTTGCTCAGTGATAATATCATTAAATTGAAGTAGCAATAAAAATGCATTAGACATACAACAATTTTTTTTGTTTACTCCAGTAAAACTGTACATTTGATGAGTATTTTATCACTTAATTCAATTGGGCTTTCTTCTCAATAGTTATATATACCAAACTAGTTCTTTCACTTTCTTTTATTGACCTGAGCTCTGATAACCAGTTCTAAGGTGCTTACTAACTCAGATTGCTGGCAGCTGCAGGTTCACCTGCCTTCTGTTTCAGGCCAACCATTCCATTACTTTAGAGATCTTCAGTATAATGTCTTTTACACTGAAGCAATTAGTTCCATTTTTACTTTTTCGTAATTTTTTTGTGCTCATCAAGGTAAGGAATGGGAATTGGAGCACTTTTTTTTATTGCAGGCATGTCATATCAACTTCAGATACAAAAATCAATTACAGCACAATATTGCAGAACCAAGGTCCCTTTATGTGTGTCAGTTACAATTTATATACACACCTTATGGTCTCTAACCAATACATGCAATTTTGTACTTTTGCCATTAAGCATGGGATTTGGATGGCAAATTCATTTCACATCATACCCTTAGAGTAAACTTCCAAACTGTTAGTCTGGAACTCTCAGCATCACAAAAACAGGATGAAAAACATTGTGTTAACATATCTCATATTAAAGTTAGAAACAACTTGCAAGCGCAATAAAAGGCAGCAAATAATTAAAAAATGAGATTTTTTAAAAAAAAAAATCAATGATGTGTTTGTTGCATGAAAGTTGGGCAGTGATGCAAAATCACATTCAACATTCATTTTCTATTAAGGGATAACACCCATTCCAGATTTCTCAGCTGTGATTAACAGGAGCAGCACATTATTTTACCTGTCCTGTTATCTATCTAACTTACAAAATAAGTCACCAGGAAGGATAGGGCCATCAGTGCAGACGCAAGGTGAGTTTATGAGGACAGCATGGTAGCACACTGGTTAGCACTGCTGCCTCACAACTCCAGGAACCTGGATTCAATTCCTAGCTTGAGTTACTATCTGTGTGGAGTCCACACATTGTCTGCTTGGATGTCCTCCAAATGTTCCGGTTTCCTCCCATAGTTGGAAGGACGTGCTGATTAGGAACATTGGCTCTGCTAAATTCTCCTTCAGTGTACCCGAACAGGTGCCGGAGTGTGATGACTAGAGGATTTTCACAGAAACTTCATTGCAATGTTAAATGTAAGCTTACTTTTGATACTAATAAGCTTTGAAAACAGAATCTTGTATCAACACCTCAATTTACAATTCCATCTGCCAACACACGTTTTACTACTCCAGGACTAAGTGAGGGTGCTCTTTCCCCTGGTCTCAACATTGGATTCCAACATCTGAAATAAAGCCTCTTGTCTTTTTAAATCCAGAATGCCCCCTCCTCCCTCAGTGGCTTCAGGGACACAATCCCTGTGATTTGAGGCTGCAGTGCAGTCAGGAACAATGGCTCTGAGTTGCAGTGGAGGTAGTTTAAAAGATGCAGGCACTGAGCACAATTTCCGGGGATTCCCTCACATTTTCACCCAGACTTTGTTACATTTACCTGGGAACAGGCTCCATCAGTAGCTCTACCACTGACCTGGAGAAGGAGGGGGTGTCTGACTCACATTCAATCACTCTCACAGCGCACACACCACCCTTAACCGGTCCACTCTCATAGCTCTCCCTTTAGTACCCTTTTAATGAAGTGAAAGCGCCAATACACAAGGTACATGGTCTGAGACAACGCCACATTCCACGTTTCCTCATCCCAAATCCCCTCCTCCCACTCCCAAATGATGGTTCAGTCCACGTCCCTTTCCGGCGCTCCAGACCAATCTAAAGCCGTACAAAGAGTAGGGGGGGGAAAGGCAATAAAAATCTGCTCTCAATCCACCTACGGCGCAGAAGAACGACAACTTTAGTTAAAACCTATTGTAAACCAAGCATTTTAACCTGTTAAAGGAGAAGAGGAATGAAATTAGCCTAAAATCCCTTCTTTTACATTTTCAGGTGCAAATATTCTCCCCTATTCCAGTGAGTAGAGTCTATGTGAGCCGGAGGGGAAGAGAAGACTATAATGTTCACAAAAGGGAGTATCTCTGGAAAGGGAAATGAAAGACGAGCCGATATTTGGTTGCTGTTTGTTAACTAACATCTGCATGGTATCTACATGAAAATACAGCAAACTAAACGCAGAGACATTTCAGATACTTATCCGTGTTCCCCCTCCCAGATCACTAACAGAATGGTACACCCTGCAGCCGGTTGGGGAGGCTCGCCGCGCATGCGTGCGGCAGATTTCCGCCTTCCGGGGAGACGATGGTAACGGCAGGGGGGTGGGGGGGAGAAAAGTGGAGGGTGTTCGGGGGGGGTGGGGCGGGGGAGTAGAGACCCTCCTCACCGCAGCCGGGAGAGGGAGAGCCGAGTGGGGGGGGGGGGAAGACTGGGCAGTCAGCCGGACTAACGGGTCGGGGAAGCGTGAGGCCGGGCCCCACCCGTTCGTTCTCCCTTCCCCCGAGGGCAGGGATAGCTCCACACCCAGCGCTTCCTTGTCTCTACCTGGAGGCTGTCAACTGGGTCGGGCCCTGTCCGTACCTAATGGTACCTGTGGCCGTGTTACTGCTCGGGAGGACACCCCACCCTGTGTGTCCTGTCTGAGGTGCCCCCGTAGTGGGCCAGCAATCCATGACCTCTCCTGTTCCTTCAGCCTCTTCAGGAGAGATGGGGAGGGAGGAGGTTGATCGTGTGACCATTCCTAGTTTGTTGAACATTAGGCACAATTCCGAATTGCGGTATGTGCACCTTGCCTGAAAACTTCTCAGTGGATCGAGGTCCCTGTTCCGTTTTAAGGCTGTCTTTGGGACTGTGTGCTTTGTCATAGTTATCTGTGGTTTAGCATCTGACACCTCATTTCACAGGGCCTAATATAGGTATCAGATTTGTATTTCCTGCAATGGGGCTAACATTTTAACTGAGTGGATAGGTTGCAATTAGTTTCACTTACTACTGTATTAATGGAACACAGAATATGGATGTCACACTTAGCAAAATATTTTTTATTGTTGTTTAATTATAGTGAATCAGCTAACCCCTGACTTAAGTTCAGGGTGTAAAATCGTTTTGAGTGTTGAAATAACTTTCTGACAGGAAGTATGTGCTTCACAGGTAGGAGATTGATTGTTACTGGCACGGTGACCCAGAATCAAGGGCAAGAAAACTCCAGAGAACGTTAAATTTTCTTCATAGTTTGAGAATTTGAATTAAAGTTCTTTTTTAAACTGGACATAAGTCTGGTTTCTAACAAATATGACTGCTTAAAAACCCTCATATTTATTTTGGGGAAGTGCATCTTCCATCCAAGTTAGTATTATGAAGGAATAAAAATGACATGATCTATATGTAGTATTAGAGTTCAAGTTTTCCCCACAGTGTTCTGCATGCATGTTGATTGTCTTGTTGGTCAGCATTTTGTGATAAATGTGTTGCAGTTTGAATTTGGATTGTCCACATAGTTTACTAATAAGCTGTTTTCATGACACTTTGTTACAGACTACCTATAGCTAATTGTTCCATTATAACTCATTGTTTAAGTGTTTTAGTTGCTTTAGCCACAATTTATAGTTCCCAGATTGTCAGCTGTCATGTTTGGTTTACCTACCTTCATCTTTGTTCATTATCTCTCATTAATCAAAGGAAGGGGGATGAAATGATCTGTCTCACTGCCTTGAAAGTTGTCACATTAGTGACACTACGGTTATGCCAACAAGAAAAGCTATATGTTAGAATAGATTTTAGCACAATGATTAAAATGGGGTATTTCCAACATAGAGGCCCTAAGAAGCACAGTTGTTCTAACGGATTTAAGTTTCATTATTTTAACTTTGTTTATCTCTCCTGTCAATAGGCGACACTCCGTCCGTACCTGAACGCGGTTCGTGCCACACTTCAAGCAGCACTCTGCCTGGAAAATTTCTCATCGCAGGTGGTGGAGCGCCATAATAAGCCAGAGGTGGAAGTGAGGTAGGACACATTTGGTTTGCCTACATGATGGGTTGATTTTCAGATTTCTGAAGAAGCACCAACTTGGGGGGGAGTAAAAGAATCTGCAATGCGGTTGCCTATCTACTTCCAGGGAAAAATGTGTTCATTTATTTTTAGATTATCTATATGACTTTGAGATGGTTGCCAGCAATGCAGTTATACAAGTGAGAAGCTTAGTGCTCTGATAGAGAACTGGGAACAGGGTTATTGCATGTATTGTTTGAGAATATTATATGTGGGGAATTTACTTTTTAAATGAAATATGGATTCTCAGAATCACAATTATTACAGTGCAGAAGGACACCATTTGGCCTATCTTGTCTGTACCAGCTTTCTGGATGAGTGATCCGCCTAGTTCCATTTGCCTGTCTTCTCACCATTACATTACACATTCTTCTTTTTCAGGTAATAGTCTGCTTAAATTGAACTACCTCTACCACACGTGCTTAGGCAGTGCATTCCAAACCCTTGCTACCTAAAAATGTTTCTCCTCATGTCACCTTTGCTTCCTCTTACTTCAAATCTACGCTTATCATTCTTGATACTTTCACAAATGGGAACAGTTTCTCCCTTCTTTGTACAGATCTCCTCATCATTTTGACTACCTCTATCAAATCTCCTCTCACCCTCCTTTTCTCTAAGTAAAAAAATCCTAACTTCTCCACTTTATCTACATAACTCAAGTTCCTCATCCCTGGAACCATTCTCATTACTCTTTTCTGTACCCTTTCTAATGCCTTCACATCCATTTAATGTATGGCACACGGAACTGGAAGCAATACTCCAGTTGAGGCTGAACCAATGATTTGTATAAATTCAACATAACCTCCTTAGCTCTTTCACGCTATTAATAAAACCCAGGAAACTATATGCTTTAGTCACTGCCCTTGCAATGTGCTCTACCACCTTCAATTATTTATGTATATATACACCTGGGTCCCTTTAGAGTTGTAATCATCTTATATTGTCTTTCCATGTTGTTCCTACCAAAATGAATCACTTTCTCTACATTAAATTCATCTGCACCTGACTACCATTCCACCAACTTGTCTTTGTCTTTTTGAAGTTCCACAGTATCCTCAGATTCATAATGCTACGAAATTTTATTATATCTTTGAAACTGTGCCCTGAACGCAAGGTCTGAATCATTAATGTATATCAGGAAAAGCAAGGGTTCGAACACTGACCCCTGGGAACTCCACCACAAACCTGCCTGTGTTTAAAAACATCTATTGAACACACCTCCTGGTGCTCAACTAACTCTGTATCCGTGTTACTGAGAATAGAACTAATGTTTTGAGTCTAGGATGACCTTCTTCAGAGAATTTTCTGTTTGTTTCAGATTCCAGCATCTGCAGCATTTTGTCTTTATCCATATTGTTACTGTTCCCATTATTCCATGAGCTATAACTTTGCTCACAAGTCTATGTCTAGTGTATCAAATGCCCTTTGAAAGTCCATGTATACCTCATAACAGGGTCTTCATCCACCCTCCCTTACCACATAATAAAATTCCAAGTTAGTTAAAAGAAAATACTGTGGATGTTGGCATCTGAAACAAAAACAAAGTGCTGGAAAATCGAGCAGGTCTGAAAATAGAGAGAATAGAGGTAACATTTCTCATATGACCCTTCATCAGAACTGACAGCAAAGTGAATCAGTGGATATTTATGCCATGGGGTGAGGTTGGGGGGAGTGTTGTGTGGAATGGCACAAAGGCATGTAAAGGAGAATACAGGAAACTGAGAAGGTGCTACAAAGTGTCCCTTAGGTGATCAGAATCTGTGACTGGCAGAATAGAGGTGTGGATTGTTAAAGGACTGCCTGAGGAGTGTGGCATTTGCCTTGAGGTTTGGGGGGAGCAAGAAGGAGAGCTGGAATGGAAACTGGAAAAAATGGAGGTGAGAAAGAAGGATGGATAAATTGGATGAAACAAAATTAAATAAAATAAATGGCTTTACCAGAAGAACTGAAAAACTATGGCTAGAGCCACTGCAATTTCCACACACTCTTCCTTTAGTATTTTTGGATGCACCTTAACCAGTGTCATACCTTATCAACTTTCAGTATAGGTATTATGGTACTTGCGGGAATAATAATGTTTGCTGTATTTCCAACATTTCTGTTTCATCAAAGCTGTACAATGGGGTAATTTCTGAGATATTTACTTTGATAGAACCTAGCAAGTTAAGCTGAGGAATGCTGCAGCTGAAGGTCTGCAAGCAGATCATCTACATGCAGCATTTGAGAATGTTTATTCACATGTCTTTAAAAAAATGTTTACGTTTAGTTGGAGATCTTCAGATACAGTCTGATTATTGGATAGTAATGGACAACTTTTTCTTGGCAATAATAGGAGCAGTAAAGAGCTGCTGTTGCAGCCCTTGATCATTAGCAGGAATGAGAAGGAGAAAGTCCTCATTGAAGGCTCAATAAACTCTGTACGAGTCAGCATTGCAATCAAACAGGTCAGTATCTAGTTTGGCTTTTGGTTCATACATGTAAGGCCTGTAAGGCACTTTCCATTCATCTCTTGGAGTGAAACTGAGATGGTGAAGATTGATTGCCCCTCCTTAATGAGGGCAAGTGGGCTATTAAATTTTTCTTATTCTTGACTGAAATGGTCAACCTTACTCTATTTAATGATTGATTATATGTCCTGGAAATTTTTTATTTGGTTACCTCTTCGGAGCTGGGAAGAAATTTATGTTTTTTCAGAAATACCTGCTATGACTTTTCCTGTTTAGATTTAAAATGGAGGTGTTTTAATTGTGCAATTTCCACTGGAAGCAATGGAAATAATTTTCTTTCTTCTCATGCTAACCTACTCTTAAAGGTTTATAATTCCTCTAAATCCCCCCCCCCCCCCCCTTTCACTTTTATTTTACCTTGTTCACCTGTGATCACCTATGATTAAGGAAGATGATTAAATTGTTCCAGATCTCTGTCAATGCTTTTGCTTTCTTTTTCAATATCAAATTTGCTCTTTTCAGTCCTGATTCTTCGCTTATAAAACAAAGTATGGACTGTAAATGCTAAAATTCTATAACCAAAGATAGATAATGATGGAAATGCAAATTGAGTCCATTCAGCCTTATATAAAAAAAGTTTAACATTTTGGATATAATCCTCTAGCAGGACATTGACTAAAGTTTTAGCTTAAAATGTTAAATGTTGGTACACTGGATTTCAAGTATTTGCTGATTTAATATCATGACTATGTGGAATTAAGGTTTTCCAATAATGGACTACTCTCCCCTTACCTGGAGTGCAGCTCTAACAACACTTGAGCTTGACTCCATCCAGGACGAAGCAACCTGCTTAACTGACACCCCATCCACAAACATTCAATCCCATTATGATCCATGCACAGTGGCAGCACCATGTGTCAACTATAAGGTGCGCTGCAGAAATTTACTGAGGCTGTTTAGCATTCTCAAACTTCTACCATCTAGAAGGACAAGGGCAGCAGGTACATGGGAACACTATCACCTGCAAGCTTCCCTCCAATCCATTCACCACCCTGACTCAAAAGTATATTGCCTGTTCCTTCACTGTCGCTGGGTCAAAATCTTGGAATTTCCTCACTAACAGCACTGTGGGTGTACCTACACAACGGGGACTTCAGGAGTTCAAGAAGGCAGCACACCATCGCTGCCTCAAGGGCAATTGGGTATAAGCAATAAATGCTGGCATGTTCACATCCCCTGAATGAATGAATAAATTGTTTGATAGTAGCAAGCAGCTGAGTGATGTTCTCTCTCTGATATTCTCTACTACTCCTATGACTACATAAGGATGTCTGAGCATGTGGCTAATGTTAGAAACTCAGTATGTTTTTAACTAGAATCTCACTCTAGCACTGAATGTTTCTCTAGCTCCCCTCTAACTTTACTGACGCTTCTAATTTGGGCAGCAGTAAACATCTTTTTAAAAATAAATTTGGAAGAATATTCATATTTATTTTACCAATTGTTTGCCTTTTTCTTCCCTTTCGTAGCTTCCCACCACCAGGTTTTCAGTGGCACATTAACAATTCTGCATGTAGTTGCCTTGTATATTAGCTGCCCTCAGTACTTTTGAAAATCAGGTTAAGTTTGTACCTGGTAAAGTTTTGTGCTTTTAATTTTAGGCAGATGAGATTGAAAAGATCCTGTGTCATAAATTCATGAGGTTTATGATGATGCGAGCAGAGAATTTCTTCATCCTCCGGAGGAAAGCAGTTGAGGTAATGTCAATACACCGAACTTGCCTTTGTGATAGTCAGATTGTGTTACAGACTTGAGGACATTTGGAGACTTTTGATCTAAAGATACCCTGTTATTTTTCCGCCAACAGTTTTCCATTCCTGCCCTCCTGGAGGGAGTGTCTTTCTTGTTTCAGGAGATGGGGATGCAGAAAGCATTGCAGTGTGCACTGTGCTGGTACATGCATTTTAGGACATGCTGGTCTAGTCAAAAGTGTGAATAAATGTTTAACCAGAACATTGTATGTACTGCACACATCCTATCAGTTGCAGATCCTCTTTCTCCAGTCCCAGTTTGAAACTTTAAAAAGAAGTTATTTCTTTATGTTGAGTATCTTCCATAAACAGACTGGTGATATGTTATGGTTTGACTGGGGGAGTGAACAGGCAAAAATCTGCACCCAGCAACCTGTGTGAAATTTGAACATCGTTTGAGACATAGCCCGTGTCCTACTGCTTGATGGTGTATTGTGAAAGTCTATCATTTTAGATTTCAAACCTAAATACATTCATTCACTGATGTGGGCATTGTTGGCATGGCCAGCAATAATTGCCTCTTAATGTGGCCGAACTTAGTCTCTCTAAAAATTGTGCAATGGTCACTCCTATCAATGCTGTCACGGAAAGTTACATCTATGATGGGTTGATTGTTTAGATCTAACTGCTGCAGGTCTAGTTATGTCCTTGAAACAGTCAGCTTAGTAAGTCATTGTGTTACTTAGCCACTCTTGATGACGAGCATTGAAATTTACCCTCGGTGTTTCTTCCAAGTGGTGTTCAACATGGAGGGGTACTGATTCACCAGTTAATGGAGGATGGCAGGTGGTTTTCTTGCCCTTTCTTGATGCCAAAAAACTTTGTGAGGTCCGGCTCAATGTTGAGTTTTAAGGGCTGCTGTATCTAAGTGGGATAGCAGACAGTGGTCGTTATGAACTCCATATATGAAATGATAAATGCTGAATGTTAGTTTGCTTTATTTTCGCATCTAGAGTTAAGTTTTTATTTGACAATGTTGTTGAAAAGACTGGGTTGTGAGGTATGTTAGCACACTAAATTCTTATCTCTGGGTATTGACTCTGAAACCAGACCCAATTGGATAACATATCTTCTTGATGAGACCAATACTCACTAAAGACTGTGACAAGGATTAATGCCAGAAATATTTCAGAGGGGAACTTTTCAGAATGCAGCTGAAATTTTATATTTAGTTATTATTAAAATATCTATAAAGGGAAGTCACCAATTCTTTCATATTGGTTTGAGGTAAGGTACTATTCCTGTCCCATTTGAATTCTGAGAGAATTGAACATGTCCGTAACTTTAATAAATGAGATTGACTTCGATCTTCTTGTTATCTTTTTTTCTGGTAGGGCTATGACATCAGTTTCCTGATCACCAACTTTCATACTGAACAAATGTACAAACACAAACTGGTTGACTTTGTTATTCATTTCATGGAGGAGATTGACAAGGAAGTCAGTGAAATGAAGCTGTCACTGAATGCCAGAGCTCGCATTGTCGCAGAAGAGTTCCTGAAAAATGTGAGTCTTTCCTTGCTCCTTCTAGCAAACACTGGTATAGTGCTAAATTCTTTATACTAATGTGTTACTCAACTTATCAGAGAATGAGAAAATTCAAGTCCAATTATTCTATACAGTGAAGTTGCTGGGTCTCAATATTGCATTATTTATCTTGATTCAGTATTTTCTGTGCAAGTCTTATTTTGCAGTCAGTGGTTTTTGCTTCTCAGTAAATGAGTTCCTCAAATGTGTTTGACTTCTTTAAATGGGACTTTTTTCAAGCATCGTTGCTTTTAAGCAGTGCAGTGACTTCATTAAAGGGGAAGTATGCTGAACTAGTCCACTGACTTCCTGCTTTCCTTTATTTATTCTCTAGTTGTGGATATCAGGCCACATTTATTGCCTATCTCCAAAGATATCACTCCAGTTCTTGTAATGAAAGTGTTCTCACAATGTTAGGCAGGAAAATAATTCCAAGCTACTGAACCAGCAACATCAAATCACTGATTATATTCATCTGCTAAAAATTAGTGGACGGAAACAAAAAAAAAGACTAATAGAATATTATTCTACAAGAGGCCTGTAAAACAAAGATTAAAGTAATACTACAGATGCACAAAGCTCTAGTTAGACCTTTTCTGTGTTCAGTTCTGGGCATCACACCTCAGGATACATTGACCTTGAAGATCACCAGACTCACTGGTGCAGATTCATCAGAACAATCTTGGGGCTAACAATAGTTAAATAGAGGAAGGTTGCATAGACTAGACCTGTATTCTCTTGAGTATGGAAGGTTGACATGTTTATGTTGGTTAAAGAATTTGGTAAGTTAGATCAAAACTGTTTTCCCTGGAGCTGAAGTCCAGGACGAGGAACAAAACCTTAAAATGAAAGCTAGGTAAAGTCAGGAAGCACTTTTTGGAGTAGTGAAAATTTGGAAAACTTTTCCTCAAAAGACTGAGGTTAGAGTACCAAATGTTTCAAAATTTAACAATTTTTGCTAGGCAGAGTAATACCAAAGAATGTATTTTTTATTCAAGGGATATAGGCCTCGTTGGCTAGGTTTCCATTTGTTGCCCATCCCTGATTGCCATTGAAAAGGTAGTGGTGAACTGCTTTCTTATCTCGTATGGCTGCAATCCATATAGTACAAGTACACCACAATACTGTTAGTGAAGGAGTTCCAAGGTTTGACCCAGTGCCAGTGAAGGAATGGCGTTAGATTTACAAATCCAGCTGGTGATTGGCTTGAAAGGGAACTCATAGGTGGTGGTGTTCCCACATATCTACTGCCCTTGAACTTGATATCAGTATTCATAGGTTTGAGAGATGCTGTCTAAGGAGTCTTGGTAAGTTCCTGTTACTGTGTCAGTGGTCAGACAGAATGCATGTTTATGGATGCAGTGCCAATAAAGCAGGCTGCTTTCTCCTATACTCAGCCAGACAAGTGCAGACTATTCCATTACACTCCTGAATTGTGCCTTGTATATGGTGGACAGGCTTTGAGTGTCAGGAGGTGATTCCTTGCCTCTAACCGGCTGTTGTATTTATATGGCTAGTTCAGTTTAATTTCTGATCCGTGATAACTCGATGGTGATTCAGCAATGGTAATGCCATTAAATATCAAGGGAAGATGGTTACATCCCCCGCCTTGTTGAAGGTGGTTGCTATTTGGCACTTATTGGCACGAATGTTATTTGTCACATCAGTCCAAGCCTGGATATTGCCAAGGTCCTGCTGCATTTGGGGACGGGCTGCTTCAGTAACTGACAGGTCATGAATGTTGCTGAATATTGTACGATGATCAGCAAACATCACCACTTGAAAGAAAGGTTTTGATTTATTATTGTCACATGTATTTATGTACAGCAAAAAGTATCTTTCTTGTGTGCTGTACAAACAAAGCATACTGTTCATAGAGAAGGAAAGGAGAGAGTGCAGAATGTAGTGTTACAGTCATAGCTAGGGTGCAGAGAAAGATCAACTTAATACAAGGTAAGTCCATTCAAAAGTCTGACAGCAGCGGGGAAGAAGCTGTTCTTGTGACGGTTGGTACGTAACCTCAGACTGTTCTACCTTTTTCCATTGGGAAAAAGATACAAGAGAGAATGTCTGGGATGCTTGGAGTCTTTAATCATGCTGGCTGTTTCACCTAGGCAGCAGAAAGTGTAGACCGAGTCAATTGATGGGGAGCTGTTTGTGTGATGGATTGGGCTATGTTCACAACTTTTTATAGCTCCTTGCGGTCTTAGGCAGAGCAGGAGCCATACCAAGCTGTGATAAAAGTTGGTGAGAGCCATAGCTGAAATGCCAAATTTCCTTAGTCTTCTGAGAAATTAGAGGGGTTGGTGGACTTAACTGTAGTGTGGGGTGGGGGGGAACCAGCACAGGTTGTTGGTGATCTTAAAAACGTGAAACTCTCGACCTTTCTATTTCATCCCTGTTGATACAGACGGTGGCATGTTCTCCTTTATGGTTTCTGAAGTTGATGACAATCCCCTTCATGATGTTGACATTGAGGGAGAGATTATTGTTGCCACACCAATTTACCAGATTCTCTATCTCATTGCTGCTGTACTCTGTCTCATCATCATTTGAGATCTGACCCAGTACGGTGGTGGTGTCAGCAAACTTGAAAATCGAATCGGAGGGATATTTGGCCACACAATCATAGGTGTATAAGGACTACAGTAGGAAGCTGAGAATGCAGCCCTGTTGGGGATGATTATGGAGGAGGTGTTGTTGCCTTACTGATTGTGGTCTGAGATTTAGGAAGTTCAGGATCCAAATGTAAGGTCATGGGTGAAGTAAATGAAAATAGGCCTAAGACCCTGAGGAACTCCTGCTGTGATATCCTGTAAATTAGATAATTGGCCTCCAATCACAACCATTTACCTCTGCTAGGTGTGACTCTAATGGAGAGTTTTCTCATTGACTGCAGTTTTGTTAGAGCTCATTGCCACACTGTCACATGATGCCTTGTTGTCCAAGGTTGTCACTAGCACCTCATCTCTAGAGTTCAGCTCTTTTGTCCATGTTTGAACCAAAGATATAATGAGGTTGAGCTGAGAAGCTCTGGCAAAACTCAAACTGAGTGTCCATGAGCAGGTTATTGCTTGATAGCACTGTTGATGACCGCTTCCTTCACTTTATAACAATCAGGAGTAGATTGATGGGGTGGTAATCGGATTTGTCCTACTTTTTGTATACAGGCAAATTTACACATCACTAGGCAGATGCCAATTTGAAATAGCTTGGCTAAGGGTACAGCAGATTCTGGAGCACACGTCTTCAGCACTGTTGTTGGAATATTGTCAAGGCCCACATTCTTTGCAATATACAGTGCCTCAACTGTTCCTTGATATCACATGGAGTGTATCAAATTGGTTGAAGACTGACATCTGTGATCCTGGGGATCATTCACTCAGCACTTCTGGCTGAAGATTGTCATACTTCAGCCTTCTCTTTTGCACTGGTATACTGGCTCCCCAGTCATTGAAGGTGGGTATATTTGTGGAGCTGCATCCTCCTCTGAGCTGCTTAATTGTCCACCACCATTCATGGCTGAATGTGACAGGAGTGCAGCACTTGGATCTGAGCTGTTGTGAAACCACTTAGCTCTATCTACCAATTGCTGCTTGTGCTGTTCGACATCCAAGTAGTCCTATTCTGAACCTTATTTTTAGCTATGCTTCTGCTGCTCCTGCCATGTCCTCCTTCACTCTTCATTGAATCAGTCTTGACCCCTGGCTTGGTGATATTGGGGGATATATTAGGCTCTGAGGTTACAGACTGTGGTTGAGTACAATTCTGCTACTGATGATGACCCACAATGCCCCATAGTCTATCGGTCTTGAATTACTTGTTCTAGTTGAAATCCATACCATTTAGAATGGTGTTGATCCCACACAACATGACGGAGGGTATCCTCAATGTGAGGATGGTATCATGTCCACAAAGTTGTGCAGTGGTCACTCCTAATATTGTTAAAAACATGCATCTATGGCAGGCAGGTTGGTGAGGACGACTTCAAAAGTTGTTTTCTCTTGGTTCCCTTGCTACCTGTCGCAGTCACAGTGCAACAACTATCCAGTTCAATTAGTAGTGGTGCTACCAAGGTACTCTTGGTGACAGACATTGAAATCCCCCAGCCAGAGTACGTTCTTTACCCTTGCCACCTTCAGTGCTTCCTCCAAGAGTTTGATATGATTTATCAGCTTACAACAGTGGTACATGGTCAGTAACAGGCAGTTTCCCTGCTTATGTTTGATCCAATGCCATGAGACTTCATGGGTATCAATGTATAGTGGTAGCAAAGGGATGTAGGGACATTTTGGGTCACTGGTCAATAAATGGATGTGGCTAGGAATTCAAGTAACATGAAGTACATAATGGTCTATACAGCTTTGTCCAATTTTGCTCCACAATTGAATAGCTTATTCATATTAAAGTCTTTCACCAGGTCACCTGCTATACATGGCTGCTGTTCTTTGATCCATCTGCTTTCTCAACAATGCTGTTATTTCTTGCCCCTTCATTGCATCTCATCATTCTATGGTATCCTTTCCAATTCTATGTATTCCCTGATTCGCATCTTACCATTTGCACCTCCTTTGCCCATTTCCTGTCAGTCTCCTACTTCTTGCATCCTTCCTCTCCCTTTATTCCCCTCCTATCTTTTTATGACTCACTTATCTATTCCCATCTCTCACTCATCCTTTTTCATTCTGTCCCTCATCATTTCTCTTTCTGCCAGGAGTTTGAGTGTTCCAAGTTACAGCAAACTCCTGTTCTCAGCTGTGCCTTTCAAGGAAAACCACTGTGTCATCTGTAATGACCAGCTAAAGAGTAGTATTTTTAAAGACTTGGTTTGCACATCGATTGTTTATAAGTTTGGTGTTCTCTACCTGATCTGAAAGATTGCAGGAAATTTGTTGTAAAGTAGATGTACGGCAAATAAAAGTGGCAGTTCTTGGCACTGAAAATACTTTCCCACTAAGCATTCTTCTGTAACTCTAAGCATACTGAAGTGATAACAATGCTGTTTTTTCTTTTTACAGTTCTGATACTGGTTCATTTGCTGTTATCAAACAAGACCAAGGTTACAAGGAACTATGTGAAACTGCACTGCTGGAAGGAAGCTTGGGGCGGGGGTGGGTGTAATCGTCTGCTGAAAGGGGACACATACAATAACCTGACCAGCCTGCTGGAAGGGACTTGTACAATAACCCAACCAGACTGCTGGCTTTAGTATTATCAGATCATTTTTCAACTGATACTGTATTTACAACAGCATTATTCCTGCTGTCATTAGGTCTTTCATAAATCGAAGGGACTGAGGTAATGCATTTGTATTTTGAAAAATAAAACAAAATTTCATTCGTAGTTTGTGTCACAGCCTCTCTGACTTTACTCCTTCATCCACATCTTTAAAAGACAGTACACTTTAACATTTAAGGCAGTAAATGGATGCAATAATACCAATCAATAATGGCCATTTAGAATTCCTATTAATAATGGAAAAGAGTGAAACAAAAAGCATAATATTGCAGATGCTGGCAATCTGAAATAGCAAATATTGGAAACACTCAGCTGGTCAGACAGTATCTGCAAAGAGGAAGTAGTGATCAATATATCAGATTGATGACCTTCTACCCGAACTGACGATAGGTTATTGACCTGAAATATTTGTCCTACCACCTTCTCCACAAAAACTGCCTGAGCCAATAAGTGTTTTCAGCATTTTTGGATTCTATTGGTGCTTAGTCTGTCTTTCCCAAATTATACTCTGGCTTGAACAAGTTTCTAAGCAAGTCATCATGTGTATATTTCCACCATAGTGTTAATTAGGTAGGAACGTCTACATTCTTAGTCTTGGTTTTAGCTCCTGTTTTTATTCCATTATTTCTATATTAATGTTTTTAATTGAAGTAAAATAGATTATATTGTAACTGTTTGGAATCACGTTATGGATTTTGTTATACTGAGTGGGTGGAAATTTGTTGCTTCTGTGACTTTTTCTGGCAGCAACTGATAGACAGCCACTGGCGTGAGTTTCACAGTAATTGTGAAAAGATGTCAAAAGTTCTACTGATCCAGGACACTCCAGCATTGAATGGTCAGGTTGCCATCTGTACTACTGCTCTTTACATTGGTCAACAGGGTGCTTTTTAAAACACACAAATGTACCAGGGCAGCAGATTAAAGTAGGACAGAGGCTCGTTCCCAGTTTCAACTAAGCTGTTAAAAAATTAATTGAATGGGAATAATTAAACCTAAATATGTTAATCTTATTGCTGTTATTGCCACTAATATGTATTGCCTTATGCTTTTCAATATTAAAAACCTTTTGCAGTTCATCTGCCCAGTTGTCATCTCCTGTAGATTATTTTCTGAACATGTTTGTTTTTGATTCAACTTGACATCAACAAATGTGCACAAGTTTTAATGCTGTCATTTGTTTTGTTTGGCTGCTGAGAGGTATTTTGGAATAGAACATAGAACATTACAGCTCAGAACAGGCCCTTCGGCCTTCGATGTTGCGCCGACCAATATAAAAAGCAATATAAAAAATGTTTGAAGGTGCGTTATTAGAACAGGTTATTATAGATTGTGAATGGCACTGATTCCCTGAAATACCCTACTGCTCACTACTGGATAGAATTTAGTTTTTGAATATTGTTTTATGAATCAATTATGCATTTTTTTCACCTTGAGTTGTCTTTTTGGCAAACAGCTCTTTTGAGTCACTCTTATGTGCTTCTCCTGCTTCACTTTAATAGTCTTCAAGCTTTCAGAGTTTTTCAGTGTAAATGTGAAATCAATACGTCAAACTGCATGTTGCTGCTGAGCTTTGTTTGAAATGGGATCAATAGGATATTCTGAATCTTTTGCTAACTTTCATGACGTGTAAAATTTCAGCCATTTCCTTCATACTGTATGTGTAATGAATATGAAAATACTCTAGTTTTTGACCAATAAACTATAATCATATTGTATGAAAGGACTAAACTGAGAAAGGTGGGATAAGCCAAGAGCTAAATGGAAGATGAAGAAATAGCTTTGGTAATTACTGGAGTGGAGAAATTAGCACCAAAGTGACAAGTATGCCTAAACTATTTGCAATTAACTTGCCATTAGTCAAAGCATACTACAAATCTGATCATTCCATGTTAAATAAGCAAATGGTATTTATTTAATATTAAAATCTTGCTACTAATGCTGAGTCAGCCAAGCAGCTACATAGCCACTGCAAGTAGACAAAACGTCAATCATGATCAATGTTAATGGCTTGAGGGGCTGAATGGCCTACTTCCATTTCCGATGCTTCAATCAAGTTTGATGAAATTAAAGAAGAGTTTGTCCTACTCTGGTGACCTCAGAATTGCTACAATGCAGGAGGAGGCCATATGATCCATCGAATCTGTGCTGATCATAATCCCACCCAACATTTCTACCCATTCTGCTGAAGATCTGCTTAGATTTAGGAAGTTTCTACAGACTGAATTGTTACTACAGAAGATATGCATCTAATATAGAAACATAGAATTCCTATTGTACAGAAGGAGGCCTCTCAGCCCATCAAGTCTATACTGACCACAATCCCACTCAGTTTTCCCGTAACGCCACACATTTATCCTGCTAATCTTCCTGACAGAAGAGGCAATTTAGCATAGCTAATCAACCTAACCTGAGCTTCTTTGGACTGAGAGAGGAAATCGGAGCATCCAGAGGAAACCTCCACAGACGTAGGGAGAAAGTGAAAACTTCACTCGTGCCACGACCCAAAGTTGCAATTGAACACGGGTCCCTAGCGCTGTGAGGCAGGAATGCTAATCGCTGTCCCACCATGCTGTTACTAATGCTGGACTATGGAAGGTTTGTAGTTGGAAACGTTAGTAGCACAAATGATTTGTAGCACTAAGCAACATATAGGTTAAAAAGCATTTTGAAACCCTAAGCTCATGTTCTGAGTTAACAATGCTGTGAACTGCTAACAGGTGCCAATGGCTCAGGTGTACATTAAAGCGCTAATTGCATTTTATCAAATGTCACTCAGTATCTTGTCAAAATTTCTCTCTCACACAATACCATCAAAAACGGGCACATTTGACACTCTAGCCCCATTACAACCATTCCTTCTCAAATTGGTAATTTCCCTCTCTCAGCCCTGATTTCAGTCCCTTACTCCAGAAGATGTGAACTTGAATCAATATAGTTATATAATTTAACCACTGACACCAAATCTTATTGTTCCATACAAATCACTATTGGGTTCTGATCTCACCTGCTGGAATTGCTCAGTCTTCCAGGATCTAGAAATACAAAAATAACCCCCATGATTTTTCTCTACCCAAAACTATCTCTTTTAACAACATCTCCTCCCCACCCCCTTTGCCAACCTAGTTTCAGGTGCAAACAGCTCATTGGTTACTTTCCTAATTAATTACTTACTTAACCTACATGCTAACTTTTTATGATTCATACACTAGGACACCAAGATCCCTCTGCATCTCAGAGTTCTGCAATCTTTCACCATTTAGATAATATGCTTCTTTATTCTTTTTCCAAAATGGATAATTTCACATTTTCCCACATTATGCTCCATTTGCCAGGTCTTTGCCCACTCACTTAACCTATTTATTCTTTTGCAGCCTTGTGTCCTCTTCGTACCTTATTTTTCTATTATCTTTGTATCATCAGTAAATTTAGCAACCGTACGTTTGGTTCCTCATACAAGTCTTTTGTGTTTAGTATGTAAATACTTGAGAATTTAGCATTGATTTCTGTGACACCACTCGTTACATTTTGCCAACCAGAAAATGATTCCATTTATGCTGACTCTTGGTTAGCTAGGCAATCTCCTATCCATGCTAATACATTACCCCTCTCCTTTCCTATATTTTGCACTGTCTCCTTTCCTTCCCCCCTGTATACTCCATGATCAGTATGTTTTGTCTGTATAGCATGCAAGAAATAATACTTTTCACTGTATACCAATATATGTGACAATAATAAATTAAATCAAAATGTTGTGGTTTATTGTAAGGGAATTGAATAAAAAAGTAAGGGGCTTATGCTTCAGTTATACAGGGTATTGATGAGACCACATATGAAGTACTGGGTATAATATTGTTCTCTTTACTTAAGGAAGGATGTAAACATGTTGGAAGCAGTACAGAGAAGGTTTATTAGACTAAAACCTGGAATAGGAGAGTTGTCGTATGAGGAAAGAGTGGAGCTAGGTTTGTATCTACTGGAGTTTAGAAGAGCAAGAGGTGATCTGATGGAAACATATAAGATCCTGAGACGTATTGACAAGTTGAGTGCAGAGATAATGTTTCCTTTTGTGGGAAAATCTAGAACTAGGGGTCACTGTTTAAAAGCAATGGGTCACCCATTTAAGACAACTGAGATTTTTTTCTTTCAGGTGGTTGTGAGCCTTTGGAACTCTTAGCGAAAAGATAATAGAAACAGTCTGAATATTTTTAAGGCAGAAGTGGATAAATTCTTGATAGGCAAAGGGGTGAAGAGGTAAGGGGATAGGTGGGAATATGAAGTTGAAGTTAAGATCAGATCAGCCATGACCTTATTGAATGACAGTAGACTCAAGGGGCCAAGTGACCTATTTCTGCTCCAAATTTGTATGTTCATGTGTATATAATCACGCCATCACTAATTTAAAGCTTATTAGCATCATAAGCAGGTTTATATTAACACTGCAATGAAATTACTGTGAAAATCCTCTAATCACCACACTCCAGCATCTATCTGGGTATACTGAAGGAGAATTTAGCATGACCAATGCATTTAACCAACATGTCTTTCATATTGTGGAAGGAAACCGGAGCACTTGGAGGAAACCCACGCAGATGTCAGGAGAACGTGCAGATTCCATACAGACAGTGACCCAAAACCAAGAACTGAACACTAGTTTTTTGCGCTGTGAGGCAGCAGTGCTAACCACTGTGTTACCATGCCACCCTGTACACAGCCTTGGTTACTATGAAATTCTCTTCCTGAACCTTTTGTCTCTTTACCCTGCTATTGTCCTTAACAAATTCCTTGAACTCATCTCTGACCAAACTTCTGATCATCTTCCCTAAAATGGAGCTCATGTTATATTTGGTTTTATCAATATTTCTGCGAACTTGTTTGGGGCATTTCATTTCATTGAAGTTGATATATAAATACAAGTTATTGTGTTGCATTGATGCTTTTAGGATCTTGACATGTAGAAAATAATTGCAGTAGTTAACTAGAAAGCAATTCATTGACCAAGATATGCTTTGAGATATTTCAAAGAGAAGTTGTAAGATAGAGAAATGATGGTATCATAAAGTACTGCAGAAGTCCATTTGGCCAATTGCGTCTATGTCAGCTTTTTTGAAAGATTTATCCAATGTATTCTATCCCCCTGTTTTTAGACATAACCCTACAAATTTTTCCTTTTTAAGGATATGTGCAATTTCCTTTTGAAAATTATTATTGAATCTGCCTCCAGCATCTTTTCAGGCTGTGCATTTGAGATCATAATAATTCACTACTCAGAAGAAATTTTCGTAATTTCTTCCCTAGATTCAATTTCCTTGGTTACTGTGCTGGCTGGTGTAAAATAGCATATACTAATCAGCTGGCCATGGAATATATGTAGATGCTGACAGACCCAGTAAGGTATCTATGTAATTTGCATTATTTCCCCATTTAATAACAGGGTTATCGATCTCAATTTTTAAATTTGCCTGTGGGAGTCTCACCATTGGTAGCAGCACTGGCAACTCAATGGCTTTCCTTTATATCACCTGCCTTGTTTGCTGTAACTACAGTATCCTGGCAATACTAAAACCAATAATCTGTCATTGTGTTTTTTTTTGTGAGTGTGTAGTCCAATTGTATCCATACGGCATCCTTGTATGCCTTCACTTGACGGCCAAATCACAATACAAGATATATGCTTACAGCTCCAATGAAGAGTCATTCTGTTACCTTCATATATAGTGACTGACCTAGAGTATGTATGTGCATGTGTTCCCAGCTTTTCCTGTATGTGTGTATGCATGTGTACACGTTTCCAGCCTTTCCTGTGTGTTTATGTGTTTCCAGTCCTTTTCTGTATGAGTAGGTGTTCCCAGCTTTTCCTGCGTGTGTGTTTGTGTGTGCGTGAATATTCTCTTTCGTCTTTATATTTCAAATTTCCAGCATTTGTGGTTTGATTTTTGTTTGGAGGGACAATGTTGCCTGAGCTAAAGGTGGAAGGATGAGTATGGGTGGAGCAGAGATTGCAACTGTGGGATACCTTCCACACTGTAGTCTGTGGCTTAATTTAGGAGTTGCTTTCACTGTAAGGTGAAGAGAAAGTTTGGTCTTCCCGAGGTGACAATTGTCAATCTGTGCTGGGGACGGGAAGTTGGAGCAGCGATTGCAATTGTGAGACACCTTCTGCACCAATTTAAAGTAGGAGTTGCTGTCGTTGTAAGGTGAGGAGAGGATTTGGTCTTGCTGAGGTAGCAATTGTCAGGTACTCAATCTGTCAGTTCATTATTGACTAGCCAGCTGGATTTTATTGCAAAGATCACCATGGGAGTTCATGAGCATTTACACTCGCCAACACATAATGATGTTGAAAAGGAGAGGTTAAAGTGAAACATACGCGTGTATTTGACGTGGACAATGAGTTGCTCCCTGGGTGGGGAGGTGATGATGTCCCTTTGCCTCTTCAGCAGCTGCTGGCCTGCACAAACATGGCGGTTGACGTCTGGCAACTGTCTCCATGGCAACAGTAAACATACGGCTTCTGCGGCTGCGCAGTGCACGGCGGGCTGCAGGACTGTTAGAGGAGCCTCACGCAAAGCTTTGAGTGCAGGAAGGCCAGAGGGGCACTGAATCCCCCCTCACACACAACAGTCAGGAGCAAGAGTGAGTACCGATGGGGAAAGGGAAGGGGAGAAGAAGAAGAAGGAGGAGGAGGAGGACACACACTCACTGAGGGAGAGGGAGGACACACACACACACAAAGAATGGTTGTTGGGTTGGACAGCTTGCAAACACACGAAATCAATCTCAAAAGTAGAAAATGCTGCAAACTCTCAGCAGCATCTGTGAGAGAGAGGGAACAGAGCTCTGACCAAGGTTCACCCAGACTCAACGTTGGCTCCATTCTCTTTCCACTTAATGCTCAGGGTAGAATTTTCTGGCTGCCCTCACTCCCAAACTGAAAAATTCCTTTCAATGTTCCACTTCTTGCCTGCTTCAATTCCTGTGGCGGGCAGGATGGGAAAAACTGCCCCTTAGGGTCTATTTATTAGTGTCACAAATAGGCTTGCATTAACACTGCAATGAAGTTACTGTGAAAATCTCCCCAAGTGGCCACACTCCGCCACCCATTTGCGTACACAGAGGGAGAATTTAAGCATCGCCAATGCAGCTAACCATCACCTCTTTTGGACTTTGGAATGAAACTGGAGCACTCAGAAGAAACCCATGCAGGCATGTAGAGATCATGCAAACTCCACACAGACAGTAACCTAAGACAGGAATTGAACCAGGGTGTCTGGTGCTATGAGGCAGCAGTGCGAACCCCTGTGCCACTGTGCATTTTCTGTGTATGGTTCAGCTTCAGCATCCACAGTAATTTTGCCTTTATCGCAAATTGATTTGTATAGTTATGTTTTATCCTTGCCCATCCAAAGAGGCTCGGCAACTGTGTGAGAGGATGGAGTACGAGTGGTGGGCTGCAGGTGTATTCAGGCATTTTAAATGAGAGTGGTAAATTTATTGGTCAACAGCTCGGAAGGCAATCACTGTTTTAAATATAACCAGTCTGCTTGCAAATCTGATCTTGAGATGGGCTTCAGATCTTAATCTTACACCATCACTATTTCCACTCTGGCTTTGTCCCTGTCTCAGCTTCTTTACTTCTGAAGCCCTCATTAATGCCTCAATTGTTTCTTCTGGTCTGGACTATTCTAATGCACTGCTGGCCATCCCTGCCAATTCTGCCGTTTGTAAATTTTGACATCATCCAAAACATCGTTGCCAGTGTCTTAATTCACATTAATCAATCCTGTGCTCACAACAATGGCTCCCAATCAAATAATATCTTGATTTTAAAATTCTTATTTGTTTTCAAACTCTCCATTGCATGTCAAGACCCCTCATGAACTTAGATTTTTCAATCAGTTTAAAAAAAAAATAATGTCATAAGTAAGCTTACATTAACACTACAGTGAAGTCATTACTCTAGTGCCTGTTTGGGTATAGTGAGAGAGAATTTAGCAATGGCCAATGCACCTAACCAGCATGTTTTTTGGACTATGGGAGAAAACCAGAGCACTCGGGGAAAACTCACGCAGACATGGGGAGAACATGTAGACTCAGCATAGAGAGACATGGGAAGAGCGTGCAGATTCTGCATAGACAGTGACCCAAGCCTGGAATGGAACCCAGATCCCTGATGCTGTGAGGCAGCAATACTAACACTGTGCCACCATGTCGCAGGCCACCTCTTCTTCTCCTAAAAACATATATAGATATAAATTGTTATATTAGTGACTTAAGAATTGTTGGAGTTAGTCAAGATTAGTTACATTTACCACTTTAATGATAAAAATGAGACTACTCAATCAATGTTCCAGATATCGATTGATGTGATGCAACATGTTGGTGGCAGTAAATGAGTAAAAGGGTAAAAATGAGCATATTTCTCACAAGTTAAGCAATCTCTTCCAGTCAGACAATCCCTCAGATGCATAAGTGTCATTTTATATAAAACTCCTTGCTCTTACTGGCCAGAAGTAGAAGTAGAATAAAGTTTGCAAAATTCAATGAATTGCACAAAGTGCAGAGAAAAAGTGCTGGTACCAGTTAAAAAAATTTCTTCATGCAAGTAATCCAGCTCTTCTTATGGACTAGCCTTTCCGATTCCACACTATTGTGGACTTGCTGCTGAAGCATTCCATTTCTATAAATTCCAGCTAAATTCCACAGTTCCTACACAGGGACAACCTGCACAATGTGATTATTTTTCTTTAATATCAGGAAATTACTCTATCTTTACATGATTAAAAATTTATATTTAATTTTACAGGTTGATTATGCTCGTAAGGAACTCAGCATAAACCATGAAAAACCAGACAAAAACGTACCTGGAGTTAAAGAAAGTTTACAGTTCATAAATAATTTAGAAGTGCATTAAAAGCAATAAAGTAAATGAGCAACCTCCAAAATGCATACTCTTTTTGGAGAAAAAGGCCTTTATTGCACTCTCTCTTTAAAAGGCTATGTACACCTGGTATTGGTTGAGTAAGTTTCAAGCTCCAGTGCACAATGTATCTATGGAATACCTGGAGAGAGGTTCTCCAGGTATGGATTGAATGGTTTCAAGAGGGAGATAGACTTATTCTTAATAAAAAAAGGGAAGAGGTGACGAGGTGGATTTTTGAATATACAAAAAGATTTTGGCCCAGTGATAGTGAAGGAACAGTGATATATTTCAAGTCAGGATAGTGTATGACTTTCAGGGAAACTTGTAGATGATGATGTTCCCATGTATCTGCTGCTCCTGTTTTTCCTGATGATAGTGGTCAGTCTACTCTCATTAATCAGAAAAAGAGTCATCAACAGTACTATTAAGCAGCACTTACTCACCAATAACTTACAGGTGCTCGGTTTGGGTTCCACCAGGGTGACTCTGTCCCTGATCTCATCATAGCCTTAGTTCCAACATGTACAAAAGAATTTAGTGCCAGAGGTGAGGTGAGAGTGACCGCCCTTGACATCAAGACAGCATTTGACTGAGTATGGCATCAAGGAGCACGAGCAAAACTGGGGTCAATAGAAATCAGGAGGAACATTTTCCACTGGTTGTGGACATATCTGGTACAAAAGAAGATGGTTTGTGGTGGTTGGAGGTCAAATCATCTCAGAACATCACTGCAGGAGTTCCTCAGGTTAGTGAATTACTTTCAACCATCTTCAGCTGTTTCAAAAATGCCCTTCCTTTCATATAAGAACAGAAGAGGGGATGTTCACAGATGACTGCATAACATTCAAAAACATTCTCAACTCCTCAGAAACTGAAGCAGTTGATCTTCAAATGCAGCAAAACCTGGATAATATCCAGGCTTTGGCTGACAAGCGACAACTAACATTCATGCCTTTTACAAATGCAAGGCAATGACCATGTTCAACAAGAGAGGACCTAACCATGTCCCCTTAATGTTCAATGGCTTTATCATTACTGAATTCCCCACTGTCAACATTCTGGGAGTTCCAGTTGACCTGAAACTGAACTGGACTAGACATATAAATACTGTGGCTACCTGAGCAGGTCAATGACTAGGAATCCTGACCATCTCTCCCATGCTGCTCCACCATCTACAAGGCAAAGTTAGGAGTGTGATGGAATATTCTCCACTTGTCTGATGATTGCAACTCCAACAACATTCAAGAAGCTCGACACCATTCGAAATAAAGCAGTCTGCTAGATTGCTACCCCTTCCACAAACATGCACTTCCTCTACCATCAAAAAACAATGATAGTCGTTTGTACCATTGATAAGATGCACTGCAGGAACTCACCAAGGTTCATTAGACAGTACTTTCCACACCCATAACCATGACCGTCTAGAGGGACAAGGGCAGCAGAAACCCTGGAACACCACCACTTGAAGTTTCCCCTTTGAGTCATCCACCATCTTGACTTGGAAATAAAATGCTGTTCCTTTACTGTCGCTAGGTCAAAATTCAGGAAATCCGTCCCTGAAAGCACTGTGGATGTACTTACACCTTATAGATTGCAATGATTCGCCATCTTCTAGAGGCAACTAGGGAAGGGCAATAAATATTGACCTAGCCAGTGATACCCACATCGAGCGAAATAAATAATGAAAAGGTCAAGGTTGGAGGGAACAATTTCAAAGTTTGTGGGTATCACAAAACTTTAAAAGTATTGTAACCCGTTAAGAGGACAGTGTAGAACCTCAAAAGGATATAGAACATAGAAATAGAACATTACAGCGCAGAACAGGCCCTTCGGCCTTCGATGTTGCGCCGACCAATTATGAAAAAAGCAATGACCCTCCAAACTAAACCATTCCCTTCTCTTCCATAAACTTATCAACTAACCTCTTAAACGCCACCAAACTTGGCGCATCTACAACTGCCGCAGGCAGGGCATTCCACTCCCTAACCACCGTCTGGGTAAAGATATAGACAAGTTGGTAGAATGGGCAATTATGTGGCAGAGGAAGTTCAATGCGAAGAACTCTGAAGTGATGCATTTTGATAGAAGAAAACGAAGACTATAAAATAAGGGGTAAAATCTTAAGGGGAGAAGGAGCAGAGGGACCTGGATGTATATATGCATAAGCAAACAAAGGTGGTGGAATAGATGGAGAGAGCAGTTAATAAGGAATAGCATTCTGAGCTTTATTAATAGGGGTATACGGTACAACAGCAAGGAGGTTATGTTGAACTTATACAAGATACTGGTTAGATCCCAGCTGGAATATTGTGAACAATTCTGGGCATCACACTATAGGAAAAACATGATGCATTGCACAAAATGCAGAAGAGGCTTATAAGAATGATTCCAGTGATGGTAAGATTTATGAGGATACATTTGAAGAGGTTGAGATTATTCTTCTTGGTGAGAAGAAGATCACAAGGAAATTTGATAGAAATGTTCAAAGTCATGATGGCAGCTGGACAGAGTAGATAAGGAGAAACTGTTACTGCTTGTGAAAGAATCAGGAAAATGATTTGCAAAAGAAGGAAATGAAATTATGAGAATTTTTTTTTCACAGAACAAGTGATTCAAATCCGAAATGCACTGCCTGGAAATGTGGTGGAAGCAGGTTCAATTGCTGTATTCAAGAGGGTGTTAGATGATTAGTTAAATAAAAACAATATGCAGCAGTATGGGGGAAAAAGCAAGGCAATGGCACTAAGTCATGATGCTCATTTGAAGAGTTGGTACAAACATGATGGACCATATGGCCACTTTCTGTGCCGTAGCAATTCTGTAAAACCCATTTCTGAGCTAACACCTACTTATGTAACTCAGTGTTGTACATTATTTCATAATGCTTCTGTTAAAGTGTCTTTGAATATTTCATTCTGTTAAAAGGTGCTGTATAAATGTAAGTTGTTGTTAATGCTGTATGCTGAAGTTCTGCCACTTTTACTTCTTGATGTAGAGATGCCGGCGTTGGACTGGGGTAAACTCAGTAAAGTTTTACAACACCAATTTTAAATCCAACCAATTTATTTGGTAGTAAATTCGCGAGCTTTCGACTTTATAGCCTTCGTCAGGCAAATGCAGTGTTCTGGTCTGCAATAGCACTCATATCCACACAGACAGTTACAGATTGCTGATTAGAATGCAAATCTTTACATCTAACCTGCTATTCAAGTGTTAAAGTGGCTAACAATGTGTGTGAAGGGAATCCTGAGCATTGGTTAGAGAATTGTGTATTTTCTCCAGACAGCACAGTAAGTGAGGTTTTTTGCTAACCCAGGCAAGTTACGGGGGTTACAGATAGTGTGTCATGAAGCCAAGATCCCTATTAAGACAGTCCTCATGTGTGCGGAACTTGGCTATCAGTCTCTGCTCAGCAACTCTGCGCTGTCGTGTATCACGAAGGCCCACTTGAAGAACATTTACCCGCAGGTCGGAGGCCGAATGCCCATGACTGCTGAAGTGTTCACCCACAGGAAGGGAACTGTTTTGCCTGGTGATTGTTGAGCGATGCTCATTCATCCGCTGTCGTAGTGTCTCCCCAATGTACTATGCTTCGGGACATCCTTTTTTGCAACGTATTAGGTAGACAACGTTGGCCGAGTTGCAAGAGTATGTACCGTGTACCTGGTGAATGGTATCCTCACGTTTGATGATGTCGTCCATGTCTATGATCTGGCATGTCTTGCAGAGGTTGCTGTGGCAGGGTTGTGTGGTATTGTGGTCACTGTTCTCCTGAAGGTTGGGTAGTTTGCTGCGAACAATGATCTGTTTGAGGTTGTGCGGTTGTCTGAAAGCAAGAAGTGGGGGGGTGGGGATGGCCCTAGCGAGATGTTCATCGTCATCAATGATATGTTGAAGACTCCGGAGAAGATGTCGTAGCTTCTCCGCTCCGGGGAAGTACTGGACAACAAAGGGTACTCTGCACCGTGTCCCGTGTTCGTCTTCTGAGGAGGTCAGTGCGGTTTATCGCTGTGGCACGTTGGAACTGTCGATGATGATACATTGCAAGAAAGGATGTCCCGAAGCATGGTACATTGGGGAGACCATGCAGACACTACGACAGCGGATGAATGAGCATCGCTCAACAATCACCAGGCAAAACAGTTCCCTTCCTGTGGGCGAACACTTCAGCAGTCATGGGCATTCGGCCTCCGACCTGCGGGTAAATGTTCTTCAAGGGGGCCTTCGTGACACACGACAGCGCAGAGTTGCTGAGCAGAGACTGATAGCCAAGTTCCGCACACATGAGGACGGTCTTAACAGGGATCTTGGCTTCATGTCACACTATCTGTAACCCCCGTAACTTGCCTGGGTTAGCAAAAAACCTCACTTACTGTGCTGTCTGGAGAAAATACACAATTCTCTAACCAATGCTCAGGATTCCCTTCACACACATTGTTAGCCACTTTAACACTTGAATAGCAGGTTAGATGTAAGGATTCGCATTCTAATCAGCAATCTGTAACTGTCTGTGTGGATATGAGTGCTATTGCAGACCAGAACACTGCATTTGCCTGACGAAGGCTATAAAGTCGAAAGCTCGCGAATTTACTATCAAATAAATTGGTTGGATTTAAAATTGGTGTTGTAAGACTTTTACTTCTTACCATGACATATGTAAGAACATAAATGATGGTAATAGGCAACAGTATTCCTTGATTAATAATCATTTATGGTATTTTCAGGCCATTATTACTGCAATGTTACATAGAAAAGCATACATTTTAATCTGCGTAGTGAAGCTTTGTATATAAGGCAGTTATGAAAATGACTAAGTCGGTATATATGTTGGTTTTAAGGAAACGTTGCTACAATCTGCATGTAATCTTTTATGATTGAAATTCGTCGTACAGATGGAAGTAAGAAAAATAAAGCTGTCATCTTTTTTGCATCCATGCAATTTTCTAATCCCATTTGATATGTAGGTTTGAAAACCATAGCAACCTTTTTCTGTCACGGGTGTATCTAATTCAAAGTCAGGTGGTTTGACTTGTTACAACAGGAGAAAAGAATTCCTCCATATAATTTGTATCTACAACCATTTCTCAGGTGAACATTTAGAGTAAGGTATCATTGTTTATTGCCCATATTTTAACACAATGTAGTAAAGAAAATTATCATAAATAAATTCAAAATGCTGTACAAACTAATTTTCTGATTGTGCCACATTTTAAAAAGATGACAGCCACTGTTTTGGTGATAATTTCTTATCGTTCTGAGGGCCTGGTCCAAGTATGACTTTAGCACTTGTGGAATGTGCGATATAATTAAAATGCAATAGATTGCTGATAATTCAAAACTGATTCTGCACACAGGACTAAACTTATCCACTAATCTGAATTAAGAAGCATAAAGAAAACTTCAACCCAGGTAATTTAAATCTAAATGTTTCAATTATCAGATAATTTGAAATGAACCAACTTTAAAATAAAAGTAGACTCTTTGTAATATAACTTGTTCTCATTGCATTTTCTCCATTACAATTAATTCACAGAATCTTGACAGTGCAGAAGGAAGCTCTTTGCCCCATTGAGTCTGTAGTCTCTCACACAAGACCCTCTTCCCTGCCTTATCCCGCAACCCGATACATTTACCATGGTTAATTCACCTCATCTACATATCTTTGAACACTCGGGCAATTTAGCATGCCTAATCCACTTACCCCACATATATTCACACTGTGGGAGGAAACCGGAGTACCCAGAGAACATGCAAATTTCACCCAGTCATCCAAGGCCAGAATGGAACCTTGGTCCTTGTGAGGCAGCATGCTAACCACTATTCAGTTATCACATGGTTCATCCACTAGTGAAGTGTACATTAATACTTGTAAACTTATATTAAGGCTTTTAAAAATTTGGCAAATATCGAGGCACCCATTTTCCGCATGGTAATCGGGTGTAGTCTGAGGAGAGGCCTGAAGGTATGAAACTGAAATAGGATAATGAAAGACAAATGGCAAGTCACAGAAACAGAATGTTTAACACAAATTTAAAAAAGGCAAAAAGTAACAAGCAACAGCAATAAGCAGACAAATTAAAAACAGAGATAACAAAGATATCAGGCTTCTGCAGATTAATGTTCAATTCATGGCAATTCCAAGACAGCTGAGAAGGTCGGCAACTCTCATGTAACGCAATAATAAATGGTATAACAAGATAGCACACAAGCTTATCAGAGACAACAAAACTGATGCATTCAATCTCTGTTAGTTAATAGTAACTGCAGGCATACCTCCTCCTGATTCAACCCACAAGATGAAAATGACTGAGAACCTGTTGGGATCAGCAATTGCAGGGAATACCTTCTAGTCAACATTTGTCCTGGTTACCTGCTGAATAAACATTCTGGGCCATTTCTAAACTCAGGTACAGTTTATTCTTTCTTCTCATAATGCTGACTTTAGTGTATCTTTTTTCTGTTCCTTCTGTAAAGCGAAAGATTAGTTTAACTGCAGATTAATAGACCAGGACAACAATGAATTGGCTAGCAGGTGTTTTGTCTATAGTTTGCTAAGTGAGTCAGTGGTGTTAGTGATTTCTCTGACCTCATCTAAGGCACTCCACCAATGTGAAATGAGCTTTTTATGAACACAGCAAAGAGTTGATGACACTAGCAGTCACAATGGAATGACAAAAAGACATCAGTGGGACTGAAGAAACTTGCTCACGCTGACTGTATCAGTTGTATGCTTCATTTCCAGTTCCCTTTTATTTAAATCTCCCAGCAATATTTCAATTGTATTTTCTTTTTTAATTGCACCCAAATGAAAACGTAATTCAATATTAAAAACCTTTTCTCCACTTTTCTTTACGTTTGAATTTTTAAACTTGAGTTTTATTTCTTTTATGTACATGTTTTCTGACTCTACTTACATAAGATTTTTATATTTGTAGGTAGAATACCAGAGAGAAGATGAACAAAAATGCTGCATCCATATTGGACACCATCATGGTGCGCAGCTGAAAAAGACACATAAAACCAAATGTTGTGAAAATAAAAAAAAGTGAGTGTTTTGATGGTGGGAGCAGTGGGAATTATGTACGTTGACAAATTTGGCAGTCCTCTGGACCCAATCAGTAAAATCTAATTGTAGATACTGAACATTAAGATTTTATTCCTCTATGTCTGGTTTGGGTGACAATTTGCTCTAGGGGCACTGTAAGGGAAGTCTACTTTTCTTAAAATTCAAACTATGCCCTGTAATCTATTGACCATACAGATCCTACATGGATTGCGAATCATCTTATATACATTGCAGGAAGTTTGGTTAGCAGCATTTCCCTCCACACTCAGCTCTGTACTCTGATTCTTGTATTTTCATCACTCTCTCACTGACAGCCACACATTAGGCCCAAAGCTTTGGAATTCCTCTTTGCCTCTCACTCCTTACCAACGTTCCTAACAATCTACTTGGGTAGCATGCTTTTGGTCACCTATCCTGATATTTCCTTGAATAATTGTGTCAAATTCTGATGGATAATTGTGAAGTTCCCTGGATGTTTTGCCACAATAATGATGCTGCGTAAATGCAAGATCCTGTTGTAGATTATATCAGGTAGCTGCTGTTTGATCAGCTAGTGAGTATGCTTGGTTGACAATGAATTCTTAAAGAAAAGTAGGAGAGTGGTGACATTAACAGGCATGTTTCTATAATTTGTCATTACTTCATCATTACCATCACTGTCACGGTTACCAAAATAATTCAAAGCCCAGAACTGCTACTTTTACAAAACATTAGCCATATTTACAAAGAAGAACAGTACAGGAACAGGCCTTTCTGCCCAATAGGCCTATGCTGATACAGATGCCTGTCTAATCTAATATTTTCTTGCCTCTACATAGTCCATATTCCTCTATTCCCTGCCTATTAAGTATCTATCCAGATGCCTCTTGAACCTACAGTACCTTGAATGTTGCTATAGAATCTGCTTCCACCACCTCCTCCGGCAGCATGTTCCAGCCTTTGTGTGAACCATAATTCTCTGATGACTGTAAAGAAATATGATATCGTGATTCTTAGCGAACACAAATGATGTGTAGAATAGATCAGGCTGGAATCCTTGTTCAAGCAACATACATATAACTGAGAGTTTTAAACAAAGAGTAATGCAAAAACCATGGGTTCAGCACAAAGACTCCTTTCAGAATATATAGCAGGTGTTGACAAATTATAGAACAGAAAGGTAGCGCCTCCCATTTACATCCATAATCTGAAATCTGATTTATTGGCTGTCACAGGTGAAAATAGTTCTTGCTATTGCTAGATATACCCTTACTTGTTAAACAAAGAACAGAACGGGGTGGTACAGTGATTAGCACTGCTGCATCATAGTGTCGGGAACTTGGATTCAATTCCAGCTGGGGTCACTGTCTGTGTAGAGTTTGCACATTCTCTCCGTATCTGCATTGGTTTCCTCCGGGTGCTCTAGTTTCCCCTCACAGTCCAAAGATGTGTGGGTTAGATTGATTGGCCATGCCAAATTGCCCCATATTGTTGTAGGATCTACAGGTGTAAGGAACTAGTGGGTAAATGGGTGGGGTTGTAGGGATGAGGGCCTAGAAAGGGATTGTTGTCAGTGCAGACTCAATGGAGTCAACGGTCTCCTTCTGCATTATAGAGTTTCTATGATTCAATACCTTGTGACTGACCCTGCAAGTAAAGGGCTGCTCCTTATCTACCCTGTTCATGTCCTTCATAATGTGGTACAACCCCATCAGATCCGCCCCTCAATCTTCTCTGTTCCAATGAAATCAATCCAAGCCTATCTAATCTCTCCTTCATAACATAAATGTTCTAACCCAGGCAGTCACCATCTTCTGGACAAAAAAGTTTTCCCTCCCATTCTTGTCACCAACTGACCTGGACAGTATCCAGGCTTGAACACTCAGTTGCCCAAGTAATTAACAGAACAGCCTCACTAACTTTTCCTAACTTCCTACATAAGTATGCTTCCAAACATAAAGTATGCTTCAGTGTTTAGGTCCTAGCCTTGGTCACCCTGCAACCATGCCTCTGAAAGAATAAAAGGAGTGAAGCATTCCAAAAAATTCAGGCCTTGGAAAGAAATGTTGTATTTTTAAATTTATTTTCAAAGTGGATAATGTGGACAACCTGCATTTATTTATTGACCCCAATTGCCATGCAATCATGGTGGTGAAACTTCTCCTTGAATCATATACTGCTTCCACAGTACGAGGGCAGTAGACTCATGGAAACACCACCATTGGAAGTTCCCTCCAAATCACTCGCCATCTTTATTTGGAAATATATCACCATTCCTTCACTGTCGCTGGGTCAAAATCCTAGAACTCCCTTCCTAATGGCACTGTGAGTGCACCTACGCAACATGGACTGCAGTAATTCAAGAATGCAGCTCATTACAATCTTCTCAATAGAAATTAAGGATGGACAATAAATGCTGGCCTAGCCAGCAACAGCCATAAACCATGAATGAAGGAGAAAAAAGTACTATTCGGTAGGGAAGATATTGAACCAATGACAACAACAGAACAGTAAGATGGGGTCAAGTAAAGCAGATGTTATGAAGAGGGACACGTGGATGTGATGATATTCCCACAATGTTGCCTGTTACGTTCTTCTCAGTGGTATCATCATCAAAGCGATTAAAATAAACTTGATGAATCGCTGCAGTCTGTCATGTAGACTTTGATTTGTTATTGTCACATGTTTTAGCATACAGTGACAATTGATTCTTGCGCTGTACAGAAAAAGCATACTGTTCATAGAGAATGAAAGGAGAGAGTGCAGAATACAGTGTTACAGTCATAGCTAGAGTGTAGAGAAAGATCAACTTAATGTAAGGTAAATCCATTCAGAAGTTTGATGGCAGCAGGGAAGAAGCTATTCTTATGTTGGTTTGTATGTGACCAGTGTAGTTACAGTAAAAGATGGTGCAATGAATCTTGATTTCATTACAGGAAGGAAGAAGAACTTGTATAAAAATAGTCTAACAATGAAATATATATGCAGAACAGAGTTGACGTTTGATAACATGCTGGAGTACAACATTCCAATCCTAACCATCATATTAAATAATAATGAAGAATGTTTGACAAGTTGTTGCTCCCAATGGAAAGCTTTAGCTGACAAGAAGATATATTATGAACTTAACGGACAGTAAAAGTCATCACCATCCTGGAATCCAGAAGAGAGTCCATTCTTACAGCTAGCTACCATCCAGTCACTCTTCTGTTGGTGCTGTACAAAATCTTTTGACATCTCACCCTTCATTGCATATCCCCAATCGTAGAAATCCTTAGCATCAACCAAGCTAGTTCCCACAAGGACCACAGCACAAGGAACTGGACCTCATCACTAAATGTTTAGACATGTGCTATGTTCCTCGACCTCACAGCTGCCACAAAATAGTTTGGTACACTGGCCTCTCCGTAATGGTGTCACGCTTCACCCACACCCATCCCTTTCCCCGAGTGACCCGAACCATCGAAACACTGTTGAACAATAAAAGATTCAGAGTTCACCTTGGACAGACGACATGTATGTAAGAAAGATAAACAAATGGACTCCTCCAAGGCTCAGCACTGGCTCCAGCCCTTTTCAACTTGTACACAAATGATCTTCCAAGAATTACCTCCCTGAAATTCATATCTGCTGATGACATCTGCCTTGCGACTTAAGCCCCTGCCTTCACCATCTTGATCTGGACCTGAAACGAGGACTTGTCAAAATTTAGAACAATATTATAACACAAGGCAATTTGAGCCAAGCCTTGCAAAATCAGTACTGAGCTTATCCCGTTTTCAGATTGCAAATACTAATGAAGAGATCAATGTTCAAATGAATGGCCACAAGTTAAAGCACCATCCAACTCCAACATGGCTCAGAGTGATCCTAGATAGAGCACTAACCTTCTGGGAACATCAAAAAACAACTGCAGCTGAGGGAAAGTCCAGAAATAATTTCATTGCCAATGTGAGGTGCTGCTACCACTGCCCTCCAAACCTTAGCACTTGCATTCCCATACTCATTAATAGAATACTGTGCCTCTGGTTGGTCAAGATTAGCGCGCGCACATACACGCACGCACACACATGCGCACACACACACGCACACAGTTGATACCCAAATGAATGTTGCCATGCATATCATTACTGGAACACTGAGCTCAACACCACTCCCTTGGCTACTTACCATGACCTATGTCACTCCTCCACATGTCCACTGACATGCACTGACCCACAAAATAATTTTAAAAAGTTTGCAATGCCCTCCACCTGCCACTTCATGCTTTCTGTTCAGTTCACCCAAGGTATGACTTCCATCAAAAAGGTCGATTTTAAAAAAACTCTCATACGGGATTTCAATGCAAATTCCACCTGGATAAATAAATGGGAATCATTGGACACAACAAACAAGTACCTGATCTCAAGCCCAACCAAACAGCTGCTTGGTAACAACATTCCAAAGAAAGAGTGCTCCACTCTCAACAGGTTCAGATCAGCCATGGTCCTTTCTTGGCTAAGCTTCACAGATGGGGTATTAGTGCCAGCCCCTTCGATACCTCTGGAAGAGAGCAAACTATGCACTTCATCACAGGGAAGTGTCCCATTCACAAATAGTGGAGGCTTATCTGTTTACATAACAGGACCAAAAGAAATTGCTTGGCTTAGGGACTTTGCATTCGCTCAATAAATATATCAATGAATTTGTAGAAAGCCAGCATCTGATCTGATGTCTGGAACCAATGGAGCATGTGATGGTGCATCTGCAAGGGATTATATTTCTCTCAGCTGTCTTCACATGCACTAGCTACCTCCTGAGGCACAGGACTGGAAAGAAAATGAAAAAGGACAATGGTCTTGACTTACAGAAAGAAGGAAGGAAAGTTATCAAGTTAATATTTTGAAGTGACAAATGCAGATCCATGTGGTTTATATGTTCAAAATTGGGTAAAAGCAAGATGGAATGAAAATGGAGAAATTTAATTTGATTTATTATTGTCACATGTATTTTTATTATTTACGATGAAAAAATTGTTTCTTGTGTGCTATGCAGACAAAGCATATCGTTCACAGAGAAGGAATGGTGAGAAAGTCGGTGACAAGTGGTGTACCTCAGGGGTCTGTTTTGGGGCCCCTGCTGTTTGTAATTTTTATAAATGATCTGGATGAGGGTATTGAAGGATGGATTAGTAAATTTGCAGATGGCACTGAAGTCGGTGGAGTGGTAGATAGTGAAGAGGGGTGTTATAGTTTGCAGAGTGACTTCAACAAGTTGCAGAGCTGGGCCGAGAGGTGGCAAATGGAGTTTAATGTGGAAAAGTGTGAGGTAATGCACTATGGCAGAAATAATAAATGTGTAGAGTATAGGGCAAATGGTAGGATTCTTAGCAGTCTAGATGAACAGAGGGATCTTGGTGTGTATGTGCATAGATCCTGAAAGTAGGCAGTCAGGTCGAGAAGGTTGTTAGGAAGGCATATGGAGTCTTGGCTTTTATTGGTAGAGGGATTGAATTTCGGAGCCGCAACGTCATGTTGCAACTGTACAAAACTCTAGTGCGGCCGCACTTGGAGTATTGTGTGCAGTTCTGGTCCCCCCATTATAAGAAAGATGTGGAGGCATTGGAGAGGGTACAGAGGAGGTTTAACAGGATGTTGCCTGGTATGGAGGGCAGGTCTTATGAAGAGAGGCTGAGGGATTTGAGGTTGTTTTCGTTAGAAAGGAAGCAGCTAAGAGGAGACCTTATCGAAACATATAAGATGATTAGAGGTTTAGATAGGGTGGACAGTGATAGCCTTTTCCTAGGATGGAGAAAGCTAGCACGAGGGGACACAGCTTTAAATTAAGGGGTGATAGTTATAGGACGGATATCAGAGGTAGGTTCTTACCCAAAGGGTGGTTCGGGAGTGGAATGCCCTGCCTGCAGCAGTTGTAGATGCGCCAAGTTTGGTGGCGTTTAAGAGGTTAGTTGATAAGTATATGGAAGAGAGGGAATGGTTTAGTTTGGAGGGGCATTGCTTTTTATATTGGTCGGCGCAACATCGAAGGCCGAAGGGCCTGTTCTGTGCTGTAATGTTCTATGTTCTATGTTCTGTGTTCTAAAGTGCAGAATGTAGTAATACAGTCACGGCTAAGGTGCAGAGAAATATCAACTTGATGCGAGTTCGGTCCATTCAAAAATCTGATGGCAGCAGGGAAGAAGCTGTTCTTGATGGGTTGATATGTGATCTCAGATTTTTGTATCTTTGTCCTGATGGAGGAAGGTAGAAGAGAGAATGTCCGGGATATGTGGGGGTCCTTGATTATGCTTTGCCGAAGTAGTGGGAAGTATAGACAGAGTCAATGGATAGAAGGCTGGTTTGCGTGATAGATTGAGCTATATTCATGACATTTGTAGTTTCTTGTGGCCTTTGGCAGAGCAGCAGCCATACCAAGCTATAGTACATCCAGAAAGGAAATTTTCTATGATGCATCTATAGAAGTTGATGAGAGTCGTAGCTGACATGCCATTTTCCTTAGTCTTCTGAGAAAGTAGAGGCATTGGTGGGCTTTCTTAACTATAATGTCAACGTGGGTAGGTGATCTGGACACCTAAAAACTTGAAACTCTCGACTGTTCCGTTTTTACTTTGTCCCCACTGATATAGACAGAGGCATGTTCTTCTCTACACCTCTTGAATGTAAAGCAACAAGTGAGGTAGAAGCACTGAAGGAGCTGGTAATTTCTACCAATTTATCATTATTGCACTGAATGTTTATTTATTTATTTTTATTATTGCCATAAGTAGGCTTACATTAACACTGCAATGAAGTTACTGTAAAAATCCCCTGGTTGTCACACTTTGGCGTCTGTTTGGATATACTGCCGGAGAATTTAGCATGGCCAAACCGCCTAAACAATAAATCTTTTGGACCGTGGGAGGAGACCGGCGCACCCGGAGAAAGGCCACACAGGCATGGGGAGAACGTACAAGCTCGACACAGACAGTGACTGAAGCCGGGAATTGAACCCGGGTCCCGGGCATTGTAAGGCAGTAGTGTTAACCACTGTGCTACTGTGCCAAGCACAGAGTTTTTTGATAAGCAGCAGATTGATTCAACACAGTAGCACCAGATGGAATATTGAACAGTTTGAAAACTTGGAATTGACATTTACTGATATGGGATGGCCAGATTAATTGTGATTAATTACAACTTTTGAAAATGTTGAAATTCAGATTGCTGGTGCTTCCTTTCTTGCAAACTTTTCTGTTAGATAGTGAACCGTATCTGGGTTTGTTTTCACAACACTTTACCATACCTATGAAATATTTTAGTATCCTTCAACTTAGTTACAGTAAACTCAGTAGGATGTTAGCATCTCAGAGATAAACTGGGACATAATCTCTTACCAAATATGGATAGTAGGAGTTACTTAGTTTCCTCAGCTGCCTGAAACTGAGCCAGACCATGTTCCTGTTTTGTCTGACAAGTCATAACAATGTCTTCCTCTCTCATGAAAGAAAGGACATTCTTGCTAGCGTAGCATTGAATAAGTAAGAATCTCCAATAATTAGCTAAGTGAATTTAAAGGAAGTAATAATTTCCCATCTTTTATTATGCAATTATTGATTTAGCTGACAATCCCAATCTGTAACAAAGATCCCTCCAACTTGGTCCAGCAACCCTGCCTCTGACCATTTGTACTAACTGATAGGAAGCCACAGATGACTTTTGCTAACTAAAAAAGTATGTTGATTTCCAATACTCCTTTGAGGAGGAGAGAAAACTAACAATGTTGTAGGCTATAGATTATGTCATGGGATCTTTACATGTGCTTAACATACTGGAATAGAACCTCAGAGTCTGGTCTAAACCAAAAAGAGAGTGAATCAAGTTTTCACTAGCAAGGCAAATAGTGTAAGATTTCCAGACTTGGCAGACACACCTAGGTTTAAAAGGCCATGTAACATTATAGCTTTGCTCCAGGGAGGTAGGGTTGGGATAGAGTGGGGCCTGCTGATTTCAGAAATTGTGCTCTGTGGGAAATTTCTGTCACAGTTAAAGTTCTGTCCAAAAATGGAAGGTAGCCAAAGCCTTTTTGAGTGTAATTGTTTTTCTTAATATATTTAGCTAAGTATTGCGAAGTTTCTGATTCAAAAAAAACCTGGCCAAATACGAATGCATTCAACAGCATAATCATACATGCAAGCCTATCTAACGTTTATAACAAAAACTGTTGGAAACTCATAGCAGGTCTGACAGCATCTGTGGAGAGAGAATAGAATAGAACTCTGACGAAGGGCTATCCAGACTCGAAACATTGCCTTTATTCTCTCTCCACAGATGATGGCAAACTTGCTGAGATTTTCCAGCCTTTCCTGTTTTTGTTCCAGATTCCAGCATCGGCAGTATTTTGCTTTTAGTTAATGTTAGAGATGTTTACATCTGTTTCCCCATCTCATTTCCATAAAGATGCTTGTTTAGGCAAAATTCAAGGAAGCCACTACACACTTCCCTTTAATCAAGTCCAGTAGAAAAATCTAATCATTGCAGCAGTTCATAATTGTGACTTACAGTTATGTTACTCTGATAACAGAACAAAAATATCTACGGGATCGAGGATAAGATGACTGGTGGCAGCTGCCCGAAGGAGAGTGGTAAGATGCAAAGCATTGTAAAACTGTTGCAATGTGAGTTTAACTAATTCCTGAACTTATCAACACATCACTTCCTCTTTCCTTTAGAGAAAAGAAAAATTAACCCACTTTCTTATTAATGCCACCATCTTTAGGGAGCTTTGCAAAGTGGCAATGCTGTGTAGGTTCAAATTAAAATAATTTTGAAAAGGTAGAAAATAATCATAAGCAAAGTATTTTATTTAAGAAATGTTATTTTAGGTGATGATTCGGTCAACACAAGATTTATACAACAGACTAATCCGGAGTGGGGCTAGCTGCGTGCATACTACAGCAATTTTTAAATTGGGCAGAGTCATTGCCTGTAATGTATTGCATTCCATAAGAATTCTTGCATTATAGTCTACTCTGCATAGGCAGCGTGGTAGCACAATGGTTAGCACTGCTGCCTTACAGCACCAGGAACCTAGTTCAATTCGGGTCTCAGGTTACTGTATGGAGTTTTCACGTTCTCCCCATGTTCACGTGAGTTTGCTCTGGATGCTCCAGTTTCCTCCCACAATCCAAAGATTTGCAGGTTAGGTTGATTGGCCATGCTGAGTTGCCCTTAATGTCAAGGGGGCTAGCAGAGTAAATGTGTGGGATTGTTGTTAGTGCAGGCTCGATGAGCCAAATAGCCACTTCCTGCACTGTAGGGATTCTATACCATGCCTGAACAGAGCCTCAATTAGACCCATTTTGTACTGCCTACAGTTGTGATGACAGAAAAATTTGTAGAAATTATCTAGATATTAACTATTATTCCCTGAATGGAATTAGGGAACACTGATAAATCCAAAGGATGCACTTCAGTGTGAGGCACCGTAGTGTTTGGTAAACAAAGAAACATAGAACACTCCTCTCAGTCCCTCCACCAAGCCAGCAGATTTGAAAAGCAGCACCCTGACCGTCAAAAATTAATTGCATCTGTGTGCACGCATATCTGATAGGAAACAGGTCTTTGGATAACTGAACCATTCTTTTCAGACAAGTAAGCCAGAGTAATAATGTCCTGTGGAAGTGGCACAAGTCAAAGTGTTAAGAGAAATATTTCCCTCGGCCTGATTTAGATTTCACAGAACTGAGACTCCAAACTGTCCTCATGTTTTAATTAGATTTTCTCTTTCATTGACCTAGTTTCTGAGAAACAGGATGACACCATTCAAATCACGGATGGAATCAGATTGAAACAAAATTCCAACTCCCAGGATACTGAAGCCAAAGGGACAAACAAGTCTTGCGGTGAGAAAGTAGTGTTGCTACAGCCATATCATCTGCTGTGTTCATCTGTAACTCATACTGATACTTAGATAACACATCCATGAATCACAGTCTCTGAAATTTAAAGCTAAAGTTTATTTGTCACAAGTAAAGCTTACGTTAACATTGCAATGAAGTTACTGTGGAATTCCCCTAGTCACCATATTCTGTCACTTGTTGGGCCAGCGCATCTAGGCAGCATGTCTTTCAGACTGTGGGAGGAAACCGGAGCACCTGGAGGAAACCCATGCAGACACGGGGAGAATGTGCAAACTCCACACAGACAGTGACCCAAGCCGGAAATCAAACCCAGGTCTCTGGAACTGTGAGGCAGCAGTGATCACCACTGTTCCACCGTGCATTCACAAAGAGTTTATGATATTTATATTTCTGCAACTCTTGTTTCTTTAATACTGAATCTGTCATTTACATTGCACATCTGTTAGAAACACCATTTCTAACTTACAATGTATTTTTCAAATTCAGAGTATTCGCAGGCTACTTGGACTTGCATCTGTACCTCCTACCACATACAGTGTTCACAACAGACACTTGTGTTGCTTTCACTATAACAATACAGTATCTCTCTGTATTGTTCAAATATAGTCAGTAAAGTTTGACAACACCAATTTTAAATCCAACCGATTTATTTGATAGTAAATCCACGAGCTTTCGGCCTTTGTGGCCTTCGTCAGGCGAATGTACAAATATATGCACACTTACTGTGTTTGCCTATGACTGAGTCTATACCTCTATAATTGTCTTGGGTGTGTTGACTTTGTATGATTCACCTGTATTCTTCTGTATCTTTTATTTGAATCATGTCACTATCTTTTTCACATCGTACAATGATATGATCTTCACAATACACACTCTCTCAATGTAATTGTAATTCTCTCACTACACACCTATATTGCTTACATACAGCATTCTTATATTGTATGCTCATTATGCATCCGCATCATTCTGCATTGTACATGTCACACGTACTGTACCTGTGACACTTACAAGTTATTATTTTTTGCCTGTTAGATCAATATTCCTTATTGAAAGAACTACCACATTGACCTCTCAATCTTAATTGTGCATGATGTCCACCATCCAGAAGCATTGGTATATTATCTCAGGCAATGGTTTACGTCTGAGCTAGAAACACTTCGTTTTGAAATGGATTTATGAAGTCTTTTAAATCCAAAGATGTGGTGATTTATAACCTTGTAGCAGTAGCTGTATTTCTTGAATGGCAAATAAACTCCACAAGTCAATCTTTGTAATATACCTCAGAATTGTACGATATTATTCAAAGAATCCCTACAGTGTAGAAGGAGGCCATTTAGCCCATCGAGCTGTGCTGACAACAATCACACCCAGGTCCTATCCATGTAACTTCATGTTTTTACTCTGCTGCTTGCTCTGAAACTAAGGGAGAATTTAGCATGGCCAATTAATCTAACCACACATCTTTGGACTATGGAAGAAAACCGCAGCACCCAGACAAAACCTACAGAATCATGGGGAGAATGTGCACAGTCACCCAAGGCTGGAATTGAACCTGGTCCTTGGCACTGTGAGACAGCAGTGTTAACTGCTGTACCACCATGCAACTTAGGGCAATATGGTTGAGTTTTACATTTTACAATCCATATGAAAATTATTTGGAATTGAATAAGGGGATGATTATATAACTGATTTCTACAATTTGCCAGTGCATTTAGGCTCAATGCAATGTGAAATTTAAATGTTTTTTTAAACTTCAGAATCTATGATAAGCAAAGAGATCAAAATCCACAAGTCTCCATATATGACTGCATCAGAGGTAAATTTCGACAGAATGAAAACGTGCAAACGCCTTGTGGAAAAAGCTGTAAAGGTAAAAAAAAAAGAACATTGGCAAAGTTTTAAACTATTTTTTGTGGAGCTGAATATTCAACAGGTCAGAAGAGAAAGTTGTAGCCATAATATCTTCTGATTGCATTTCTTCAAGGCCACCTACATTTATACTAGAATTTTCTCTTCTATTTTGCTGCAACTCTAAAATTGTAGGGTAACCCCGGAATCATGGTCTGACCTGACTTTGGATAGAAGTGGTATTACACTTCTTGGAAAGGCTGTCTCACATCACTTGCATTTACCACTGCATGGAGTGTAATCAGACTAAAAAATGAGCTGTGAGTCCATTGTGACTGGTGAACACATTTTAATCACACCTGTGATTTATTTAAATAGGTAATTAAACAATAGGAAGAGTGCTGCTTCTACTCTCTAACCATCTAAATTATAGTAAGAAATCTCACAGCACCAAGTTAAAGTCCAACAAGTTTATTTGGTGACACAAGCTTTCAGAGTGTTGCTCCTTCATCGGGTGAGTGGAAAGGTAGGTTTCACAAACATGGTATATATTAGACAAAGACACAATTACAAGATAAGGGTTAGATTGTGAGTCTTTTCGTGTATTATTATCTTGCAATTGTGTCTCTGTCTACACATGCCATGTTTGTGCAACCTATCTCTCCATTCACCTGATGATATGAAGATGTCAGCATTGGTTTGGGGTAGGCACAGTAAGAAATCTTATAAAATCAGGTTAAACTCCAACACGTTTATTTGGTAGCTCAAGCTTTCAGAGTGCGGCCCCTTCGTCAGATATGATGAAGGGGTACCTGATGAAGGAGCAATGCTCCAAAACTCATGTTACTAAATAAACCTATTGGACTTTAACCAGGTGTTGTAAGGTTTCTTATTGTGTTGGAGACTAACAGTTTATCCATTGTCAGTATAGATGCTTTGATCATTGTTTGCAGATGTGAACATTTTCTTCCCACTGAAACAACCTGGGTTCCCCTTTCATTTTTAATACTCTGGCTAGCCAGGTTTGCAGTTGGCAGAATTCAAAACAAGTCACATCACCCACTTCATTCCTCCCATTTCACCCTAAATTAAAGACACAGTGTGGAATTTTCCTGGCCCACTCATTATGAGAATCATAATAGGTGGGACACGCCCTTTGAACTTGGGCGGGATTTTCAAGCTTTGAGGTGAGCACGGCTGGAAACTCCCATCCGCACTCCCAAAACATAACCACCTTCTAAAACCTGATATTTATTAAAATCTTAGGCTAATAGTGACTGTCACTATTTTTGTCACATTTTTGATTTGCGCTTTTAATGCATGAAAAAGAGCAGTGCAGTGAATGTTTTAATTCCTAGCGGGGACGTAAAGCTGTTCCTTACATTAGGCACGATATGTCATTAAAATGGCAACAATACTCAGAAAGGAAATGAAGATTGTTAGTATGGAAAGATGCACACTTGTTCAGTGGGGTGATGGGTATGGTGGACTGTATGCAAATATTTCCATCTGTGTTATCATTGATCAGAAAGAATTTGACGGTGAATCTGGAAAACAGAAGTGGAAAATAGACTCCTCTGCTCAGCGAGATCAATTTATCAAAGAAATTGAAGACAGCCTGCAATCTGGTCAGAACAATTAATGCTGTAATCAAATATAACTATTGGGAAAGGAGTTGCACTTTGCAGAGGAGAAAATGGTTTATCTGTTGGGATAAGTTGCGCTCTGCATGAGGCATATTTTTAGCTAACATTGCAATTTTCTGTTGTTTAAAGTGAGTGAGTTAAGCATAATTTCATCAGATAGTAAATAATTGAATAACATTTTCATTGCTTAGCTAAAAAAGATATTTACCATCTACGGCCCATATCCAGTGATCCGACAAAGTTTGCACAACAGAGGGTGGTTGGAGAAGAAGATGCCTAGACCCCCAAAGAGTCCTCAGAAAAAAGAAAGGATAATCATTGAGGAAAATGACCCAGATGATGGTGTTGGTGATTCTGATGGTTGTGACTGTGATGGTAAGCAGGATTTTATATAAAGCTGATGGAAATTGTCCTGGTGGAGTGCAGCATTTCAGATAAAACTTTCAATGTGGTTCCTCTAATTTTATACTGCTTTCACTATGTATTTTCATACAGTATCCTGCATATAAAACATTAACCACAAGAAGCTTGAAAGGCCATCACGTTCAATGGAATGTCGAATGTACTATCTTGTACAAACAATGCACTGAACACATAGCCTTTCCACACCCAATCGCAATTAAATAAAGCTGAATTATCATGCGCTGTTTCACAGATAATCTTGTACACACAACAAAGCACACACATGTGTTGCATGTACTGCACACACAATGCAATGAAGCACACCATACATACACTTCCCTGTAGAATTAATTCATTTAACACACACGTACACAGTCCATTCTTTAGTTCTTAAAGGTGCTCATGCTTTTCTGGGCTATGGCTCTGTGTGTGTCCGCCCAGGGCTTCATAAAGTAAAGTTCATCTGTTTGTGAATCTTGGCAATGAGTTTTAGCATATGATTCATTTGTGGGAAACATTGAAGCAAATCTTGTTCTCAGAGGTTCCTGGCATCACAAGTGCCAGCCTGTGTCCAAATGCACCAAGACCTGGATAACATCCAGGCTTAGGCTGACAAGTGGCAAGTAACATTCACATCACGTAAGTGCAAGACCATGACCATCTCTAATAAGAAAGGATCTCACCATTGGCCCTTGACATGCAATAACAATACTATTGCTGAATTGCCCATTATCGACATCTTGAAGGTTACCATTGACCAGAAACTGAACTGGACTAGTCATATAAATGCTGTGGCTACCAGAACAGATCAAAGACTAGGAATCTTGCAGTGAGTAACTCACCTCCTAATCCCGCCCAAACCCTGTCCACCATCTACAAGGCACAAGTGAGAATTATAATGGAATACTCTCCATTTATTTGGATAAATGCATCTCCAACAACATTCAAGAAACTTGACACTATCCAGGACAAAGCAGCCCATTGGCACTCCTTTCACAAACATTCACTGCTTCCACCACAAACACACAATAGCAACATCTACAAGATGCACTGCAGGAACTCACCAAGGATTCTTAGGCAGCACCTTCCAAACGCATAACCCCCATTACCATCTAGAACGACACGGATAATTGAAACATGGGAAAACAACACCACCTGAAAGTTTCCCTCCAAGTCATTCCCATCCTGACTTGGAAATATATTGCTGTTCCTTCACTATCACATGATTAAAACCTTGGAACTATCTCGGCACCAGAATTGTAAGTGCCTCTACATGGACTGCAGTGGTTCAAGAAGGTGGCTCGCCACCACCTTCCCATGAATAATTAGGGTTGGGCGATAAATGCTGGCCTATGTTGTGCTGCCAGCAATTCAATGAGTGAATTTAAAAAAAAAATCTACTGTACTCATTTCTGGCTATAGTTGTGATCAGGAGCAGAAAACGTGACTAGTCTTGCTCTTTCCAACTCAAGCATACTGAGTTAGGCAACCCTAACTGAGATCAATTAGCCCAATCCAAACCAGAGATCAAACCTGGAATTTTTCCTGGACAGTATGGACAAACTCACCAAACCATTAGTGGAGCCTGCAACCTTTTGTTTTGCTAATAAAAGTTCATGACTGAGAAAAATTATACTACTTTGCTTGCTATGAAATGAATTTCACATGAACAGTCTTCAAATTCTTTGAAAGATAACATCCTGTGCTGGATTTTACAGGAGTGGGGAAGTGGGGCCTGACCTTTGCATAAGAGTTAGGGGAAAGCCCAAATTCACTTGGCAAGCTTGTCCCATGGCTTTTAATGACCATTAATTGGTTTGAGACAGGGCATCTGTCTCCTTAGGGGAGGATTAAATGCACCTCCAGGAGCATCCAGTCAATCAAGTGGCCAGCAATCCTCTGGACCAAGTAGAGCCACTCGGAGACAGTCCCAAATGATGATTGTCAATGGAATCAAATACAAAGGTAATTCAGGAGTGGGATGTAAGTATTGCCAGGCCAGGCTGGCAGGCCCCGAGAGAGGGACCAAAAGGGAGGAAGGAAGCCTGAGTGGATGGGGAGGGGAAAGACAGGGATTGGAAAGATCTTAGGTAGGGGGCATCTTCTGGGCATAGGGAACCTGTAAAGGAAGTTAGTCCCATCTTAACCAGCCACCTGCCTGAGAGTTGAAAACATACCTGGTATAGACCTCGCTCATTATGAATTAAATCTCAGCACAACAGGCAGAGGCCCTAATTGATCATTAATTGACCATTTAAGTTCCTCAGTTGGCTCATGGATAGATGAAAACCTGATGAATCCCTCATCTACCCTATTGCTGATAAAATTGCAGCAGCATTGGGTGGGTAGATGCCAAGAATGTCAACTGTAGCATAATGTCCAATTTTACACCCAGAGGCTGTAGAGTTCAGCACTTTGTGAAGTGTTCAAGCTTAGACTGCAAAGCCATTGGCCTTTGAAATGTTCCATATCCTAGGCTGATGTAAGTAGGACTTAAATGAGATTGATATTTAGCTATCATTGTTTTATTTTACACCACAGACAAACAGGGCGATGAGAAAGACAACTCTGATGACCCAAATGACGTCTATAATATCACGGTTAGTGCTGTATAAATATTAATCTTACTAACACTATCATCTTCAGCTTTGAAAACAACAGGTGTAATGTTGATTTTAAGAATTTACAGTGTAATGGTCAGTTTCAGGATATGAGCCACTTAGTGCAGATTTAATGGCAACAGGAAGATGTGGATAAACATAAAATATGTGCTCTGCATGACCTTGGTTGGAATTGGCAACCAGAATCAGACTATATATGTGGAGCAATCCATCTTGGAGATATTAAATAGGCAAACTGGAAAATCGACTAATGGGATATGTCCAGCAGTTTAGCAATTTACCTTGGTTTTTATTGGGGTTGGGAGGTTGAAACCTTCACAACAGCATAGCTATCCATCTGAATAATGTTGGAGTAAAGTAATATGCGGAACTTGGGGTATCCAGATGTGCATCTGGAGGTAAATGGGGTAAATACTGTCAGAGCAGTTGCATATTAATCGGTTAGAACATAGAACATAGAACATTACAGCACAGAACAGGCCCTTCGGCCTTCGATGTTGCGCCGACCAATATAAAAAGCAATGCCCCTCCATACTAAACCATTCCCTTCTCTTCCATATACTTATCAACTAACCTCTTAAACGCCACCAAACTTGGCGCATCTACAACTGCTGCAGGCAGGGCATTCCACTCCCGAACCACCCTTTGGGTAAAGAACCTACCTCTGATATCCGTCCTATAACTATCACCCCTTAATTTAAAGCTGTGTCCCCTCGTGCTAGCTTTCTCCATCCTAGGAAAAAGGCTATCACTGTCCACCCTATCTAAACCTCTAATCATCTTATATGTTTCGATAAGGTCTCCTCTTAGCCGCCTCCTTTCTAACGAAAACAACCTCAAATCCCTCAGCCTCTCTTCATAAGACCTGCCCTCCATACCAGGCAACATCCTGGTAAACCTCCTCTGTACCCTCTCCAATGCCTCCACATCTTTCTTATAATGCGGGGACCAGAACTGCACACAATACTCCAAGTGCGGCCGCACTAGAGTTTTGTACAGTTGCAACATGACGTTGCGGCTCCGAAATTCAATCCCCCTACCAATAAAAGCTAAGACTCCATATGCCTTCTTAACAACCTTCTCGACTTGACTGCCTACTTTCAGGGATCTATGCACATACACACCAAGATCCCTCTGTTCATCAAGACTACTAAGAATCCTACCATTAGCCCTATACTCTACACATTTATTATTTCTGCCATAGTGCATTACCTCACACTTTTAAGTGTTAGATGGCCAGTTGGTTAGATGGCCAGTTCCTCAGATTATCCTGCTCTCCTGGGAAAAAAACAGTAACATAAAATAATTAAATAAAGAGGACAAATACATTACATTTTAGACCATCCATTATAAGAAAGCTACATAAGCATAGTAAAGGTGTAGTAGATATTACCATGGTTACAATACCAATAGTAGACAGGATTTTATCACTAAATTGAGAGGTTACAGTTATACAAAAGGCTGAAGAAGTTCAGATTTTTTTTCACAAGAACTGATCTAGTTTGATTTATTATTGTCACATGTATTAACATAGTGAAAATTATTTTTTCTTGCACATTGAACAGACAAAGCAGACAAAGCATTCATAGAGAAGAAAAGGGGAGAGTGTAAAATGTAATGTTACAGTCATAGTTAGGGTGTAGAGAAAGATCAACTTAGTGTGAGGTAGATCCATTCAAAAACCTGATGGCAGCAGGGAAGAAGCTGTTCTTGAGTTGGTTGGTATATGACCTCAGACTTTTTGTATTTTTTTTCCAATGGAAGAATAACATTCCAGATTATTGAAGATTATGATAAAGTTAACAGTGATATATGAAAGTTTATTTATTAGTCACAATTAAGCTTACATTAACACTGTTTTCACAAGTTACTGTGAAAATCTCCTGATCGCTACACTCCAGTGTCTGTTTGGGTACACTGAGTGAAATTTAACATGGCCAATTCATCTAACCAGCACATCTTTCAGATTGTGAGAGGAAACCTGAGAACCCAGAGGAAACTCATGCAGACATGGGAGGAATGTGCAAACTCTACACAGACAGTGACCCAAGCCAGGAATTGAACCCAGATCCCTGGTCTATGAGGCAGCAGTGCTAAGCACTGTGCCTTTGATTGGCAAGATAAGAAACACAATTTTGAGATAATCACAAAAATGATATTGCAAGGTCAAAACAATTTTCTCATAAAGAGTGCAGTTAGAATATAGAAACATGTGCCACAAGCAGTTATTAAAGAAAAATCTATGATTTTTTTGCAAAAGAAATTAGACAGTTACTTTCAAGAACTAGGAAGAGTATAATGTGTAGGGATTAGCAAGGTGACCTGTAGAGAAAAATGCTGCTTGCAAATTTGATGAGCCAAAAGGCTTGTTCTCATACTGCACAAATCTGTGATTCTGCTTTGAACCAGAAAGTAACAGTGAATGGCAGAAATGAAGATATTTCTGACACATGATGATTTATAATAGAAAAAGCGACATAGTCGATATGTAACTGTCCTATTAATCCAGAGGTCCAAAATAATGTTCTGGAGGTATGAGTTCAAATCCAACCATGGGAGGGGGAATTTAAATTCAATAAATTAATAAATCTGAAATAGAAAGCTAGTGTGAATAATGATCATGAAACTAACAGATTATCATAAAAGCACATCTAGTTCATTAATCAAAGTTTACTTATTAGTCACAAGTAGTTTTACATTAACACTGCAATGAAATTACTGTGAAAATCACCTAGTCGCCACATTCTGGCACATAATTGGGTACACTGAAGGAGAATTTGGCATGGCCAACGTATCTAAACCATATATCTTTGGATTGTGAGATGAAACCGGAGCATCTGGAGGAAACGCATACAAAGACAGGGAGAATGTGCAGATTCCACACAGATTGTGACCCAAGCCGGGGAATCGAACGCAGGTCCCTGACACTGTGAAGCAGTAGTGCTAACCACTGTGCTGTCCTTTGGCGGGGAAAATCAGCCATCTTTTCATGTCTGAACTACATGCATTTCGTGAAATGACTTCGCAGGCCATTCCATTTGACCAAACTGCTACTGAAAAGTCAAAAACTAAAACCAGTTTGGAATCATCCAACATTGATTTAAGTACTTCTAAAAATGCACTCTTTCATGAAATATGGGTGTTGCTGATTAGGCCAACCTTTATTGCTCAACCCTAATTGACCTTGAGAAGGTGGTGGTGAGCCTCCTTTCTGAATTGCAGTAGTCTATGTGGTGCAGGTTTATCCACAGTGCTGTTAGGGAAAGAGCTCCAGGACTTTGATCCAGTGACACTGAAGAAACAGCAATATAGTTCAAAATCAAATTGGTGTGTGGTTTGAATGTGGTCATGTTTGCCTCCACTGGTGGTTTTGTTCTTCTAGGTGCCAGATATTGTGGGTTTGGAAGATGCTGTCAAAGGAGTTACTGCTGTGCTTCTTGTAGATAGTACACAATGCTGCTACTCTGGGATGGCAGTAGAGGGCGTGAATGTTGAAGGTGGAGTGTTTTTTCCTGGATGGTGTTGAGGGTCTTGACTGTTGTTGGAACTGCACTCATCCAGACAAGTGGAGAGTATTCCATCTCAATCCTGACTGTGTCCTCCAGAGGAGTCAGAGGCTGTATTAGTCACGGCAGAATTCCCAGCCCCTGACCTCCTCTTGCAGCCACAGTATTTATATGGTTGGTCCGGTTCAGTTTTTCTATCAATGGTAACTCTGGGGGATTCAGTGGTGGCAATATTACCGAATATTGTTGGGGGAAATGGTTAGATTTTGACTTGATAGAGATGGGTATCACTTATGGAGCATGAATGTTATGTGTCAGTTGTCAGCCCAGTCTGAATGTTGTTCTGATCTTGCCATATCTGAATACAGATTGCTTCAGACTCTGAGGAGTCATTAATAATGCTGAACATTGTGTAATCATCAGCAAACATCCCCAGTTCTGACCTTATGATAAAGGGAAGGTCACTGGTTAAGCAGCTGAAGATAGTTGGGCCCAGGACAGTACTCTGAGGAACTCCTGAAGCTATTTATCCAGACTGAGATGATTGATCTTCAACAACCACAATCATCTCCTGTTGTACCACATATGCCACCAACAAGTGGCGCGCTTTTCCCTGATTCCTATTGACTTCAGTTTTGCTAGACTGCAACACTCAGTCAATTGCTATCTTGATGTCAAGGTGGTCATTCTCATTTCATCTCTTTGGTTCAGCTCTTTTATCAAAGTTGGACCAAGGCTGTCATGAGCTGAATGGCCTTGGTAGAACCCTCCATAATTGTGCCTATGATCAAGAATAGACTGATGTGTGATAACTGGGTTGGATTTGTCCTACTTTTTAGTGTGAACAGGACTTGGCAATTTTCCACATTGTTGGGTAGATGCCAGTGTTGTAGCTATATTGGCTAAAGGTACAGCCAAGTGGCTAGTTCTGGAGCACAATAAAATGCTAGTTCTGAAATATTGTCAGGGCCCGTAGCCCTGTGTATCCAGTGCTTTTTAGCTGTTTCTTGATATCATGTGAAGTGAATTGAATTGGTTGAAGACTGGCATCAGTGATGCTGCGAACCTCAGGAGGAGGACCAGCTGGATCAACTACTCAGTGCTTCTGGGCTGAAGATTGTCTCAAATGTTTCAGTCTTGCCTTTTGCACTGGTGTGCTAGGTTCCTCCACCTTTGAAGAGGGAATATTTGTGAAGCGTACCCACCCAATTAGTTGTTTGATTGTCCACCACCATTCATGATTGGATGTGGCATTTCTGTAAAGCTTAGATCTGATCGTTTGAACGTAAGATTGTTTGGTTCTGTCTGATGTATACTGCTTATGCTGTTTGGCATGCAAGAAGTTCTATATCATAGCTTTAACAGGTTGGCATTTCATTATTATGGGACCTTAGTACAAGAGTTAGTTTTCATTTCATATGCCAGGATTAATTGCTTGGCTTGAGAGTAATGGTAGAGTGGGCTGGGGCCATGATTGTGATTGAATACAATTCTGATGCTGTTGGTGACCTTGCTATAGAGATGCCAGGTTTATCTGAAATTTATTCCATTTAGCAAAGTGAATATAAAAAGAGAAAATACCATGCATCAATAAACTTGCTGCAATGTATTAATATCAATGTGTGCTTGTATTGTGGTGTAAGTATATAAATTCATTTGGTATTCTATTGCAGTCCCGACTACTGAAGAATGAACCTGCATTTTTTGTTTGGACAAATGGAACTGATGCTCAGAACCTTCAAAAAGATCAGATTTTTAACCATTTTGTTGGGGCTGGCTCTTTCACGACTAAGGTAGGTTTTAAGACTGGTCCCATCTTCATAAGCTGATCTCTCCATTGTTTGGTAATCAGCTTCTTTAAACATAGGTATGAATTGCATTATAGCCAAGTGTTTATTCATTAACATATGATCTCAATTACATAGCTGACTTCTTTGTCAATGGATGTTCAATGGACTCTTCCAAGTTAACCCCCACCACACCATTATACCACATTTACTATATAAATAAAACATGATCTCTGTTACATTTGGGCTTGCCGCCTCACCACAGTGGTAGGTTTCCATAAGTATTGCAGCTTTTTTTACAACTATGACCAGATCTGCTCAAAAAGTTACCTCTCTGAGCCAGTGTTCATGCCAATTCATTGAGATTGAATACAGTGAAAGTGGGACCTTTGTGCTAGAGTTAGTTTTCATTTTACTACTACCCCAGAATAATGTATATTATTTGCAGTTTGACATACCAACCAACAACAATTCATTTTAACCCCTTGTGTAATATGACTGACAAAAAAAAATTTTAAAAATCAAACATTAACAAAAATACTTTGTTAGTCACAATTTTATTTTGAGTTTCAGAAGCATTTGATTAGGTGCCTCACAGGAAGAATGAATAAATGGAACAAAATTAGTGTCCAAAATGAAGTTTTAACTCGCATTATTTATAGAGAATTAATAGGAAGCAGTGATAGCTACATCAATAGAACAAAGAAAATTACAGCACAGGAACAGGCCCTTCAACCCTCCAAGCCTACTCCAACCACGCTGCAGAATAATTGTTTAAATGTGCTACACTGGCCACTGGAGTCTCCCAGGAATTGGTTTTAGGAAATTACTCTTCATAACATACATAACATTCTTGATGAGGATGTTGAAAGTGGAAATGGAAGTTTGCTGATAAGTGTACATAAATGGAAGGATATTTGTAATAATCAAGGAATTGTGTAGTCAGTTACGAAATGATATTTAACCTGAAGTAAGGTTTACAATGCTAAAAATACTTAGCCTTTAAGTAAGGTTTACAATGCTAAAAATATTTAGCCATGAAAATTCTGCTTCTGTGGCTGCCAGTCATCAGTTCTCCTCCATTGGAATTTTGCAATTATGTAGTTTCAGTTAGTGTATATGTTTATAGTGTTTTATGGGCATGAAATTTATATAAGTAAATAAAACAGAGCTAAATATCTCCACTACAGAAAATGGGGCTGAATTTTTCATTGGATGAGGGTGCCCTCTTCACTCTGTCCCATACAAAGTCAGGGTGGAGCCTGCTTGCACTCTGTCAGCTCACCACGCTGACATTTAATAGCTGATGAGCATTTAATTGGCTTGAGGCAGAAACCCCACCTCTATCAAAGAGAACATCCCTTCTCCAAGAGCTGCCAGTTATTCACTATTTAGAAGTTCTCTTGTCCCAGCAGTCCACTGGGAGTGGTGGCCACTGCTGGGATAGCATTCACTCCTGAAGAGGACCACTGTTGAAGCCTGGACTTTCAGGTAAACTTGGGTCTTACTGGTGCCAGGCAGTAGGCACTGATGAGGGAGGAGCTGCGGGGGCTGAGATCGACAGGGCTGGGGGAGACAAAATGTGTTGGTGGGAATTAAGGACTTTGGGAGTGCCTCTGATGGGTGCCCAATCAGGTAGCCTTCCATCTACCCACCCTAACAAACCCCGCAAACTCCAGGCCAGCCACAGTGCTGCCAGATTTCATCTATTCATCCAGAAGCATGCACGTGGAAAATCTCTATAGCAGTTGGAGGAGCCCTTATTGGCCATTAATTGGCCACTTAAGAATCTCAATTGCCTCCTGGGTGAACAGGCTACCCATGCCTCTCCTGCTGTGAGTAAAATCCTTGATGTTTTTTCAGGCAGAGTGCACATGTGGGTATCTGAAAACAGACCTAAAAGTCAGGTCTGAAACACCCTTAGTTTTAAATCTGTCCAGCACTTAGAATCAAAATGGTAAAATAAGGCCCTTAGTGTCCAAAGATGTGTAGGTTAGTGGGATTAGCCACAGTAAATGTATAGTGTTACAGGGAACAAATGGTCTTGGATAAGATGCTCTTTCAGAGATTTGGTACAGACTCGTTGGGCTGAATGGCTTCCTTCTGCACTGTCAGGATTCTATGATTTTACTTTGTCCCTGACTATATATAAGTTGTTAAGTACATCAGATTACATATGAGTGAGTAATATTGCTATTTATTTTCAGGCAGGACTTTGTGTAAATCTCAGAAACTTCCAGTGGTTTAATGGGGTAAATCCTGACACTTTTTTCCCACGATGCTACAGAATTGCAGTTGAAGAAGAAAAGCAATCATTCATTGGTACGTTATCTAGTCAACTGTCTTCCACCTGAAACATTCCAAAAGCATAATATTGACAGATGGGCTTTTTTAAGAAGACGAAGTGGGGCTTGGTGGTAATGTCCTGGGACTGACAACTCAGAAGCCAGACTGATACTCTGCAGACATGGATTCAAATCCCACCGTGGCAGCTGGTGAAATCTGAATTCAATTCATAAACCTGGAATCAAAAGCTAGTGTCAGTAATGGTGACCTTTATTATAAAAACTTAACTGGTTCACTTTAGGAAGAGAAATCTGCCATGACTTCAGGCCCACTGCTAAACTTTTTACTGTAAAATGCTCTAACAAACATTCAAAAGCAGGAATTGCTGGAAAATCTCAGCAGGTCTGACATCATCAGTGGTAAGAGAATAGAGCCAATCTTTCGAGTCATCATCCTGACAGATGGGCCTAAGGACCTCTTGATGTGCTGTGAAATTCTATGGGCCCGATTTTACCATTGCATTGCACCCGTTTTCGGCACGAAAACGTGGTAAAATCAGGCGTGAGGTGAGTGGCATGATACATTTGCATGCGTTTAAGTTGACTCAGTGGGCTTCACGTGTAACTTTACTTCCCCCTTTCCCACCACATTTGCTCTGGAATTGGTGCAAACAGACATGCTCCATGTCAGACAAGTCAAGTCAGATTCAGGTGCTCCATCAGTAAGGGTTAGTGAGGAGTAAGTGCTAAGCATCCGATGGCACTCTGTTTGAGATTGTGTGGGGGGGGGTGGTCTGCTGCCACTCTGCCTGAGATCATTGGGGGTGAAAGGAGTTCCACTGCCACTTTGATTGTGAAAAGTGGGGGTGAAAGGGGGTCCACTGTCACTCTGCCTGTGATCATGGGGGAGGAAGGGGGTCTGCTGCCATTCTGTCTGAGATCAATGGGGAGGGAAGGGGGAGGTTTGCTGCCACTCTGCTTGATATCATTGGTGGAGAAAGGGGAGGAGGAGGCTGCAATCGATCTGGGAGGTGGGTGGCAGAGCATTACGGGAGGTCAGTCGTGTTGTGGAGGCGGGGCAATGTCTGTGGAACTGGGGGAAACATTATCCGGCCTGGGACCAATGTGGCAGGGGAGGAGCATTCTATCTTCTTCTTTCTCTGCACAGTTGGAGGTGCCAATCGGAGTTGCAGGGTTTCGGGCACGTTAAGTCCCACCTACAGGCTTGTGCAGCGCGATTTGGAATCACTGATTTTTTTCAGGCAGATTGCATATGGAAGCATCTGAGAACGGGTCTAAAATTTGGATATGAAACACTCCCAGTTTCAAGTTCTTCCAGCACTTAAAATCCAAATGGTAAAATAGGGCCCTATGGCTCTTTAGACACTGATGAATTGTACAGACACAATCAACGATTGATTAATAGCTCAACTCCCTCTCGTCCTAAGGTTTATAGAAAATACTGGATCTCTGGTCAGTGAACTGTGAGGCACTAATCTAGTTGAGCAGTTCAGTAATGTTATACACAAAAAAAACCATGTATCTAATTAATTATTTGTCATTATCTGAAACAACTAAATTACTGCCTCCAATGCATTGACAATAGAACCATTTCACATAATTAAAATGTATTAGTTTTTTAAAAAATGTTAACAATTGCTATGCAGTGTTGCATAACAGAACAACACTCAGAATATGACAAACAAAATTTAGTACCCAGTAAATATTCTAGAATAATCCATTTTGCATCTCAGCACAAGTCTCCCCCGCTTTGGAGCCTGCTCCCCTCATTACTATAAAATGGATTTTGTATGATTCTGAGAAAGCAGAACCCTACTATTAGCCAATCAGAACCAATTTAAAAATCATGCCACATTCAAGTATCTAATCAAATTTCTGAAATTTACATGCAACTCAATACTTTAGGTTTCCTAGCAACCTCATACATTTCTTACACACCAGTCATTCGCTGTGAATATTTTTTTACCTGCAATCCCATGATGTCAGGTTGATTCTGGGGATGAAGGGGTTATTATATGAAGAGAAATTAAACAGTTTGGTCTTGTACTGGCTGGAGTTTAGAAGGATGAGAGGGAATCTGATCGAGGGATATAAAATTTAAAAAGGAATTGATAAAGTAAATGTAGACCAAATGTTTCCTCTTATGGGGCAATCATAAAATCCCGACAGTGCAGAAGGAGGTCATTCAGCCCATCGAGTCTGCACTAACTACAATCCACTCAGGCCCTATCCTCTAACCTCATATATTTATCCTTCTAGTCTCTCTGACACTATGGGGCAATTAACCATGGCTAACCAACCTAACCCACATACATCTTTAAATCTAGAACAAGAGATCACAGCTATAGGTTGAGAGGTGGTAGATTTAAAACTGAAATGAGGAGGAGCTACTTGCAGAGGTTGGTGTATTTATGGAACTCACTGCCCCATAGTGCAGTGGAGTCTGAATCGTTGAATGGTTTCAAGAGGGAGATAGACATACTTCTAGTGAAAAAAAAGGAAACAGGGATATGAAGAGGTGGATTTGAGACCAATGAGAGATCAACCATGATCTGATTAAATGGCAGAGCAGGTTTAAGGGCTGAACTCTGTCCCTAATTCCTATGTTCTTGAACCACAAAAATCATAGGGGGTGATGGAAAGAGTAGTATTGTCACTGCATTTGAAACCTAGAGGGCCAATGTACTACAGAGCACCAGTTCCAAAGAATTGGCGTATTGGAATCAAAATCAAACTCTGTTTCTCTCTACAAAGATGCTGCTGGACGTGCTGAGTTTTTGTTTTTATTATTAATGATCAAAGGTCATAGGTTCAAATCTCCACTGTGGTAGCTAGTGAAATTCCAATCCAATTAATAAAAAGCAATCTGGAAGTGAAATTAATTAGTGGTGATAATGAAGCTATCATCGATTGTAAAAACTCATGTCCTTCAGGGAAGGAAATCTGCCATCTTTACATGGTCCAGTCTACATGTGACTTTAGATCCACAGCAATCCTAACCGCACGTTCTTATCTGTCCTCTGCAATAGTTCAAGGACAATTACGGATGGGCAACAAATGCTGGCTTTGCCAGTGACGCAGTAAGAAGTCTGACAACATCAGGTTTAACTCCAACCGATTTATTTGATAGTAAACTCGCAAGCTTTCGGGGTTTGCCCCTTCATCATGTGACACCCAGATCCATCAAAGAATAAAAAAAAATCCACGCTGTATTGATGGTAGTTTGGCAGCATGTCGGGGTTCCTTTTGGACATAGAAGGGACAAATCCGAGGAAATAAGACTGAAGAGTTTTTTCCACGTACCTTTTTGGTACGTGGAAACATTACCCTGCATTATACCTTTTTGAAAGATCAAAAATAATAAATGAACATGGAATGGAGGATGTTTGATCATTGAGCTGTAACAGCTATTTGTAGATTGATTTCCTAATGCTTGGCTACTATAATTAATTGTAAGTTCAGGTAATATTTTTAATGTATAAAAAAAGTCCCAACTATGCATTATAGAGTTTTATCAAAGCAAGTGTTATTATTCATTGTTCTCATTTTTATTGTTTCTACATGGAAAATGGGCCACCTTAATCATTACCCCTCATTATCTTCAGAGGATTTCAGAATGACAGCAGCCCGAAGCATTCTGAAGTGGGTGGTGGAACTGAAGAAGAAGAGTGACATGGCTCATAAGGGGCATGATTGGAGAGAGAGAACACCAAGATCTTCAGTGATGGAAGGTAGTAGAGAATGGGACTCCCTATTTTCATTTACAAAATATTGTGGAGAAACGGACCTCTTTAGGTTCATGATGACACAAAATTCCTAAGTTGACTGTGATATGAACTGGAGGGGAAAAAGGAGCCTATCAGCATGAATGTTTGGGAGCTTGGGGAAATAAATAGTGAAGTCTTGAGGAGTGCATGTATGACAGAGAGGGAGATGCAGGAAGTCTTAAAGTGCATCAAGGTAGATAAATTCCTGGGACCTAATGCAATGTATCCTGTGACACTGGGAGGCTAGGGAGCAAATTGCGAGTGCCCTAGAAGAGATATTTGAATCATCGATAGTCATAGGTGGGTGCCTGAAAATTGGAGGGTGGTGAATGTTGTGCCTTTATTTAAGAAGGGTTGCAGGGAAAAGCTTGGAAACTACAGGTTGGTGAGCCTCCCATCTGTAGTGGCTAAGTTGTTAAGAAGATATCTTGAGAGACAGGATCTACAAGCACATCGAGACACAAGGACTGATTAGGGACAGTAAGCCTGGCTTTGTAAGTGGAAAATCGTGCACAAATTTGATTGAGTTTTTTGAAAGGGTAGCCAAGAAGGTAGATGAGGGTAGTGCAGTTGATGTTGACTACATGGACTTTAGCAAGGCCTTTGACAAGGTACCACATGGTAGGTTGTTGCATTAGGTTAAATCACACAGGATCCAGGGTGAGATAACCAAATGGATACAGAATTGGCTTGATGATAGAAGACAGCGGATAGTTGTAGAGGGTTGTTTTTCAAACTGTGACCAGTCGTGTGCTTCAGGGATCAGTGATTTGTCGTTTATATTGATAATTTGGATAAGAATTTAGTAGGTATGGTTAGTAAGTATGCAGATGACACCAAGATTAGTGGCATAGTGGACAGTGAAAAGGGTTATTAGGATTGCAGTGGGATCTTGATCAATTGGGCCAGTGAGCTAACCAATGGCAGATAGAGGTTAATTTAGATAAATGCAAGGTGATGCATTTTGGATGTTCGAACCAGAACAGAACTTACTCAGTTAATGGTAGGGTGTTGGGGACAATTACAGAACAAAGAGATCTAGGGACACATGTTCATAGCTCCTTGAAAGTGGAGTCACAGGTAGACAGAATGGTGAAGAAGGCATTTGGCTTGCTTGGTTTCATTGGTCAGAACATTGAATATAGGAATTGGAAATTCTTATTGAAGCTATACAAGACATTGGTAAGGTCACACTTGAAATCCTCTGTACGGTTCTGGTCACCATATTATAGAAAGGATATTGTGAAACTAGAAGGATTTACTAGGATGCTACTAGGTCTTGATGGTTTGAGTTATAAGGAGAAGCAGGATAAACTGGGAGTTTTTTTCTGTGGAGTGTAGAAGGCTTAGGAATGATCTTATAGAGGTCTATAAAATAATGAGGGTCATAGATCAGATAGATAGTCAATATCTTTTTCCGTAGGGGAGTTTAAACTAGCAAGCATAGGTTTAAGGTGCGAGGGGAGAGATACAAAAGAGTCCAGAGGGGCAATTTTTTCACATGGAGGGTGGTGAGTGCCAGAGGTAGGTACAATTCTGTCTTTTAAAAAGCATTCACATAACTACATAACTAAAATAGCTATAGAGGGATATGAACCAAATACGGGCAACTGGGACTAGCTTAGGAGTTTAAAAAAGGGGCGACATGGACAAGTTGGGCCAAAGGGCCTGTTTCCATGCTGTACACTTCTATGATTTTATGACTGTATTGTCCCGGATACAAAATTACAGCATAGGCTCTTATGCTATTTTCAGAGACTTACTTTCACAAGAGAAAAATATCCCCAATCAATGAATTGATTGGGGATAGTCAGCATGGTTTTGTGAAGGGTAGGTCGTGCCTTACTAACCTCATTGAGTTTTTTGAAAAAGTGACTAAGGAGGTGGATGGGGGTAAGGCGGTTGATGTGGTATATATGGACTTTAGTAAGGCGTTTGATAAGGTGGCCCATGGAAGACTTCTGCAGAAAATGCAGATGTATGGGATAGAGGGTGTTTTAGCTAATTGGGTTAGGAATTGGCTAGCAGATAGAAGACAGAGGGTGGTGGTTGATGGGAGATATTCATCGTGGAGTTCGGTGACAAGTGGTGTACCTCAGGGGTCTGTTTTGGGGCCCCTACTGTTTGTAATTTTTATAAATGATCTGGATGAGGGTATTGAAGGATGGATTAGTAAATTTGCAGATGGCACTGAAGTCGGTGGAGTGGTAGATAGTGAAGAGGGGTGTTATAGTTTGCAGAGTGACTTCAACAAGTTGCAGAGCTGGGCCGAGAGGTGGCAAATGGAGTTTAATGTGGAAAAGTGTGAGGTAATGCACTATGGCAGAAATAATACATGTGTAGAGTATAGGGCAAATGGTAGGATTCTTAGTAGTCTAGATGAACAGAGGGATCTTGGTGTGTATGTGCATAGATCCCTGAAAGTAGGCAGTCAGGTCGAGAAGGTTGTTAGGAAGGCATATGGAGTCTTGGCTTTTATTGGTAGAGGGATTGAATTTCGGAGCCGCAACGTCCTGTTGCAACTGTACAAAACTCTAGTGCGGCCGCACTTGGAGGATTGTGTGCAGTTCTGGTCCCCACATTATAAGAAAGATGTGGAGGCATTGGAGAGGGTACAGAGGAGGTTTACCAGGATGTTGCCTGTTATGGAGGGCAGGTCTGATGAAGAGAGGCTGAGGGATTTGAGGTTGTTTTCGTTAGAAAGGAGGCGGCTAAGAGGGGACCTTATCGAAACATGTAAGATGATTAGAGGTTTAGATAGGGTGGACAGTGAAAGCCTTTTTCCTAGGATGGAGAAAGCTAGCACGAGGGGACACAGCTTTAAATTAAGGGGTGATAGTTATAGGACGGATATCAGAGTAGGTTCTTTACCCAAAGGGTGGTTCGGGAGTGGAATGCCCTGCCTGCAGCAGTTGTAGATGCGCCAAGTTTGGTGGCGTTTAAGAGGTTAGTTGATAAGTATATGGAAGAGAGGGGAATGGTTTAGTTTGGAGGGTCATTGCTTTTTATATTGGTCGGCGCAACATCGAAGGCCGAAGGGCCTGTTCTGTGCTGTAATGTTCTATGTTCTATAACAAAATGACAAATGGCATGTTGGAAGAACCAAGTTTAACTGATATTTTAGTTCATGCTTTCTAATATTCTCCAATTTGATTACCATAATGGTCTTAAATAGAATAAATTTGTACATGTTCAGTTCAGTCCAGTTCCCCTGGGATGAGTTCTCAGTGTAAAGACTATGTAGAAATATTAAGACTTATTAAAAGAGGAAAACTAAAATGTTAGACTATTACATGTTGCACTTTCAAGATTAGAGCTAAGCTATAATTTTTGGGAAGTAGTGTGGATGCACTTTTACCCTGTATCCATTCATCCTGTGGAATATCTAACTGAGTAAGTGGTTATTTCTCATATGGATGAAAAAGTGACAAAACATTTTCCAGCAATTAGTTATCCAAACAGAAATCATTGGAACCTGATGACTGGCTATTAATTTTCATCACTTTGATTATTTAATGAGAAATAATTGAGATGTCACAACTGTAAATACAGTGCAAATCAGAAATAAGTTATTTTAATTTTGTGTACTCTGGCATGACTTTTAAAATTGTATGTACGATTTTTGAAGGCTCAGAGGTACAACAAGTAGCAAGTTACTCAAGAAGCACGGATGAAGGTGAGATCTGGCATGGCAGATTCCCCATGGCTTTATGAATATCAACAACGGTCTGGAATGTGCTGTCTCGGAGAATGGTAGAAGTGGGTTGCCTCACATCCTTTAAGAAGTATCTGGATGAACACTTGGCACATGCAGGGCAATGGGACAAATGTTGGCAGATGGGATTAGGTGGCAGTTCAGCTGTTTCTAATGTGTGGATGCTGACTTGATGGGCCAAAGAGCCTCTTCTGCACCTTATGATTCTGTGAAACTAAGATTAGCAAATGATAATATGCTTTAGAGTTTCTGCATATGAAAAAAGGTAGACTGCATTTGATCTTTGAAACTACTGGGATTTGTTGCACAAGGACTCTTATCGATGTGTGGGATACTCCTGCAGAGCATATCCTTCATTGTTGTTTCTTTATTCCATTACATATTCATTTCATTCTGGAGTTTTATAATATTATCTATCAAAATCAATGTTAAACTTTTAACAATCGATCGACAAGGACTGCATGGACCAAATCATTTATGACCTCTTGTGTGTGCCTATCTCTTACTCATAAGCTAAATATGCAATGTTGGGTGGCAGCACGATGGCACAGTGATTAGCACTGCTGCCTCACAGCACCAGAGACTTGGGTTTGATTCCCGGATTGGGTCATCGTTAGTGTGGAGTTTGCACATTCTCCCCATGTCTGCACATGTTTCCTCCAGATGCTCGGCTTTCCTCCCATACTCCAAAGATGTGCGGGTTAGATTGATTGGTTGTGCTAATTTCTCCCTTACTGTCAGGATTATAGGGGTAGGTCCTGGGTGGGATTGTGGTTGGTGCAGACTCGATAGCTGAATGGTCTCCCTCTGCACTTAGGGATTCTAAGAAAATATCTTTTGGTTGTAATTCAATCCAAAATGAGTGAAAGCTTTTTCTAGACAATTGAAATGACTGTTTATCTGTCACTTCATCTGTCCCTTTGCTAGAAGAACCTCTTTCAGATTTACTGGATCTCTAATTGGTGTTATAGACAGGCCAAGTCACCCAGAGGTGTCAGGGAAAGTGTAGTTGCCTGGAATAAGTATCCTGGCAGCAACCCGGGGGTCAGCACTCCAAGCAGGCTCATTGGCCCTCCTTGTTCTCTCAGCTTCAGCTGCAGCTATAGACCACCCTGTGGCCAGGCTGGGAAGGCCATTTTTAAATCTGAAGTTAAGGAAGAGAGATGCTTTCATCTTGGGCTACTGTCTCCCTCAAGTTACCACCAAAAAACGTGTGCCAAACTTTGTAGAACCGATAGAGACCAGTCAAGCAAAACGTGACATAGTCAGATTCACACAATTATACTTAACAGTCAGTTACCTCACAGAGCCACACACTTAGGGCCCGATTTTACCATTTTCATTTTAAGTGCTGATTCTGGGGTGTAGTACAGATCCGACTTAGAAATCCGCTTTCAGGCACTCCCACATGCTCTCAGCCATCTCCGGTCCGATTCGTGCTGTGGCAGGGTTAGCGCTGCCAGAATGATCAGAATGAACATTGGAAAAAGCGTGCCTGTGTCAGATTGCTCCCGACTCACTGAAAGCGGAGAAAGCGGAGCGAGGGTGTATCTTGAGTGGAGGGGGGGAGGCAGGTATCTCAGGGGAGAGTGGCAGATGGATCTCTGGTGGGGAGGCAGGGGGATCCGTGCGACTCTGCGGATGATTGGTGGGGGGGAGGGACAGGGGTCAGAGGTGGCGATCGGTCTGGGTAGTGGGGGAGTGGATAAGGGGAACATACAGACATTACACTCTCCCTTATCCGCTCCCCCACTACCCAGACCGATCGCCACCCCTGCCCTCTTTTCCCCTTACCAATCACCCGCAGAGTAGCAGTGGATCCCCTGCCCCCAACAGAGATCCATCTGATCCACTTCCCTCCTTGATCCCCCCAGCCAGACAAAGATCTGGCTTCACTCCCCCTCACCCCCCATGCTTGAGAATGGTCTATCCTCACACTATCCCACCCACCCCCACAAGAACATGTGACCTGCCTCCCCCCCACCCCCACCATCAGACAATGCTCAGCCCTCGCCCCCACCACCAGACAATGATCAGCCCTTGCCCCACCACCAGACAAAGATCAGCTCTCTTTCCCCCCCATCAGACAATGATCAGCCCTCCCCTCCACCACCAGACAACGATCAGCTCTCACCCCCCGCCAGAGATGCACCTGATCCACCTCCTCTTCCTTTCCCCCCCGCCAACCAGACAACGATCTGACCTCACTCCCATCCTCCCCTTCCAACCAGAGAATGATCTGACCCCCATCACTGATCTGAGTCAGGGAGCTGTTGTAAACACAATGCACTCTTCAGAGGCTGAAGCACCCGACTCAGACTTTTATTCAGTAGGTCCCTAAAAGCGCAGTGCCGGATTGGTAAACATGGTGGTAAAGGGGGAAATGCTGATAGAGTTGGGCTGGCAGTTCATTCATTCAACTGAAAATGCATGCAAATGCATTTAAATTGTCATTGCATCCAATTTGGGCGCAGAGCAGATCCCCGCCATTTCAGGTCTCGCTAAAGAGGCAGTCTGCGCAGACTTGGGTGCAGATCGCAATAAAGGCCTCACACCTGAATTTACCACCATTTTGCACCCGAAAACGGGCTCAAATCTTGGTAAAATCAGGCTCTTAGTGGCACATGTGGCATTTAGAATTCTTAAGTTAGCTCCAGACCCTATGAAGTCTCATGACGTCAGGTTAAAGTTTATTTATTAGTCACAAGTAGGCCTACATTCACACTGCAATGAAGCTACTGTGAAAATACCCTAGTCACCACATTCCGGAAGCTGTTCGGATATACTGAGGGAAAATTTAGCACGGCCAATCTATCTAACCTGCACATTCTTTAAGATTGTGGGAGGAAACTGGAGCACCCGGAGGAAATCCAGGCAAACACAGCGAGAACATGCAAACTGCACCGTAACAGTGACCCAAGGCAGGAATCAAACCCGGGTACCTTGGTAGCCTTGGAGGCAGTGGTACCAACCACTGTGTCATCATGCTGAGTACCTTCTGTTGATTACCACCTCTCAACCTGTCCTCTGATGAATAAGCACTGCTCCATTTGAACACCACTTGGAAGATGCAGTAATGTAGCAAAGGCACAGAATGTATCCTGAGTGCAGAACTTCAATGTGTATCACCAAGAGTGGCCCAATCCTTCCAGCATTGACCTCTGAAAGATGGAATTACCAGACTGGATTTGTACCAGATGGTGAGAAAATTGACATGAGGAGAAAAACCTACTTGATCTTCTCCTGACCAATTTCCTATTCTAGTTGCATCTGTCCATTTTAGTATTGCTGGGAATGACCGTTGGACAGTATCTGGCAACATTCACTCGTAACTGTACAGCATTGAGTTCCATTCACAATTCTAGAGATAATGAAGTAATCCATACCTGTTTGTAGCAAGATCTGACAAACATTCAATTTTGAGTTAATAAGTGAAAAGTAATATTTGAACCTCTCTGATGCCAGGCAATGACCATCTCCAGTGAGAGAAAGTCTAACCATCTACCCTAGGCATTCAATGTCACTACTCTATCGACAATATCCTGGAGCTCTCCATTGATCAGAAACACCACTAGCTCCAAATTTCTCTCCCAATCTCATACCATCCCAAGTTGGGAAATACATCACCATTCCGTTATTGTTTCTGCATCAAAATGCTGAAGTTCTCCAAAAGCATGTCAGAGTAGCTTCATCTGCATTGGACCTTCTCAAGGACATACAAAAAAGGGTAATAAATGTTTGCCTTGCCAATGATGCTCATATCTGTCAGTGATTTTTTTTTAAAATTCCTGTATATATTGAGTTAACTAATTTCAGGCAAGAAAAAGAATGAATATCAGCTCCTCTGGGTTCGGAAGAAAAATTAGTCAGGTGTCTTGCTTCTGATTCCCTTCTTGAAGTTCACTCTTGTGGATTTTTGGTAAGCAGAAGATCAAACTGAGTTGTGATGCCTGCTGCAGTCAAATAATACTAAGTGATGACTGCATAATATTCAATACCATTCGCAACTTCTCAGATACTGAAGCAGTCCACGTTCAATTGTAACAAGATCTGAACAATATCTAGGCTTGGGCTGACAAGTTGCAAGTAACATTTGTGCCACACAAGTGCCAGGCAATGACCATCACAAATAAGACACATTCTAACCACCATCCCTTAACATTCAATGGTGTTACCAGCACTGACTCCCCCACTATCAACATTCTTGGGGTTACCATTGACCAGAAACTCAACTGGACTCACCACATAAACACTGACTTCTACAAGAACAGGTCAGAGGCTAGGAATACTACAGCAAGTAACTTACCACCTGATTCCTCAAAGCCTGTCCACCATCTACAAGGCACAAGTCAGGAGGGTGATGGAATATTCCCCACTTGTCTGGATGCGTACAGCTTCAACAACGCTCAAGAAGCTTGATACCATCCAGGACAGAGCAGCCCCCTTGATTGGCACCACATGCACAAATGTCTACTCTCTCCACCACTGATGTTCAGTAGCACCAGTGTGTACTATCTACAAGGTGCATTGCAGCAATTCACCAAAGATCCTTAGACTACACTTTCCAAATCTATAACTATTTCCATCTCAAAAGTCAACACCACTATCTGCAAGTTCTCCTCCAAGCCACTCACCATCTTAACTAGGAAATATATCGCCGTTGCCGAGTCAAAATCTTGGAATTCCCTTCTTAACAGCATTGTGGGTCAACCCACAACACATGGACTGCAGCGTTTCAAGAAGCAGCTCACCACCACCTTAAGAGCAACAAATGCCGGTCTGCCCCACAATGCCCATATCCCACGAATCAGTCACGTAAGAGGGAAGCAGGAGGTAGCAAAATTGGCAGTTAAAAAAAAAGGGAAAAGTAAAACTACCTTGAGTTTTGTTTTTAATATGGGGATATATTTAGCCAGTGGACTCTCAGAAAATACATTTGTCTTTTTCTTAGCTTTTCACAGACAGACTCAAAAGAAGGGTGGTGTTGTTCCAGTTCAACTGGTTGAGACAGCACTCCGTGCCTGTGAGGAGTACTTAAACACCATGGACCACAAGGATATTGATGTGAGCCTTGATGCACCACCAGCAGTAACAGAAAGTTGTTGGGAAGAGACCATCCAGCAGTATTATGAGGTCATCCAGTAAGTATTATTGATTAATCTGGCAGATAAATTGTGCCTGATACATTCCCGTATCTCAAAAAAACCTTTTTTAATACTGATGCTATTTCCAATGATTTCATATTGACTTCGAAAGTCTGTTGTTTCTATCAGGTTTCAGTTTGTGAAACCACATTGACAACATAATATTGCACTGTAGCAATCTTATCACAAGAGCCTGGATAATTCGATCCAAGATTAGAACCTCTGTGCAATGTATTATTGATAACATCCATCAACTTAAGTACTTATCCAATGTACTATTTCTATTATTCTTGATACCTATCACTTTGATTCAAACATACTATCTCAATGCACCATTCTCATTAAACAGGCTAATTGATCCAGGCATGAAATTCCAAAATATCAATCCCTGTTTTATTATAGGTATTATTGATCAAAGGGCACAGATTATATTATCCTTCCTCATTCCTATTGTGTAGAGATGTAATGACTGTGAGAATTGATCAGTAAAAGACAGATAAATGAACAAGAGGTTTATTTTGGAAAAACAACAAAATGCATAGGACAGCGCTTAGAAAACTTGGTAACTCAATGACTCCCAGACTCCAACTGTCAGTCACCTCTCCACAATTGGCCCAAGGGTCATGTGATTTCCCCTTCAGCTTCTAATCTGTTGAGAGCATAGTGGTTTTTTAACAGGTGCTTCAATAATCGGTGTACTTCCATCTGAAATGACAGCACAATAGCTTCCAGTTTGCACAGGTACTCTATGCTGGTAACCTCCAGGAATAACAGCAGAATGGATTATTATTTAAAAGATAAAACATTGGCTGTCCTTGTGCAAGAATCGCAAAAAGTTGGTTTGCAGATGCAGTAGGAAATTAAGAAGGCAAATGGAATTTTGTCCTTAATTGCTAGAGGGATGGAGTTTAAAAACAGGGAGTTTATGGTGCAGCTTTATAAGGTGCTGGTGAGGCTACACCTGGTTACTGTGTACAGTTTTGATCGCCTTACTTGAGAAAGAACATACTAGCACTGGAGGATGTGCAGAGGAGATTCACTACGTTGATTGCAGAGTTGAAAGGGTTGGCGTATGAGGAGAGACTGCGTAGACTGGGACTATTCTCATTGGAATTCAGAACAATCAGGGGAGATTTTATAGAAACATATAAAATTATGAAGGGAATAGACAAGAGAAGCAGAGAGGTTGTTTCCACTGGCGGGTAAAATTAGAATTAGGGAGCATAGCCTTAAAATAAGGGACAGCAGATTTAAGAGCGAGTTGAGGAGGAACTTCTCCATCCATTATGAATCTGTGGAATTCCTGCCCAGTGAAGCCATTGAGGCTAGCTCATTGAATACTTTTAAGGCAAAGATAGATAAATTTTTAAATAGTAAAGAAATTAAAGGTTATGGTGAGTGGGTGGGTAAGTGGAGCTGAGTCTCTTGTAGTCACAGTATTTATATGGCTGCTCCTGTTCAGTTGCTGGTCAATGGTAACACCCAAGATGTTGATACTGGGGTGTTCTCTCTTGTTGGAGATGATCATTGCCTGGCATGTTTGGCTGTGGATATTACTTACCACTTATCTGGCTGGGTTTCATGGCCCTTGAGGCAATGACCCAGAAGCTGAAGATGGGTGAAGGTACAGCAATGGATAATTAAGTGTCTTTCCTGCACTAGTTCTGGATCAGCTGGAGCTAGAGTCTTTCCACTGACCCTTTGAGGAATACTGCTGACAGATTCCCCACATGGTAATCAGACCCAGCCAATTAATTCCCCTCAGAATACAAGGAAAACCCAATCTTCCAACTTTCCTGACCAATAAACAACTACAGCCTCTAATGTCTCTCTGCCTTCTTCTAAACAACATTATTGCCTCCAACATACTGACGCTTCAGACTGAAGAGTGTTAAAGCCGTCCAAGTCATTCCCTTATATTAATAATTAAATAATGTCAACGTAGCAGATATGTTGAACTGAGCATGGAATCCAAATGTTCCAATCCTGTTATTAAAAATTAGGCTGTAGAAATTTTTAGAAACATTTACTTATCAAAATATGATTTTTCTTTTCCTATTTGTTTGCAGGATATTCTTAGGCTAAAAACATAAAATGCTGTAGTTCCCCCAGCCTTAGTGAAAGTATGCCTGAATTAGTTTCAGGAAGCTGTATTTTGTACTTTTGTATTGCTTTGTCATTTGTCTTTATCTCAGTGAGGGAGCAACAATTCAGAACTGGAAGGTCTACGCTGCTGTTTGTGAGAATATGCTGAAGCAGCTGCAGGAGGTGAATACACAGCTGAAGATGGAAGGAATGCGGAACATCTGGATTGTGAAACCTGGAGCCCAGTCTCGTGGTAGAGGTACGGGAACAGAATCAGAAATTCAAAGTGACCAGTTTGAAACAAAGCTGTAAAATCTAATCTGGTGTCCCTTAAATTATAAGACGAGAGAGCATGAATTATTTACACACCCCACCCCATGTATTGGAACAAGTTTCTATTACTAATAAATCTTCAACATGGTCTTTGAGTGGGACAGTCAATGTCATTGATACACTATTTTTTCCCTTTTACTTTGAGCAGTTTACTGGATAGCACGGTGGCACAGTGGTTAATGTTGCTGCCTCACAGAGCCAGGAATGTGGCTTCAATTCCAGCTTGGGGCACTGTCTGTGCGGAGGTTGCACATTCTTCCCGTGTCTCCGTAGGTATCCTCCAGGTATTCCGGTTTCCTCACAGTCCGAAAGACATGCTGGTTAGGTGCATTGGCCATGTTAAATTCTCCTTCAGTGTACTCAAACAGGTGTTGGAGTGTGACTAGGGGATTTTCACAGTAACTTCATTGCAATGATAATATAAGTCTACTTGTGAATTAATAAATAACTTTAAGTTTACATTACCAATATGTCTTGTTATGTTTCAGGCCTTTTCTCATGGTAAAGTGTTCATAGAAATATAGAAGATAGGAGCAGGAGGCTGCCATTTGGCCCTTCGAATCTGCTCCGCCATTCATCACAATCATGGCTGATATCCAACTCAATAGCCTATTCCTGCTTTCTCCCCATAATCTTTCATTCCTTTCACCCCAAATGCTATATCCAGCCGCCTCTTGAATAGATTCATTGTTTTGGTATCAACTACTTCTTGTGGTAATGAATTCCACAGGCTCACCACTCTTCATGGCTAGATGTTAGGCTCCATAAGCAAACTAAATAGTCGGTCCAGATTTAATGAATTCTTATTTATAGTATATTGTTTACTGGAGGCCATACAGATTTCCCATTTCACGCATTCAGTGATTCTTAAAATAGAAAATATCATGTCACCAAACGAGTATATGCAGTCTAATACGAATTAGTCAAATTTATACATGAAATATGAAAAGCAAAAAAAACCCTTTAAAACAATACATAAACATTTTCAAAGTCGAGAAATGCTGAAATTTTGTCATTTTTTTGTAATAGCTTTTGAGTAACAGTTTCCTGGAAGCTAACTGGGAGGTAACTTCTTCACTAAGTTCCTCATTGCTCACTGATGTACAGAGCAAAGTAGGGAATCCAAGACTCAAGATGTTTGTGCATTTTCAACGCATCTGTTTTGCTGTTGTAAAGCCTTATACTAATAATCAAGGAATAATTGCCTGGTTTCTGACCTTGCCCTATTGTGGGCGGCACTGCTGCCTCACAGCACCAGGGACCCAGGTTTGATTCCCAGCTCAGATCACTGTCTGTGTGGAGTTTGCATGTCCTCCCCATGCCTTCCGGGATTTCCTTCGGATATTCCAGTTTCTCCCACAGTCCAAAAGATGCGCTGGTTAGGTGCATTGACCATGTTAAATTTGCCCTCAGTGTACCCGAACGGGCGCCAGAGTGTGGCGACAAGGAGATTTTCACAGTAACATCATGTAAGTCCACTTGTGACACTAATAAATAAATCAAATAATAAAATAAATAACCCAGAAGGAATAAAAATTACAGCTTCAATTTGAATAGCACAAGTTACTTGTGGGGGAGAGACCCAGAAGTCTCGTGGCTGAGATGGTAAGAGTTGGGTGTTATTTGATCGTGAGGCCTGGGTAAAATAAGTAAACTGGATCTAACAGGTAAGTGGAAAGGCTCATTCCTGGATTATGTGGATTGCACCATCTAAAAAGAGGCTGGAAGTAGATTCATTAGTAACTTACATAAGAAAATCAAATAAATACCTGAAACAAATAAAATTATATGAGCATGGAGAACAGGATTAATTAGATAATTGCCAAATTTCTGTCACAGGCACAATCAACTAAATGGCCTCCACCTACGCTGTATTATTGTGTGATTCTTTGATTTTATTCAGGGGATCGAGCCTGGGTGGGATTGTAGTCGATGCAGATTTGATGGGCCGAATGGTAGCCTTCTGCACTGTAGGATTCTACAATACACTGAGAGCGTGTTCTTAGGATTGGAAGGTAGCGAGTGTTACCGGCAGAGCTGTCAGTGTATCCTTTGTTCATTGTCTATTTTCCAACAATTTGTTTGAATTGTAGTTTTAATGAGGTGGAAAGAGATTTTCGTTGTCTGTCTCTGCAGGAATCACTTGCATGAACCGACTAGAGCAGATTGTGAAGCTAGTTTATGGCCAGACAACTCTCATCGCAGATGGCAAGTGGGTAGTGCAGAAATACATTGAACACCCACTACTCATTTATGGGACAAAATTCGATATGCGGCAGTGGTTTTTAGTGACAGACTGGAACCCTGTAACAATCTGGTATTACAAGGACTGTTACCTGCGCTTCTCAACTCAAGCATTCTCATTGGACAATCTGGACACGTATGTATCACCTTGGAACATGCCTTTTGAATAGAATTCACTGCAGAGTATCATCACATTCACAGTAAGAGATAAAAGTGAGGAAAATGTGCGTTGAGTGCCATCAAAGCATTGGGAACTTAGGGCGATTCGGCAAGTTGGGATTCAAGGGATGTAATATCCTTGAACTTCTACCAAAGTTCAATATCAGTAGTTGCACCAGTTGCCAATGGTGGCTGATGTACAAATCAGACAGATTTAACAATAATTGCCTATCTAGACAACCCATTCATTTTCCAAAAGACCTCTCTATGGGTATCATATACCTAAATTTTGGTGCTTAATTTTAACTGTTACCCTTTCCCTGCTTCATCTAATAGAAAACAGGTAAGAAGAAGTACTTAAAATGGACTGTAGAACTTACTCCTACCTTTCTCATTCAAATATGACTGCAGTTTAAAGTTGGAGATGGCAACAAGTTATCAATATTCACTGTATATGTGGAAATCAGGTACAATGATGGCATCTGTGGCCAATTTCATTGATGCATATCATGGAATTGCACTTTGATATCTGTCAATGTAGATGTATGCAAAATCTTACAGATTTACTCTACTTTTTAGCCTATTGAATTATGCTTGATCCTTAGGGTTGAAATGGTCAGTTATGGAATTTCACATTGTAAGTCAGATGCATCTTACAAATATTTTTGCCTCATAATGCAAAAGTACACAGTACAAAAATAATTATGATCCATCAATTTCAGGTAACAAATTACTCTTTGTGTCTTTCAGAGCAATTCACTTATGCAATAACTCAATCCAAAAACACTTTGTGACCTCCCCCCACCGTCACCCATTAGTTCCTAGAGAAAACATGTGGTCCAGTAAACAGTTCAAAGAGTATCTGAACAAAAATGGCTTTGAAAATATCTGGGATGATATCATCTCCCCTGGTATGAAGAAGGCAATTGTGAATACCATTCAAGTAATGCAGGACGTTGTGAAACCTCGCAAGAACAGTTTTGAGTTGTATGGTGCTGATTTCCTACTGGGAGAGGACTTCAAACCATGGCTGATTGAAATTAATTGTAGCCCTACGATGTCAGCCTCGACATCTGTAACAGCCACATTATGCAGCAACGTTCAAGAGGACACAATAAAGGTTGTTATAGACCGAAAGAATGAGAAGATCTGTGATACAGGTGGATTTGAGCTTCTGTATAAACAGGTAATGTAAAACATCACATAAAGGAGAAGGTGACCCTGTTTAGAGAGATAAAGGAGGTGATTGCTTCCTACTCAGAATTCTGTAAACCTGTTACAGTGAAAAAAAGATGTGTTCTCTGGTTACTGGTCCTATCACCGGAAATGGTTCTCCTTCATTGACTCTATCCAAACTACTCTTACTCTCCTTTGCTCTAAACTGAACAACTTCAAATTCTCTAGTCTTCCTACATAACTGATAAATTCTTGGTACTATCCCAGTGAATCTTTCCTGCTCCATCTCCAAAGCCTTGACATACTTGCTAAATGTGGTGCCCAAAATTGACCACAATGAATTGGAGTTTGTAGAGTTAGAGAGTGTCTGGAAATTTAAAAATGATGCCTGGGACCTGATTCCGGGATTGAGCAATGATAAATAGATTTAAGAGAAAACGCTGCCAATTAAGCAATGCTTTCCTTTAGGCACAGCTGTTCAGTGGACCAATGGATGTCTGGGCTCTCAGCCAAGAATGGCTGAACAAATCAGCCACAACAGGCTAGCAGAAAGAGTACTCAAGTTGGTTGATGAAATTTAACACAAAGATTTGTGAGGTGATGCATTTTGGCAAATGGAATAAGGAGAGACAATATATAGTAAATATTATAGTTCTAAAGAGTGTCCCAGCACAGAGGGATTTATCGTTCCTATTCATTGACCTTTGATGGTGCAGAACATATTGGTAAATTGTTAGCAAAAACATGGAATATTGGGCTTCATAAACAGAGGTGTTGAGTGCAGAAGTAGGAAAATTATGCTGAGTCTTTATCAAGATCTGATTAGGCCCAAACTGGACTACTGCATCCTGTTATGGTCACCACACTTTAGGAAGGATGTGAGGATCTTTGAGAGGGTATGGAAGAGATTTATAGGAATGGTTCCAAGGTTAGGAAATTTTAGCTACAAGGTTTGGTTGGAGGAGCTGGAGTTGTTCTCCTTGGAGTAAAAGAGATTCAGAGGAGATTTGATGAAAGTGAACAGATGATAAGTTTAGATAAGATAGCCAAGAAAAGCTTTTCATTAGCTTATATTGCATGGGTTAACAACACATTTAAAATTTTGGGCAATAGATGCTGGTAGGTTATGAAAAACATCTTTGTACTGCAAGTGATAATGACCTGAAACTTAGGGTTGCAGAAATGTGGCTAACTAATGATTTCAAAAGTAAATTGTATGGGCACTTGTGGGAAATAAACTTGCAGGATCACAGGTAATGGAATTAATTGGATTGTTTTAACGATTGGCTCTATGGGTCAAATGGCCTTCTGTGCCTTAATGACCCTCTGTGATTCATGCAATGCTTAAAGCATATTTACTCATTATCTCCCATTCCACCAGCCTGGTTAATTACCTACGAGAAGCTTAACAAAACAAATAAATAAATACAAGATCAAACTTAAAAAAAAATATGGGACCTTTCTTTTCCGAACCTCCTGAGACCGATTCAGACCACTAAATTAACTCTGATTTATGTTATTTAGTTTTCCACCCACATTTGGCTTGCGGCAATGCCTATTGAACCCAATATCTAGCCCTTCCTTGAAGGTATGCAGCAAATCCGGTAATTCCATTACTTTCTGATCAAATGATTTAAAACTTTGTCCTAGTATCCCCAACATTCAAATAACATATATAATCATGAATGCTGACAAGGCAATCTAGCTTGGCTTTGATTTGATTTACTTTTTTTGACAGTGCACTATGGCCATTCCTCTGTACCTGGGGATAAATCTGCTGGTCGAAGGTTCAAGCATCAAGAAACCACCCGTTCCGAGGAGCCAGAATAACGGTCTGCGTAACATTTCTGAAACTGTGCAAAAAATCTGTGGTCTCGCACCACAAGGCTACCCAAGCATCCTGAACAATGATGTAAACAAAGCAGCGAATGCAGAAAATTCCAAGAATAGAGACAGTTCAAAAATGTGCAGCAACCTTGGCAAATCAAAATTGCCCTTTACCAACAGCAGTCCGGAGTTAGCAAAGCGTTGTCCCATTTCCAGCATGTACACTAATGCAAAGAGTTACAGCTCCAGCAATATAAAGAATCTCATCAATTTGGGTAGTGAAAAAAATCCTATAATGCCCAATCATCGTAGCACTGCGAGGATTCCATTTAATGGCAATAATTCCAAGAATTTGCTAAATTTCAATAATTTGAGTATAGTAAAGAATCCCATAATTCCCAACAATTTCAGCGTCACCAAAAATACATTGCCTGCGACTAGTTCAAACTCTACAAAAGAGCACAATCATTCCAGCACCCTAAACATCTCTTTAAATCCCAGTCACTCTAGCAGTGGAAAAAATCAAACAAATTTGATTAAATCCAACTCTACAAAAGATCTTTTAAACTCCAATAATTCCAGCACTCCAAGCGATTCCTCAAATTCCAATAATTCCAGCGTTACAAAAAATCAAACAAATTTGACTAATTCTGGCGTGGCACAAGATCTGTTAAATCCCAATAATCCCAGCACTCCAAGTGATTCTTTAAACCCTGATACTTCCAGTGTCACAACAAAACCATTAAATGTAACTGATTCCAATGAATCCATTGAAAATCCCAGTGATGCCAGCATTGCAAACAGTTCTTTATATCCCAATGAACCCAATCATACAGAAACTTCTGTTTCTTGTAATTCCAGTGATGTAAATACTTCCACAGCTTCCAATCCTAATGTTGCAAAAAATTATAATAACATTTCCCCAGATCCCGACAATATTCTCCGAGATGATGGCAGTCCCAACAGTTGCGGCAGCAGCAAGGAGAAAAGTCTTGACACCACCTCCAACTTCAGCAAGATAAAAATTTTCAACGCTTCCAAACATTGCCACAAGGCAAGGAATTGCCCCAGTTATAGTCGTAAAAAGCCCAGGAAACTCAGCAGCCCCAAGGTTCTAGGCACCTGCATTCTAAAGGCATGGGATGAGATGCAGGAAATGAAAAATAACATTGCTGCGACAGCTCAGTCTACTGAGAGTGAAAAGGATACCCACATTGACTCAGGTGACATGGAGGAACAGGTTTGTGAAGTGTCAAGGTTGAGCAAGGCTGAAGGGATTAGAAAAACTGGCAAGCAGCATTTGCAGCCTAAATCCAAAATCTCTCAAATGAGCATGTCTGTAAAGCACCTAATCTTGCCCAATCGACAGATACTCAGGGATCCCCTTCATGTCAATTTGAAATGCTTGAACCTTGACATGTTGAACTTTAAGGACGGGCAGAGCTCAAGATCCTCTGTTTCCACTGATGCCAACAGAGTTAGAGCCATCCATGAAAAAACTCTTCCATTGCGTTACTCCTACAATTCACCACGGCTGCAATTGAAGGATCAGAATATTCCACAGCTCCACATTACTGGCTTGCAGCATCATTTTAGAGCTTCAAGTGATATCAACAACAGATACATTGAAACTCATAAGAATGCCACAAGTAACCTGTTCAACATCAAGAAGCATCTGCTGACAAGCTCTTTCCCACTCTTTCAGTAACACGATTGCTGTGCTGACCAGTTCTACCCAGTTCCTCCAATAAATTGAGGATGTTTCTGTTGGATGTCTCAGTAAGTAGAGGACTTGATTGGGCTTTTCTAACTCTCTCACTCACGCAAAGACAAACTTTCTGCACTTCCTGTCAAAAAGTTCCGGATCTTAGTGCTCACCTTTACATCAAATACAGTTTTTTTTACCCTGTATGCAGTTGGCACTATTAGACCGCATTGCTGTTTTGCATAGAAAAAGCTCCTTTTGAAAGATAACGCTTTATATAAAAAAATTAAAAGGCAACTGTCAGGTTAAATAGATTTAGCTGGAAAACTGAAGGTGATTTTAATAATGGATCATTGTTCTCATCATTGATTTATATTATGAACTGTTGTTTCCCTCTTTATATTTTTAAAAAATCCTACCTCTGCTTTTGTCAATCTACCAGTAAAATTGAATACATCAAAGGTAAACTGAGATACTATGAAAGCAACAGAGCAGAATGGATCAGACACATTAGATAGTGATATGATGCAAATCAAGAACAATAAAGACTGACTGTAACAAAGCATGAGTCGATCTGACATCGTCTATAATGTTAGTCTTATGTCTGTGTGATCTTACTGTATATGAAACCTTACTTTTTGATATCTTATTGTGACTTTGATCTGACCCCATTTGAAGTATTGTGAGTAGTTTTTGGCCCCATACCTAAGGCCTTGGAAAGGCTCCAGAAGAGGTTCACAAAGAATGATCTCTGGAATGAAGAACTTGTCATTTGAGGAACGGTTGCAAATCCTGGATCTATACTTGTTGGAGTTTAGAAAGATGAGGAGATCTTACTGAAACTTACAGGATACTGCGAGGTCTGGATAGAGTGGATGTGGAGAGAATGTTCCCACTAGTAGGAAAAACTAGAACCAGAGGGCACCATCTCAGACTATCTCTGTCCCTTAAAACAGAGATGAGGAAGAGTTTCTTCAGCCAGAGTGTGGTGAATCTGTGGAACTCTTTGCTGCAGAAGGCTGTGGAGGCCAGGTTGTTGAGTATTTTTAAGACAGAGATAGATAGTTTCTTGATTAATAAGGGGATCAGGGGTTATGGGAAAAAGGCAGGAGAATGATAATGAGAAAAATGTCAGCCATGATTGAATGATAAAGCTGACTTGATGGGCAGAATGGCCTAATTCTGCTCCTATATCTTATGGCACGGTGGCACAGTGGTTAGCACTGCTGCCTCATAGCGCCAAGGACCCAGGTTCAACTCCAGCCTCGGGGCATTGTCTGTGTGGAGCTTGCATGTTTTCCCCCTTGTCTGGATTTCCTCCAGGTGCTCTGGTTTCTTCCTGCATTCCAAAGATTTGTAGGTTAAGTTGATTGGCCATGCAAAATTGCCACTTGTTGGGGAGGGGGGTGTTGGTGGGGGACTGGTAAAGTAACAACGTGGAGTTACGGGGATAGAGCCTGGGTGGGATTGTTTTTGGTACAGGCTTGATGGGCCAAATGGCCTCCTTTTATACTATAGAGATTCTATAATGCTATAATTGTCACAATTCTGTCCCGATAGTTACTATGGCCGTATTTATAAGGAAAAGTGCCTGTGCAAATTTGCCACTGTGTAATTGCATTTTTTTATCAATGATGGTGCTTCAGCATCTCAGTTTTGAATCCTTCAATTCCTCAGTTCAAACTGTTGAGAAATTGCTACGTTCTCGCTGACACTATGTTTTACTTGCCAAACTGTTGTTTAATGATTTATATAATACTTTGATTTGATATTATTAAAATAAGGAATGAATATCTGATTTTAAAATGAAGATTGTATTATACATACACATCTTGGTCAAAGTATGCTCTCCTCTTACATCCCATTTCACATGACCACAATATTTGGTCCAATTCCCTATGTCAATAATATAGCTGATCAGCTAGATTACTTCTGACCATTACAGGATCAGAGACAATCAGCACTCAATATAAGATGAATGATGCTGGTCATTTAAATCCAGCACTAATATAAACCAGGAACCTCCATGATTTTCCAAATGTTCAGTTGCTTTGACTCACCATATCAAGCCCATCTGAGCAAATGGTTAGGAGGCTGCCAGTCCTGATGCCTCTGCCTCCATCACTGAGCTGGCTGCTAAAAGAAGTGTAAAAGTAAACCAAAGATGACTCATTCAAAATTTTCTTCTCCAATGGGGTACAGAGGGAGAGGTTTAAGACAAAACAGCAACAAGCACTGACAAATAATAAACTCGGTGCAGGTTTTTATAAATGCACACACAATAATTTTCCTGATATGTATGCATTGGCAATTTTGGAAATGACCAATTTCTCAAAATCCCCTGAAGCTAATCAGAGCAAAAGCATGAGACAGATATCAATCAACAACAGAGACAGTTTTTGCGGTCAATCTCAGTAAGTTCAACGTTAACAGCCGAACAAATAAAAATTAATACAGTACCATTAACGTTTATTTAGCGTCTTTCTCATCACAGTATTTCAAAGCACTTTCGCACCATCAACAATTTATTTCAACTGCAGTCCTTGTCACAGTGATAGACTGCATCCCCTAAACCATTGACCTTGGAAAGGTAATGTGGTGTCCGCTGCTATGTGTATGAAATCGTCCTTGGGTGGGGCATCAGAGGGATTGGCACTGCTGACATGGGGATGACAATAATTAATTTTGTAAGTTTCCTTTGCGTTTTGGTGGAGTCCTTTAAGGAGGGATATTTTTTGAGGCATTTCGTTGATAGCACAGCAATTCCTTATCATTTCATTAAGAAAAAGCATTCTATAAACAGCCAAAACAAATAACACCGCAATATCACTGCACGCACTTTCCGATAGTTTGCAAAACACTCAACCCCTCGGAAAATATAATGTGAAAAGAACAGCCGAAATGGTCTGTTATTTCATATAATCTCAGTGTGTTGAAAGGAAACTGACTGTAGGGAGGAAGAGGATGAATGCTTGCGTAACTTCAGTTAACACTTGAGAGGCATTGCAACTCTATTTGCTGCAGAATGGAACAGAAATGGAACCTACACAGAAATCCAAACACGGAAAGTTGCATTCCCAGAATCTTTAAAGGTAACCAACGGGACGAAAGCTAAGAAATTAAGTTTGCAGCATTGACATGGAACGTGACAAATTTGACAATTCAAATAATTTGTTTCACATTTTTTGTCATCAAAATGTAATGTAACGCATAAACAAATCTCATGCAAAGATTTAGATATCAAATTATTCGATTTGCCAAATTTGTCACGTTCCATGTCAATGCTGGAAACGTAATTTCTCAGCATTCCTCCGTTGGTTATTTAATTATTTTCATTAGGGATTATTTTGATCTGCGAACAAGACATTAAAATAGTCTTTTTAAGACAATTAAAAATCTTAATACAATTAAAAGTCTCAACGTAACATCTATTTGTTAACACCTTATTTAAGCCAATTGCTAGCTTGACTTAAGAGGTCAACCATGCTGCAGGGGAGCTTGAATGGTTTGAGGTATATGGAGAGGCTGGACAGACTGTGACTTTTTTCTCTGGAGTGTGGGAGGCTGAGGGATAATCTTATAGAGGTCTATAAAGTGATGAAGGGCACACATCAGCTAGATTGTCAATATCTTTTCCCAAAAGTAGGGGAGTCAAAAACCAGACGGCATAGGGTTAAGGTAAGAGAAGAGATAGAAAAGTGTCCAGAGGGGCAGCTTTTTTTCACATAGAGAGTGGCGAGTGTCTGGAATAAGCTGCCAGAGTTAATTATAGAGGTGGATACAATTTTGTCTTTTAAAAAACATTTAAATAGTTACAAGGATAAGATGGATAGAGAGGGATATAGGCCAAATGCGGGTAATTGGGATTAGCTTAGGGGTTTAAAAAAAAGGCGGCATGGATAAATTGAGCCGAAGGACTTGTTTCCATGCTGTAAACCTCTATGACTCATTCCAATTATGAATCAGATTTTACTGCACCACAAACAAACAACAACCTATATGATTACATTAGTGCATTTGGAACATCGTTGTAAGAGCTCTTGAGATCTGTATCCTTGATAATATCTATAACATTTCCACTACCTTCTTTCAGAAGGGAAACACACAATGAAAGTGACTGTAAAAGCATATCCATCATCTTTATCTATGCACTGTACCATTTAGATTCAAATGCTGATTTGTGATAGCATTTTGGTAGGCTAATTTTATCTCTGTTCCGTTTTCTTGTAGTTAAGCTACTTTTGAATATACTTCCACATTTGAAGTGTCAAGTGTTGAGAATTTTCTTTTGGTCTGCATATATTATACTGCTTTTTTTTAGGATTTAGATTTAATAATGTTTCAATTACTCTGTTAATAATAATTATTTTTCTTCATTTATTTCTCCATGGTAATAATTATTTTTCTTCATTTGATTCAAATGTTGTCCTTGTAACTGAATTGTTACCTGTAAACTTCAGTGTTTTGAACATACAGGATAGCCTACACAGAGTCTAAAGGAGAATTGAACAAGTAATGTCCACAATGGAACTTCAATATTGGAAATGGTTAAAAAAACAGTCTTCCTTGGATATATGATCACCCCACCTAGTTTTTTTCCTTTACGTTCTTTTCCATGGAAAGACTTTCTACATCAACAGGAAGAAAAGAGAGACTTGCATTTAAATGGAGCTCCTCATGATATCTCAAAGCACCTTACAGCCAATGAAGTAGGAACATAAGAAATAGGAGCAGGAGTAGACCATCAAGCCCATCGAGCCGACCTGCCATTCAATAAGATCATGGCTGATATGAAGTGGATCAGTTCCATTTTCCCGCTTTCTCCCCATAACCCTTAATTCCCTTGTCTATCAGAAACCTATCTACCTGTGACTTAAATATATTCAGCGAGGTAGCCTCTACCACTTCAACGGGCAGAGAATTCCAAAGATTCACCACCCTTTGAGTGAAGAAGTTACTCCTCAACTCTGATCTAAACCGCCCCACCCTTATTTTGAAGCTGTGCTCTCTAGTCCTGCTATCCTTTCTGAGCAGGAGGAATCTCTCTACCTCTACCCTGTCCATCCCCTTCATTATCTTATATGTCTCTATAAGATCCCCCCTCAGCCTTCTAAACTCCAACGAGTACAAACCTAGTCTACTCAATCTTTCCTCATAGGCTGACCCCCTCATCTCTGGTATCAGCCTAGTGAACCTTCTCTGCACTCCCTCTAAGGCCAATATATCCTTTTGCAAATGCGGCGACCAAAACTGCACACAGTACTCCAGCTGCAGCCTCACCAGCACGCTGTACAGTTGCAGCAAGACCTCCCTACTTTTATATTCTATCCCCCTCGCTATAAAGGCCAACATTCCATTCGCCTTCTTGATCACCTGCTGCACTGTAGACTGGGTTTTTGTGATTTGTGCACAAGGACCCCCAGGTCCCTCTGCACCATAGAATGCTGCAGTTTTTCACCCTTTTTAAATAATAATCCCTCCTACTATTATTTCTACCAAAGTGGATAACCTCACACTTGCCAACATTATACTCCATCTGCCAGGTCCTCGCCCACTCAAACTATCTAGATCTCTCTGCAGACTTTCCACACCCTCCATGCAATTTGCTTTTCCACTCATCTTCGTGTCATCAGTAAATTTCGTTACCCTACACTCAGCTCCTTCCTCCAGGTCATCTATGTAAATGGTAAACAGTTGAGGCCCCAGCACCGATCCCTGGGGCACTCCACTAGTCACCAGCTGCCAACCAGAATAGCACCCATTGATTCCAACTCTCTGCTTCCTATTAGACAACCAATCCTCTATCCATGCTAATACCTTACCCCCAACTCCTTGCACCCTAACCTTTTGCAGCAATCTTTTGTGAGGCATCTTATCAAATGCCTTCTGGAAATCTAAAAACACCATATCCACCGGTTCCCCTCTATCTACCACACTAGTCACATCCTCATAGAAATCCAATAAATTTGTCAAACATGACTTCCCCTTCACGAATCTGTGCTGCATCGGCTTGATCTTGATCAAACCGTTCTTTTCTAGGTGCCTCGCTATTTCTTCTTTGATGATGGGTTCAAGCATTTTCCCGACTGCAGATGTTAAACTAACCAGCCTATAATTCCCTGCCTTTTGTCCGCTACCTTTTTTGAACAGCGGCGTGACATTAGCTGTTTTCCAATCTTCCAGCACTTCCCCAGAGTCCAGTGAATGTTGATAAATAATTACTAAGGCATCCGCTATCACCTCTGCCATTTCTTTCAGTCCCAGGGACTTATCTACCTTCAGCCCCGTCAGTCTATTGAGCAGTACTTCTCTAGTGAATGTAATCGCATCAAAGACCTCATCTCCTACCATCCTTCTATCTTTAATATCCTGCAAACTATTTGTGTCCTCCTCCGTGACGACTGACACAAAAAAACTTGTTTAAAGCCTCAGCCATTTCCTCATCACCCATCACTAAATCCCTCCTCTCATCCTCCAAGGGTCCAACATTCACTCTAGCCAGTCTCCTCCTCTTTATATATTTGTAAAAACTTTTACTGTCTTTTTTTTTAATACTTAGAGCTAGTTTAGCCTCATACTCTATTTTTCCTTTCTTTACCACCTTCTTAGTCATTCTTTGTTGTTGTTGTTTAAAACTTTCCCAATCTTCTTATCACCCACTATTTTTAGCCGCTCTGAACACATCAGCTTTTAACTTAACACTCCTTTATTTTCTTCGATAACCATATTTTCCTACAATCTTTCTTTATCATCGGAATATATTTCTGCTGAGTACTGAAAAAGAAGTACAGGAAAAAGTTATTTCTTTTATCCATTTTTGGGATGTGGGCATACTGATAGAACTTTAATTTGCTCAGCCACTCTACAGGCTGATTAAATTAGTGGTAGAGTATACTAAGGAAAGATATGTTTCCAGCATTCTCACTTTAAACCGAATACAAATTTTTAGATTTGCATGGTAGGATTTGAATTTGGAATCAGGATAATTAATTCAGGCTTGGGGATTACCAATCCAGCTAACCTGCATATTTTCAGACTGTGGGAGGAAATCAGAACATCTGGAGGGAACCCATGCAGACACAGGGAGAATGTGCAGAATCCACACAGACAATCACTCAAATCTGCAATCGAACCTGGGGATGCTGGTACTTTGAGGCAGTAGTTCTAACACTGTGGTAAGGGTGGCAATAGATGGCACAGTGGTTTGCACTGCTGCCTCACAGCGTCAGGAATCCGGGTTCAATTCCCAGCTTGGGTTACCGTCTGTGAAGAGTCTGACCGTTCTCCCTGTGTCTGCATGGGTTTCCTCCCACAGTCCAAATATGTGCTGGTTAAGTGGATTGGTCATGTTAAATTACCCGTTATTGTCAGGGGGACTAGCTAAGGTAAATCCATGGACCTATGGGGATAGGACTTGGATGGAGCTGTGGTCGGTATAGACCGAATGGGCCACATGGTCTCCTGCACTATAGGATTCTATGATAATATAGCGTGCATCTACAAGGATTGGGATGAATTGAGTATAGAGTGCTTTTGTGATTGGGAAGTGACTGAGTTATGTTTTGGGAATGGTGCTAAATAAAGAAACTGAGGTGCGAGACCTGCCAATGATCGCTTATTCTCAACAACAGTCACCTTTCGTTTTTGAGTTTAACTGGCTTATTTGTATTTCGCTTTTTGAAATACCCTCTGGATCACTTAATCTTGCAATCTGTGGCACTGATTCGCTAAAAAACAAAATCACTCTAATAACTCTGGATGTGCTGCGATAAGCAGAAACAGGAAATGTAAGCTAATACAAATGGGACGTACAGGGGCTGAGTGAGGTACAAGAGGCTGCTGCAGCTTCGTGCTGGGCTCTCTCAATGGAGAGGTGGGGCGGAACCAATCTTCCGAGCTCGGGTTTCTGACCGGGAAATAGAAAGTGGAGCTCAAGTGGGGCCTGGAGCTTAGGGTGGACGAAGTGATCTGGATGTTGACCGGCGGCGAGGAGAACCGGAGCCGGGGAGGAAACGATAGCTAATTGCAGCATGTGGGGAACGCGGCAGGGTTAGAAATACTCAGATGTGACCGTCTTATCCAGCCCCCCCCCCTTCTCGGTGCAACTCAAAAACTCACCCCCCCCCCACACTGCTCTTACAGCTTTACATCTCTCTATGATTCAAGTATTTATCCAGTGTGCTGCTTTATAATGCGATTTTATAACTTTATCTGAGATCACACTTGTAAGGTCAGCATCTTTCCATCGTGTGTTTTTTTATTCCTTGAAAAGTGTACTCCCTCACTCTTATCCACGTTAAATTGCATCTGTCACTCATCTGCCCAATGCCGCCCCATCTGGAGTCATCTACAATCTGATCAAAGGTCTCCCAGACTCAGAACGTTTGCTCTATTCTCTCTCCACAGATGCTGCCAGGTTTGCTGAGATTTTCCAGCATTTTCTGTTTTTGTTTGAGATCCAATATCTACAATAGTTTGCTTTTACCTTGTACAATCTTTGCTGTTTGCCTGCCAGCATTTTTACATTGGCAAATTTTCTGTACGTATACATTTTACATGACTGAAAAAGGATTAAAAATTAAATTTTATAGTGCTTTTTTACATTAAACTTTGGTTCTTAACATGTCTTACAACCAGTAGTGTAGTCACTAAAACCATGTACAAAATACTTCAGCCAGTTTCCATACAGCATGGTCTCACAATGTGACAATAACCAGATATTCTTCCAAAAAACAGATTATCAATAGACCCTGCACCTGATGTTTCTGGTGTTCTATTTCCAATCAGGCAGAATCCATCAGTGCTTAATAGGTTAGAAACATTCACTTTTGTACCATCATATGCTGGTATTTTTGGAACAAGCCCTGTTTAAAAAGTCCTTAAAATCATGTATCTACACTGTTTACCTTTTATGCAATCGATTAACTCTTGAAAAAACTCTTATTAGATGCATCAAACATAATTTACCTTTAATTTGTATTGTCTGAAATTAATTCCTGTTTCTAAAACAGCATTAGTCTAGAATTAGTATTCTTGTGTTTTCCCACTTCTGCCCTTTGTCTTGTTTTTCCTTCTATTGTTCCTTAAACACAAATATTAAATTGGTTAAATATTAAATTCTGGCAAAATTTGCACACCCAGTCAAGACTAAAAAAAATGATTAGAGCCTTTACTATTCCATATCAGATCTGACTTCTATCAATACTTGGTGGTGCACAGTGGTTTGCATTTCTGCTTCATAGTGCCAGGGACCCAGGTTTGATTCCTGGCTTGAGTTACCATCTGTGAGGAGTTTGCACGTTCTCCCCTTGTCTCTCCTGGGTACTCAGGTTTCCTTCCACAGTCCAAAAATGTTGGAGGTTAAACCAAAGGTTAGAGGGATTGGCCATGTTAAATTGCCCCTTAGTATCAAGGAGACTAGTTAGGGTAAACGCATAAGGTTATGAGATAGGGTCTGGTTGGGATTGTGGTCAATGCAGATTTGAAAGGCTGAATAGCCTCTTTCTGCATTGTAGAGATCCTATGATTTAGCCGTCAGAGATGAGTGATATATTCCAATTTTGTTTCTGCTAACTATTTTAGAATAAATATATTTCTGTAATTACCTGTAACATACGTTCTGTTTGTTGTATTGAGTCCGTTATGAGGTTAGTAGGTAGACAGTGAAGTGTGTCACAGGAATAAAACATTGGATTGCATCTGAATCACTGGCATTAAACTTATCAATGAGATTAGCCTGGTTTTTGTCAATAATGTGGTAATAGTAATGTACATAAGCAAATGAAGGAATAGAGTTATAGAGGTTTACAGCATGGAAACAGACCCTTCGGCCTAACTTGTCGATGCCACCCTTTTTTTTTCAAAACCCCTAAACTAATCCCAATTGTCTGCAGTTGGCTCATATCTGTCTATACCCATTGTATCTATCTAACTATCATGATATACACTGCATTTGCCTGAGGAAGACACAGAGTGTTGAAAGCTCGCGTTTTTACTATCAAATAAATCGGTTGGATTATAAATTGGTGTTGCTAAATTCTTACTGGTTTCTATCTAACTATCTACAGTGTCATCCAGGTTTACAGCATGGAAACAGTAGGAAGCCCAAGTAACTTTGCTAATATTTAGCGATGTTTCAGACGATCACGGTTTATGGCACGTTCTCTGCAACTGAACTTTGATAACTTTTATTGGCCTCTTTTTGTTAGTAGAATCTAGCTTTATTTAGAATCAAACAATGATTCAGCATCAAAAAAGGCCATTTGTCCCAACATACCTGTGCTAGCTCTTTGGTAGAGCTCTTCAATTAGTTCCACTCTCCTATTTAAGGCAGATAAAGACATAGGTTTTGTTTCGTCTGGGAGCCAGATAAAAGTTGCTGAGAATATGATGCCACCCTGTGAGCTCCAGCTGTGGTTGAGATGTTAAAGTAGTTGTGGTTTCAATTTAGGATGAATTACATAAGGAAGCAAATATGGACAGGAAATATGACTCGGACAGCAGTCATATGTGGTTGCTCCTGGTTTTCCATACGAAGACTTGTGACTGACTCAGCATCACATCTCTCCCGTCCAGTGTCCTGGTGAGTGGGTGAATTGTTTTATTTCCAAGTATTTTAGAATTCCAGGTGCTGTTCCATACTTAACAAAGTATGAGTAAAGTTCCAAGCATTATTCGACAAGAGCACACAAAATAATGTGTTTAGTCTTGCGAATGTTCCCATTTAGAGAATCTCAAACATGTACAAAGTTGAGCATATGTGCACAGAAGGGGCCTTTAAACAGGGGAATTGTGGAAGAGCAGCAAAATAGAGATGTATTGTGATGTGGTACTAGTCTCTTAATGACTAAACCCAACTTTCATACTCTTGTCTCAAATTTTAGTGGACATGGAAAATTTGCCATTGTAGGAAAGGATGGTGAAGGGCAAGTTCTTGGCAGCGTGACCATTAACTATATATTAGAGTACTAATTCATCTGATGAGGATAATATAAGTAACAGTCGATGAGGAATAAAATGCAGGTCGTATAGTGAGTGGAGGGATGGGCAGGATTGGAATTCGAAAAACACTGGCGTGGTCAAACTGGAGTTGGAAATTCTGAAAGAAGCACGGATCTAGAAGCTCAGGAGAAGGAGTGATTAGGCTCCCATTGTTTTACCTTTCATTCTATGTTCCTGTTTCTTTATAGGTATGATATACAGCTAAAGGAGCAGATACCAAAACATAGGCAGCATTTGAAAAAAGACAAGGCTGTTAATATCCTCCAGGATCCAGGTATCCCAGTACTCCAGAAACTGACCAGGGATGACCTCTTGGAATTGCTAGCAACCAGTGTGGTATACCAAGAAAGTAAGTGTCCATTTTGGTAAAATCACTTTCAGCGTTTTTTGAAGTTAAACAAAAGGTGTATGCACCATACTTGTAAGGCTTTAAATGTGTAACTGCATTAGGATCTGTGTATCCAGGGACAAACTGTGTGTCTAGGAGTTTCTGCAATGCTACCTCTGTGGTTAAATGCTATGTTGTCAAACACTAGTATTATCTGTGAATACGTGGATCATATACTAGAAGATGTCTATGTAACTTTACTCCTTATTTCAGTAAGGAGTCAATACTTAAGCTCAGGGCAGCAAAGGAATCTCATTTCCAACATCACTGTCAATGTTCAGCATTCTCAGATCCGTCAAGTATTGCACAGGTTAGATAGAGAGTACTGTTTCTAATGCTTTATCTTAATAAATGTGCCTCTTGCACATTTGTTTACTACCTGCATTTTATTCCTCATCAACTTTTACTTATATTGTCCTCATCAATGTGCTTCGATGGAGTATCGCAATTCCAGATGTGTTAGTACTATACAAGTCAGATAGTGGAACCTGGCATGATAGTTTTATTTGCAAAACCGTCGAGGAAAACTACTAAACAAATTCACAAAATTCTGCTGCTGAATTTTAAATACGAAGAATAAGGCACTTATTAAACAATAAAAATGAATTACATTACATCAGGATGGAAAATCTCAAAATAATTGTTATTCAATTTTCCTTCATCAGCTATGTCATTTTTGATTTGATTTATTATTGTCATATGTATTAGTGTGCAGTGAAAAGTATTGTTTCTTGCGCACTATACAGACAAAGTATATGACATAGAGGAGAAAAGAAGAGGGTGCAGAATGTAGTGTTACAGTTAAGGCTAGGATTTAGAAAAAGATTCACTTAATATGAATAGATCCATTCAAAAGTTTAATGGCAGCAGGGAAGAAGCTGTTCTTGAGTCAATTGATATGTGTTTTCAGACTTCTATATCTTTATCCTGATGGAAGAAAATGGAAGAGAGTATGTGCAGGATGCATGGCATCCTTGATTCTGAGGCAGAAGGAAGTGTAGACAGTTAATGGATGGCAGGCAGGTTTGCATGATGAACGGGACTTTGTTCATGATCCTTTGTAGTTTCTTGTGGTCTTGGACGGAGCAGGAGCCATACCAAGCTGTGATACTTGCCAAGCAGAGGACCAACCTTTGACTGCCTCTTTGGATCTTCAGGGCTTCTCTTCAGCCCCCTTTGCTCCAAGTCTGCATCCTGCAGCTCTGTCTTTAATTTTAACTCCATTTCTCTGTTTCCTTATCCAACTTTTACTTAACAGGATCTGTTTCTGATTTCTGTCCTTATCCCTTATCTGGGACTGATATGGAGCCTCTATTTAATCCCTACCTGAGACTTTCTCCTGGAGCCTCCATTCTGTTTCACATCTTAGTTTGGGACCTTCTCCCTGTCCCTCTTCCACTGCCCTGCTGCCTGGGGGACGTATTCTGGAAAGGTGTGGCAGTTCAGGAACTGCCTTTTTCATACCGTTTGACTTCTTTTGGTCTGTGCATGTACACAAGGATAGTATGTGGGCTGAAGAACAGAAAAACAGTAACTGTATATGTAATCATCTCCAGATAAGCAGAAATATGGAAGTTCCAAGGTCCACTGGGAACTGTGAACTGCAGTCATTGATTTAAAACCAAGTGAAGTATAGAGTTTTGTCACTATTGAAACAGTAGAATTGTTTTCACATGGAATCTGAAAAAAAATTAAGATGCAGCATATTATTTGATTCTTTGATTTAACCTTAATACTGAAGGTTTTTTTAAATCAGCTTAATGTGAAACAGTTGCTGGGATTTCAGAGACCCCAGTAACCTTTTTTGAATAGAAGAAATATGAATTATGAATAAGAATTATTTACCAAAGGCTAAAGCCACAAGATGCCATGTTTTAAACATGATCCAAGCTGATTGGAGAAGGCATAGCTCCTCCTCCAAGGTTTGATCTCATTTGCGTCTTAGCCAAAAGGCCGAGGATGCTGCTTTTAAAATTTGCTTTAAATAAAGCTAAAATGTAACCTAATAACTTCAGCCAAGTACAGCATGTTGATACTATATTTGATCTTAGCCAAATTAAACAGGGTCAGTTTTTCCAGAACATTTGGTTTCCAAACCTCAAGTTTGTTTTTGTTCCCTTAGTGCATGAGAGGATCGGTTCCCTTTCTATGTTTCCACTTTGTTTTCCATTTCAATTTAGTTGTTTTAGTTAGGGTCTAAATAATAAAAAATACAAATGAAATTTATAAACACTGATCCACTTTCCTGAAATAGTTGATTTGCAGAGACAAGTATAAAGAGAGAGGCCAAGCTATTCACTTGAGTGCAGAGGATGTGGTTGATAGTTATTGCTTTTGTTATTTCAGTCCCAGTTACTTTAATGCATTTATTGACTTGTCTTGTTCAAATCAGAGATTCTCATCTAAAGTCTGGAAAGAAGGACAAAGTCTGGTAGTTTCATTATAGTTTGTGAAGTAATTGTATTTTTTTTTTACTATAGGAGGAATTGGCCAAGGAATTGTGAAAATATGAGTTGCCACTTTGCATTTACTCTGTTCTGATTTATCAGAGAATCCCTACAGGAGGCCATTTGGCCTGTGGAGTCTGCACTGACAACAATCCCACCCAGGCCCTATCCCCACATATTTACCTCACTAATTCCTCTAATCTACGTATCCCAGAACATTAAGGGGCAATTTTTAGCAAGATTAATCAACCTAACCCGCATGTCTTTGGACTATGGGAGGAAACCCACGCAGACCCAGGGAGAACATGCAAACTCCACGCACTCAGTTCCCCGAGCCGCAATCAATCTCAGATCCCTGGAGCTGTGCTAACCCCTGTGTTATCCCTAAATTTAATAAAAATTACTTAACATTTAAAGCCTGTATTTCTTTAAAAAAACTCACAAAATGATGAGTGTCAGATGATGAAACTGTATTCAAGACCTGAAGAATGTTGGGGAGCAATTCTCTGGCAGCGCCATGCTTGGAGTAAATTGGGTCAATCCCAAGAATAAATAGCTTGCAAGCTTATAAATCTGTATCATGCCCGGCGTCAAGCAATTCTCCTGATCCCTTTTTAACAGTGCTAACAAGAAGGGGCATAAATCTGATTAGCGTATTCAAATATGCATAGCCCATTCAGATTCCAGTGCATGGAAATCAGCAGCCCTCAGATGCGGGGTGGGGGCACTTGGACACCATTGATGCCCTGGGGGGGGGGAAACGGTTGGGGGCAATAGCTAGACATGCCCACCTGTCAGGGTGCAATTGGCATTCCAGCAGTGGCACCAACCTCTGGTGCCAGTTTGGCATTGTTAAGAGGGTGAATTGAGTGGGGGCAATGCAGAGGGCCGTGATAGATGAGTTGTTCAGGGGTGGATCATGTTGGGGGCTCTTTGTGGGGGTGGGGGTGGGGTGTGATGGGAGCACTTTGGGATGGCCCCGATGTTGGGGAACATGCAACTGATGAATGGGAGGTCCCAATATCCATTGGATGAGGGAGCGGGTGCACTGAGTGATTTGGTACAAGCGAGTGGCTTGCTAGGTCACTTTAGAGGCCAGATTTAAGAATCTGGATTCACATACAGGTCAGATTAGCAAAGATGACATGTCTTCCCTGAAGAATATTAGTGAAACAGATTCTTAAACATACAAACATATAATTAGGACCAGGCATGTGCCATTCAGCCCTTTGAACTTGCTCTGCCATCCATTATTTGATTCCTTTAGCTCCAATAGCTGTATCTAACCTCCTCTTGAAAATAATGTTTTGGCCTCAACTGCCTCTGGTTGAAGGAATTAATCATTGTTTCAGTCCTAAATAGTTTACTCCTATCCTTAGGAGTGTGAGCCCAGATTCTGGGCTCCCTGCTATAGGGAACATCTTCCTTTCATCTACCTTGTCTAGTCCTGTTAGAATATTATAAGTTTCTATGAGATCGAAGGAGATTGTCATCAACTTCAGGAAGCGTAAAGAAGAACGTGCTCCTGTCGACATCAACAGAGATGAAGAATGGGTCAAGAGTTTCAAATTTTTAGCTGTTCAGATCACCAACCCCAACAAACTGTCCTGGTTCACCACCACCACCCACCCCCCCATACTGACACTATTGTTAAAAAAGTCCACCAATGCCTCTACTTTCTCAGAACACTAAGGAAATTTGGCATATCAGTCATAACACTCTCCAACCTTTACTGATGCGCCATAGAAAGCATTCTTTATGGTTGTATCACAGCTTGGTATGGTTCCTGCTCTGCCTAAGACTGCAAAGAACTACAAAAGGTCATGAATGTAATTCAGTATATCACACAAACCAGCCTCCCATCCATTGATTCTGTCTACACTTCCCACTGCCTCAGCAAAGCAGCCAGCATAATTAAGGATCCCGTGCACCCTGGACATTCTCCCTTCCACCTTCTTTCATCGCAAAAAGATACAAAAGTCTGAGGATATGTACAGCTTCTTCTCGATTGCCGTCAGACTTTTGAGTGAACTTGCTTGCAATTAGTTGAGTTTTCTCTACATCCTAGCTATGACTGTAATACTACCTTATGCACTCTTTTGTTTCCTTCTTATGCTTTGTCTGTATAGAAACAATACTTTTCATTGTATGCTAATACATGTGACAATAAGTCAAATCAAATCTCACTCATCTAAATTCCAGTGAATGTAATTCTGATTCAATCCCTGTCCTCATATGTTTAAAGTTTATTTATCAGTGTCACAAGCAGGCTTACATTACACTGCAATGAATTTACTATAAAAATCTCACAGTCACCACATTCTTGATGCCTGTTCGGGTACATGGAGGGAGAATTTAGCATGACCAACGCATGTAACCAGCACGTCTTTCATTCTGTGGGAGGAAACTGGAGCACCCGGAGGAAACCCACACAAACACTGGGAGAACGTGCAGACTCTGCACAGCCAGTAACCCAAGCCAGAAATTGAACTTGGGTCCCTGGCACTGTGTGGCAGCAGTGCTAACCACTGTGCCACCATGCTGCTAGTTCCACTGTCAGTCTGATAAACCTTCACTGTACCTCCTCTATAGCAAAAACATCCTTCAGATAAGGAGACCTAAAACTGCACACAATATGGTATGTGGTCACACCTAGGCCCCGAATAACTGCAGCAAGGCATCCTTGCTCCTGTACTCAAATAATCTCATTATGAAGGGCAACATACCATTTATTATCTTCATTTCTTGCTGCCATCAGCTTCCCAAAGGCAGTCCCAGATGGACAATTAATATCATAGGCCTTGCCAGTAGCATCCAATCTCATAAATGAATAGACACAAATGAAACTGATTGGGATTGGGGAGACTCATTTTAAACGCAGTGGTTAAGGTGCATTCTGGAAACATTTGCCATCTGATCCTTGTCTTTAACCTTATGAACATTGGAAATATACAAAAAGAGTTAATTTACTACATTTTTGTGCAATGATTATGTCCTTTATATCCATGCCTTTGCCAAGCTGAAAGTCCATAAAAGTAGAAACACTAATATTTACTGAAGGGATTTCGCTGCTCTGCAACAATAAACATAAATGTTTGTTTAATGCTCATTATGTAGGTCATGTGAAGCATTTTAAAGAATGTGAGATACATTAAGATAAAGGCAAATTAGTGCAGATGATGGAATCTGAAACAAAGGCTGAAAGTTCTGGAAAATCTTGGCAGAGCTGACCAGCATCTGTAGAGAAATAATTGATTTGGTACCATTTTCTGCTTTTGTTTGAGATGCATTACCATTGAGAGTTTTGTTGTTTATTTACTTTGTCTTTATTCCCTTCAGCCAATCACAGTTCAAGGTTTCAGCTCCATGTGAATAACTTTAATAAGCAACAAAGGCATGTTCCCTGTAGTTTCTGTGTCATAGTGACATGGCATGTAGCTTTTTCCATACTCAATGCATTATGTGCACAACACAATAAGCTGAGAACTAAACTTAATGTTTGCTTCCCCACCAGATCCCCTGATCGCCATCAGTAAACCTCCAGGGCTCCCCATCACAGGTAAGTGTGCACATTCTTGAGTTGAAGTGTGTGTCACCTTTATTTGAACAGATTAAAAATAGCATTCCGGTCTGGATGGTGCCAGGTATTGGGGGGTTCTGAAGGTTGCAGGACGTATCTTCAGACCACCCTTATCTTTGCAATATCTAAAAATTGCAGTCGTACTATGTATTGAATAAAGGCTCAGTGCCTATTCATGAAGAAAAAAAGAACTAGATGTAGAATTACTCTTTGCCATTCTCCTAATTATTTCTTGGTGGCTAGTTACGGAACAACCATGATTCGAATGCTGGAAATAACTGTTGCAGCTTTCCCCTTAGTTGAGCATTGGTAAAGTAGTAAAAGAAAATGACAGCATAATTAGTGTTCTGATTGCAGTATGTGGGAGGATGCAGTTTGAATCATCATTCTGCTTTGCTGTTGTACTGATGGGTGAAGAAAATCATTCAGAATATTTCATTTTGGCAATAGCTTATGCCAACAAAGGGCGCAGTGATAGAGGACTATGTTCAGATCAACTGAAGAATAGAGAGTGCACTTGTGACATGTATGTGGCTGTATGCAGGGTGAGGACAGAGTTAGCCTCAGCAGTGATTCTTCTGTACAACACTCACTGACAATGCCCACACACAAATAATAACACTGAATGAAAAGAGTACTGCAGGATGTCTCTGCATTATGGAAACAGACACTGGAAGAAGTTAATACCTTCAGGAGGGACAGGATGGCAAGCAGAAAAAAGATATTTAAAAAATCACTATTTTCCAGTGCAAGCTTAGCTGGCTTGGACCCACAATATTCTGTTGTTACACTCAGACATATACACTCCAAGTATGGTGATACTGCATACGTTTCCGGTGTAATGTGCTGCTACAGAATTGCAATTTTGAGCCAGGATTCTGTTCCTTTTCCTGTGGCTTACAATTGGTTTTACTAGCAGTGATATTATTCATGTTGCTCAAAATACTAAAATAGAATCTTGTAAAGATATAATATATGAATATTAGGGAAGCTAGTTGTGTATTGGAAGGGAAATGAAGTTTTGCTTTTTGTTGAAGGAAAAGTCCCTCGTGTAAAAAAGGGATTTTTGTCAACTGTGTAGAGGTTATATGGGTCAAGGGAAAAAGAGAAAGAGAAAGAAGTTGGTATTAATTCTTTGTTCACCACCTAAAAAGAAAGTACAAAAAGAACTTGAACTGTAAATATTACAGTTGGAGAAAGTCCAAACTTTCCCACAGAGGGCATTACAGATAAACTGAGGTCAGCCACTCCTTGCCCTTGCATATACAAAAACAGGGATCCTGAAGAACTCTCTCTGAGAGCACCACAGGGAAACTCTTGAGATTCTTTCAGATTAAGTGTCATTTCTGAAGTGTATTTGTAGTGTTTGTAAATCGTGGCTCTCAAAGTTGACTCAGTGAGTTAAAGGATGGTTATGGGTCCTTTAAATGTAGTGCTACGAGAATTTATAACGGAGGATAGGGAAATGGCTGAAAAACAAAACTTTGGACAAAAATTTTCTATCCCATGCGCCACAGGAATTGTGGGCGGGGCACCACCATACAGAAATCCATTGACCTCCGGGATTTTCCGATTTTGGGGCAAGTGCAGTTGGAAAACCTTTGGCCTTGTCTGTTTTCACAGGCGGAAATATATAAAATTTCCCAGAAATACTAAGGAGCCAAGGAAGTAATCAAAATGAGGAACTGAAATAAATTATTATTAATGAGATAATAGTACTCATAAAATTAATTGGATTGAAAGTTGATAAATCCCCTGGGATGAGCTACATCCCAGAATGTTGAAGGCAGTGACGATAAAGATAGTGGATGCATTGGTGGTGGTTTTCCAAAATTCTGTAGATTCTGGAAAGATTCTAGATTTAAAAGCAACAAATATAATCCTACTATTTAAGAAGACAAAAGAGTGAAAAAATGGAGAACTGCACACCTATTTGTTTGACATCGGTGGGGAACATGTTAGAAGCTGTTATAAAGGATGTGATCCCAGGACACTTAAAAAATAATGATGTGAATGGGCAGAATCAACATGGATTTATGAAAGGGAAATTGTGTTTGCCAAACCTGTTGGAGTTTTTTGAGGCTGTTACTTGTAGCTTAGACAAAAGAGAACCCATGGGTGGTAGTATATTTGGATTTTCAAATTGCCTTGCGTACGATTACACAGGGGAGATTGATAAACAATAAATAGAGTGCTTGGGATTGGAGGTAATGTACTGGCATGGATTGGAAATTTGTTACCAGACAGAAAATAGAATGTTGGAATAAATGGGTGATTCTCAGAATGGCAGGCGATTACAGTGGGTTACATGAAGATCAGTGCTGGGGCCACAGCTACTCACATTTTATATAAATGATTTGTATGTGGGGGCCAAATGTAATATTTCCAAATTTGCTGATGAGACTAAACTAGGTGGGAATATAAGTTGTGAGGAGGATGCAAGGAGGCTCCATGGGGACTTAGGCCAAGTGAATGGACAGGAACAAGGTAGATGGAATACATAAATAAGAGTGAAAATATCCACTTTGGTAGAAAAAACTGAAAGGTGAGAAGTTGAGAAGTCTGAAGGAACTTGGCTGAGACTGAAAGCTAGTATGCTGGTGCAGCAAGCAGTTATGAGGAAAATGGTATGTTGGCCTTCATCACAAGGGGAATTGAATGCAGGAGTAAAGATGTCTTGCTGTGATTGTACAGAGCTTTGGTGGGATCTCAACGTGCAGTATCGTGTATAGTTTTGATCTCATTATCCAAGGAAGCGCATATTTGCCGTAGTAAGACCATAAAAAAAAATTCACCAGACTAATTCCTGAGACGTTGAGATGTTTACAAAAGACGTTACATGTTTACAAAATTCTTTCAGAACATGAGATGTGGATAGGATGTTTCCCTTGGCTGGTGAGCCTAGAACCAATGTTCTGAGTCTTTGAGGAGCAGGCCATTTAAGTCTGAGATGAGAAGGAATTTCTTCATTTGAAGGTGGTGACTCTTTCAGATTCTGTATGTCAGACAGCTATGGATCTCAATCACTGAGTATAAATCCCTGGATACTAATGACATCAAAGAACTTGCGAATAGTGAAAGAAAATGACATAGAGGTAATGATCAGCTGTGATCTGTTTCAATGATGGAGCAGGCTTGATGGGCTGAATAGCCTACTTCTGTTTCTTTGCTTTCCCCCTCTCCATTGGCTGAATGATGACTATGACCAGCAATGGACTGTGAAATGTTAGTATTGCGTCAGCTTCAACCTGACTGCAAAAACTGATTAGTTACTGTTCGGTAAATGAGAATCATTGCTTAAGAGAAACAACACATTTATTTTACTTTCATTGTGCTTCAGGTAAAGATCTCTCTTTGACCTCACTGCTTCCAGAACTTCAGCAGCAATTGCGTCTTTCAAAAGAACTCCACATTGTAAAAGCAAGTAACAAGTAAGTGGCTTCAATGTGGAAATCTGACAGGTCTTTAGAAAGTACAATGAAACCATCAGTACACACAGGATTAGAGTGTAATTTGGAGGTCCAATAACAAAATGTAGAAACAGAGCATAATAAATTTTATTTTATTTAACATCAGCATTTATGCCAGAACAACAGAACACAGATACAGGACTGATTTTCATGTGATTTATTGTCACATGTATTAGCATACAGTAAAAAGTATTGTTTGTTGCGTTCTATATAGACCAAACATATCATTCATAGGGAAGAAAAGAAGAGAGTTTAGAATGTAGTGTTACAGCCATAGCTAGGGTATAGAGAAAGATCAATTTAATGCAACCTTAGTAAAGGTAGCCTAAAAGCCAACAGGGAAGAAACTGTTCTTGGGTTGGTTGGTATGTGACCTCAGACTTTTATATCTTTTTCCTGACATAAGAAGGTGGAAGAGAGAATGTGTGGGATCCTTAGAGAACGAATGCCTGGCTGCTTTGCTGAGGCAGTGGGAAATGTAGACAGAATCAATGGATGAGAGACTGGTTTATGTGATGGATTGGGCTCCATTCACAATCTTTTGTATTTTTTGCTGTCTTGGGCAAAGTAGGAGATATACCAAGCTGTGATATAACCAGAGAAAATGCTTTCTATGGTGCATCTAAGAAGACTGGTGAGAGTCATAATGATATAGCAAATGTCCTTAGTCTTCTGAGAAAGTAGAGCATTGGTGGACTTTCTTAACTATAGTGTCAGCATGGGAGGATCAGGACAGGTTGTTGATGATCTGGACACCTAAAAACTTGAAGCTCTCTATTCTTTCCACTTTGACCCCATTGATGTAGACAGGGGCATGTTCTCCTCTGTGGCCTGAAGTTGATGACAACCTCCTTCATTTTGTTGATATTGAGGGAGAGATTATTGTCACTGCACCAGATCACCAAATTCTCTATCTCACTCCTTTATTCTGTCTCCTCATTGTTTGAGATCCGATCCACGATAGTGGTGTCGTCAGCAAACTTGAAAATTGAGTTGGAGGGGAATTTCGTCACACAGTCATGGGTGTGTAAGGAGTACAGCAGAGGTAAAGTAAGGTGTAATAAAAACCAAAACTCATGAGCTGTTCTTCATTGTGAAAAGAGCAATGAAAGTTTTGAACTTTGAACAAAGAACAAAACAGCACAGGAAACAGGTCCTTTGGTCCTCCAAGCCTGTGCTGCTCATTGGTCCAACTAGACCATTTTTTTTGTATTCCTCCATTCTCAGTCTGCTCACGTGACTATCCAGATAAGTCTTAAACGATCCCTGTGTGTCCACCTCCAGCACCCTGCTTGGCAACGCATTTCAGGCCACCCCCACCCTCTGTGTAAAATACGTCTGTCTGATATCTGAATTAAACCTCGCCCCCTTCACCTTGAACCTGTGACCCTCGTGTTTGTCACCTCCGACCTGGGAAAAAGCTTCCTGGGGTTCACCCTATCTATACCCTTCATCATTTTATACACCTCTATTAAGTCTCTCCTCATTCTCCATCTTTCCAGGGAGAACAACCCTAGTTTACCCAAACTCTCCTTGTAGCTAAGATTTTTCTTTTCTTTTTTATTAGCATTTTTCTTATGCATTCTGGAACATAAAGAAGAATGAGGTATACAGTATGGAAGAGCACATCCAAACTTTAAAAGCAGATAATTGAGAATCTAATAAGCGAATTGGAAAAGCCGTCAGTAACCATGGGAGAAAGATAAACCGAGTGCCTGTGTGAAGTTGTTAACCTTGTATAGGAATGAAAAAGAATGTGAAAAATAAGCGAACAAATGCATACTGGGATGTAATTGTGAAACAAATGGACAGTTCTAATCACCCTATTAATAGAAAGGATATTATTAAACTAGAAAGAGTGCAGAAAAGATTTACTAGGATGCTACTCGGACTTGATGGTTTGAGTTATAAGGAGAAGTGGAACAGACTGGAACTTCTTTCTCGGGTGCATAGGAAGCTGAGGGGCGATCTTTTAGAGGTTTATAAAATAATGAGGGGTACTAATTAGCTAGATAGTCAATATCTTTTCCCAAAGTTAGGGGAATCTAAAACTAGAGGGCATAAGGTGAGAGAGGAGAGATATAGAAGAGTCCAGAGGGACAATTTTTTCACACACAGGGTGGTGAATATCTGGAGTAAGCTGCCAGTGGTTGTAGTAGAGGCGAGTACAATTTTATCTTTTAAAAAGCATTTAGACATTACATTAAGATGGGTATGGAGAGATATGGACCAAATGCAGGCAACTAGTTCTAGCTTAGTGGTTTAAAAAAAAGGAACGGCATGGACAAGTTGGGCTGAAAGACCTGTTTCCATGTTGTAAACCTCTATGACTCTGAGTGACAGTGAAGATTCCATTTCTTCAAGCATCAACAAGAAGAATATGGAATGTGTGTAGAAGGCTGTGGGACATTTCTTGAATAAGCTAGAAAATTGCTTGACTAAAGCAAGGAAAACTCCTTCAGTGCCAATATTTATCTGGTGTTGATCAAAACAATTAAATTATGAAATCTGTTGTGGAAGAAGTGAGCGAAGAAGATAATTTTGAAGCTGGTTTTCAAACAGGCCCTGTATGTTTTCTGTAGCAAACTTAGAGGACCCATTGAAGGCATGTTTGTAACAACAGAGGAAAAGAGTTAGAAAAATTCCATGTTCTTCTGTAATAATGTTGAGAATCCTATGCAGAAATCATTTCTATCTTAGAGTGAATAGTATGCATCCACATTGACACAGGCAGTATTGGTTTACGGTTAAGCCAGAGAGATTGAAAACCCACGTACAATCTAGAAATACAAGCTGGTCAAATTGTTTCTAAAGGAAATTTTAATGTTTCTTCATTACCTTTGGTTGACCATAAAGAGATTATGGGGGGAAAAAAACATTAATGGTTGTTGAACTCTCTTTTTAACTCTGTCCAAAGTTTAAAGAACGAGCATAGGAGGAAAAGCAAATTCTGAACAATAATAATTCTCTGATGTTTAAATCCTGCAATCTTACTTGTTAGGTGTACTGGCTTTTTTTTTGGTGACACCTTTGTAATTTTGTGGTATGATATGCGTAAGTATGGAACAAAATGATATCTGTACAATATGTATTAAACTATTTGTTAGAAGTTTATGATATTAAGTACTTCTTGTCACAAAATTGAAGAAACCTTCACTATGGTGCAGTTTTCTTTCTCCCAAAAGTATAAGATAGTTTAATCTTTCTGATCTCAAGTTTATTTTGGCCAGAAGTTTCCAGCTGTAGACACCCGCAGGAGATCTTTCAGTCTTGCCAAAAGAGCACTCCCTCTATAGGTTTCCCAGTGGTGAGGGGTACATTCAATGGGAAACTCTGTTGACAAAGGTGGGATAAAAAAAATCTTGTTACTGGTGGGTTGCATGGTAAATCCTGCCCTTTGTTTCGTTTGTTCAAAAACCATGGAATTTTGTGTCTTTATGCAAGTATCTTGAATCTCATATTTTATTCACTTTAACATCCCTAACCAGACTGGACCAAAAATTTACGGTCTGACCACTGGTGCTATTATAATCTGTTCATTGTGAATAATTTTTTTATTCATGTTCTCCTGTATTAAAAGAAGATAACCCTCAGCAAATATTGCACTGTTTCTTTGCAGGGTCTGTTCTGGCCTGGTACTACTTTCCACCTGTCATCACACCACCAAACACATTGAGAATGCCTTAATCCAAGCTCGGAGAAGGAAAGAAGTATTTGTCAGTTACTGGTAATGGTTGAGTTATGGTACAAATTTAAAATGAAAACTTATAAAAGCTTATGTATGCTAACCTGGGGTTCTTGTCACACGTGCTAATCAAAGGAACAAAATGTGCAATAACTGTAATAAAAACACAATTGTAATATCTTTTAACAAGCCAACAATAAAATGGAGGTGCCATTTGGTTACACCCAGAAATGGGCATTACACACAGATTGACATAAATTTTCCTGGAAGAGAATTATAGAATGTCTACATTGCAGAACGAGGTCATTTGGCCCATTCAAGTCTATACTGAATCAGTGACAGACCTTTCCCTATAATCCTGTGCATTTACCATATTAATCCCCCTACCCCACACATCTCGGGACGCTAAGATGCAATTTAGCACGGCCAATCCAGCTCACCTGCACATCTTTGGACTGTGGGAAGAAACTGGAGCACCTGCAGGAAACCCATGCAGACATGGAGAGAATGTGCAAACTTCACACAGACAGTCACCCAACGCCAGAATTGAACTCGGGTTGCTGGCGCTGTGAGGCAGCAATGCTAACCATTGTGCCACCATGCTGCTCCTGCATTTCTCTGTATTCAAGCCACATTAAAGTCATTTCATACAAGGTTTGTTGTGTTAAGATGCCAATATCATAGCTGTTAGTGGCTGTGCATTACTGAGCACTGTGAGTAACAGAGCTATCACAAACTCAAATTCATGAGCACAGCTCATAAGACATGGGAACCAAAGTAGATATTTGGCCAATAAATCTCTCCATTCAGTGAGATTGTGACTGGTCTGATATGATAATCCTGGTCCATAATAATAACAGGGCTATCACTAACTAAATTTCAGACCCATTTGACTTAGGAATAACATTCCAATCAGCAGTTTAAAACTCTGTTAAGCGTTTTTGCCAAGTTTTGAAATGCAACTTAAATTGAAGCTTAAATTTAAAAAAAAAATGTTTGTGTTCTTTCCCAGTGATTTTTAAAAATCACTGTGCTAACCGTGGTCCCCAGCTTGTTCTGTAGCCAGTTGTAGGACTGGTATCACTGCTGATATGCAAGTGTGGCTAAGAGATGGTGGAGGGACATGAAAACAATAGTGTGTGTGTGTGTGTAGGGGTGAGCAGGGGTTTGAGAGTGAGACTGGGAGGTATCACAGAAGTGTGAGAATGCCCCAGAAGCAGAGTGGGAGGGGATGCATCAGTGGCTAAGATCAGAGTAAAAAAGATTGTGAAATTGTTTTGATAAGATGTTGAAGGAGGTGGTGAGAGGATGAGTTAATCCCCTTCAATGTCTTGGCTGTCAACATATAATTATTTAAATTTCTTAACTTATCAATATAACAACAATATTTCAGAAGTAATACATTAGATGTAAACTATTTCAGGAAACCCCGAGGATGTGAGAAGCTACTATATAATGAAGTCCTGGCATTGTTTAATTGCATAAGTGTGCTGGATCAATTTATTCTGTATAACATGTCAGGTTTAATGATTTGAAATGATAAATTTTTGGTACTTAAAGATGATGTGAATCATACCATACTGCTCTGTGCATTGGTGGACTCTGTTTTTTGGATTATTTGTATTTACTGTGTGTCTACCTCTTTTAACAGTGCAGTGACAGTGGGTGTCCCAGAACCTGCAGAGGGAGAAATCAGTGTTGCTTTGAAAAAACAGAATATTGGAGAGCATGAGCTGGTAATTTGTTCCATGTCTTCCATTATCTCCATCAGAATGATGCGCAGATGTCAGCGTTGGACTGGGGAGGGCACACTAAGCATGAAGAAGGAGAAGTGCTCCAAAAACTCACGATCCCACATAAACCTGTTAGACTTTAATCTGGTGTTGTGAAACTTCTTACTGTGTCCATCAGAAAGAGCAGTGAAAAAAAAGGAAAATGCTGGAAAAACTCAGCAGGTCTGACAGCATCTGTAGAGAGAGAATAGAGCCAACATTTCAAGTCAGGATGACCCTTTGTCAGGGCTCTGATTTAGAACATAGATCACTACAGCACAAACAGGCCCTTTGGCCCACAAGTTGTGCCAATCATATCTATACTTACCAGACCATAGAACTATCTGTAACTCCCAATCCCATTAAGTCCCATGTACTCATCCAGAAGTCTCTTAAAAGACCGCAGCGAGTTCACCTCTACCACCACTGACAGCAACCGATTCCATTCATTCACCACCCTCTGAGTGAAAAACATACCTCTAACATCTCCTTTGAAACATTGGCTCTATTCTCTCTCCACAGATGTTGTCAGACCTGACATTTTCCAGCAGTTTGAGTCCAGCATCCGCGGTATTTTGCCTTTATGTTAGTGAAAAGTGTGTGGAAAATCAGAAATAGACAATAGTATATTGCAGTATTGTGGAATGATGCACACAACACATAGGCTTCCTCACATGAGATCTCTCCATAATGAGGTCTTGATATTGAAGGACACACTCCCCTGGATGGAGGGAGAGAAAATTAGAGAGATACAGCTGTCTTTCTACCTCAAAGCATTCTTCCTGCTAATAATAAACAAATAACATCCATGGAAGTAACCTGGATGCAGTTAACTAACAATTTTTCTTACAGAGGAAATGGAAGAAACATAGAAAAGTAACAAGTTTAAGTTCCTGCTGCTTTGACAATGCAGGCTGCATTTCTCTGTTCTGGAAGTAATGACAGCCCCATATCCCCAGTATTCAGATTAGAATGTGGCACAGATATATAAACACTATTCCTGCCTCTATGGGCTTGTAAAACTTGCAATGATGTTGCTTTACTATATTTTATTGCACTGATAGGTGGTTCCTGTGTTTCATCCCACTCCTGGAAACTTTCAGCGGAAGGAAGTGAAGAAGGCTCTTACATGTTACAAGGTTCTGGATACTACAGATGGCTGTGCATTGGTACAGCTTCAGCCCCTGGCATGTGAGTCAGTCAGACATTAACTGCTAAAATGCTCCCTGTCTATCAATGAAACGAGTGCAGGCCAGATGGGTTTAAGAGAGTATCCATAGTGCAGACAGTGGTGAGAGCAGGGAGTAACAACAGAATTTTGTGCTTCGAAGGGGAATGTGGACTGGTGTCTGCTCCTGTGTGAGGTGGTAGCAGAAACCATCCTTTTGAAGAGGTGGTTGCTGTCTGTACTTCTCAATGATGAGAGGATTAACGGAATTGAACCTGACTGAAACAGGATTAAGGAAAGGGCCATGAATGTTGTGAGCTAAGCAGTGGGAGTTTTTGGAGTTTGATCATTTCACAAATAGAAATGAAGTGATGGCTGATGGTTACCTTTGTACTGATGATCTTCACTGTTGTTTCTGGTTTCAGATAGCCATTGAGATAGAACAGAGATCAGTGGTACAAACCAGAGGATTGTGAGTTTTGTCTCCATCATTAAAAGTGGACAAGTACTGAAAAAAAGCTGATTTAGTAGACTGCTATCCTTGACTCTGCTTCTTAAGAGTCTGTAGGATCTGTTCATTTCTTTGAATAGAGGTAGGCAGCACTGGTCCGAAGTTAAACTTTCCTTATTGAACATCAGTCAAAATTAATGCATCAGTAAGTGAAGAGGGATTAATTGAGCGATGAGAGAAGGACTGGCAGAAGTTGGCTCATTCTGATACAGACTTGATTCAAACCTTGAACAGGACAAAACTAAACAGATAATTGTTACTAAAATATTTGAATTCTTATCTGTATTATTGAAATTGCTAATACAGACTGTGCCCCTAACTTTCGTAAACAATTGGCAGCTGTGATTGTGTAAAACTTCCGTTTGGGCTTATGAAAAATCCTTGCTTTCAAGATTACTTTCAAAAAGATGCAGTCAGCCTTCCAAGCTAATCCCAGAATGCACAAATGTGGCCAAGTTCTCTTTAAGTCTTAGCATAGTTAGTAACACAGGCTGAAATACCTTAAAATGCAATCTTTTAACTGAAGCAAACGATACAAAGGATCTCAGAGTCCCAGGCAGCATAAAATTTTAAAAAGTTATTCAAAAATCATAAACATTATTCTTAACTCCCACTTAATTTTTAAACACCAGCCCTAACCCCCCCCTGATGGTTTGCAGGAAAGTGAAATATATTTATGTTGCAGGGTTGTATAATCTGGGTTCACTTTCATTAGGCTATTGTCAGATGGTTATTATCCTACATAAGATTGACAGTTTTCCAATGTTTGCTTGCTTTTCCAGCCTTTGAGAACCTGTTGCAGGTGCATCTCACTGTCAAACTCTGTGCGGTTCTTGGGGATCACGTGCATTCTGCACGGCTGGGCAAGGTTCTTGGAGTTCCCTTCTGTCTCCCAGTGGAATCAGCAATTCCTCAAACTCAGGTGGGTATAGTATAGTAGTGTAATAGGGATAGAGTACTGAAGGGGGAATGGGATATTGTTAGGAAAGATGAGCAGAAAGGAAGTATGTTTTACTGGGTGGGGTATTGTTGAAGGTTGGGGGAAAGTGTGTCTGTGTGAGGGATTTTAAAATTCTTGTAATTTGTTTTCAAAACCTTCCATACCTCACCACTCCTTATCTTTGAGATCCCCAGCCCACATCCCTCTGAGACATCGACACTCCTCAATTCTTTCCTCTTGAAAATCCTGATTTTATTTACTCCGTTATTATTGAGTGCACCCTCAACTCCCTCTGCCACTAAGCTCTGAAATTCCCTTCTGTCTTCCAGCAGTCCCTTTAAAATTGTGTTGCTTAGTCTACATTGTGGCTCTTCATTCTTCCTTCCAAAATGTATCACTTCACATTTCACTGCAGTAAATATCAGCTGCCACGCACCTGCTAATTTCACTAGTTTATCTATGTCCTGAAATCTCCCTTTATTTCTCACAAGTCTGTGTGTTAATGAGTACTAATGATATTGCTCCAGCTTCAAAGGAATCATTGGTTCAGGCTAACACCATCACATTTCCAATCTCCTGTTGGGGGAGTCTTTCTTTTATACAGTCTGGGATACACTAGGCGTTTATGTCCAAATCTTAACTTGAAATTGAATGAGTCTTGTATTTATCCTAGTATCAGTAGTTATTGGAAACCCTTGCTAACACTTCATTTAATTCATTAGGTATTGGATGAATCTTTGCTGCGGAAGCTACATTTTGACCAGAAACAGATGTGGAAAATGCCGCTTCACCTTCACTTACACAAACTTTTAATTCCACCATTTGAAACTAAGAAATCTGAGACTGTGATTACAGCCGCTCCACCAGCTTACTTTCTTAGGACTCTAGAACTCTTGGGTTTAACAGTGAATGAGTTTGCTCAAGAAAGTACGACAAAAAGAAGATAAGGAACTGTATTCAGTAACACTGAATTCAGTGTCATCTCTCTGTGCAGTTTATTTTGTAGTTAAATCCAACTGTCAAGTGTTGGTTAGAAATTCACAAGTACAGGGGATGGTTTCTCACTTTCATGTAATGAGGGAATGGGTCTGAAAAAAGTGTGCCCAAGGCATCTAGCCCACAGAACAATTATCTGTAATAAGGTTGCTGCAGATATTCGGTGTGATATTTACCAAACGCTAATTTTATCCAGGAATCTTGATCCATCATCCCTTAATGCTCTTGAATTTGAGAGGAAAATCAGCCAGAGTTTCTTATTTCTGATAATTGGCTACCAATATACCTATGTAGATGGTGGGTGAGAATATAATCATGTGTGCAGTGGGACCCTCTCATTGTCCAAGCTTCATTGGAGAATGACCGCTTGGGTGAGATGGGGAGGTGTGCCTGTTGTCAGCTGAAGAATCAGCAGGTTCAGGAGAAAAGTGTTAAGAAGAAAAAGATCATGGTGAAAAACCAGACTGTGATGCTGAACTAATGAAACCCCACTTGCCGCTGCAGGAAAAAAACAGGGGCAGATGTTCCTAGGTTCCTATCTTTGGTGTCCTTGCTGAGTCTATAGCTCCAGTGAGCAATTCAGTTTACCCATTTGCAGCCATATATGGTCCTTATCCTGGAGTTTGAGAAGAATGGGTTGAGATCAGTCTCATGTAGATACAGAACATAACTGTAAGTAGGCTTACATTAACACTGCAGTTAAGTAACTGAAAATCCCCTAGTTGCCACACTCCAGTGCCTGTTTGGGCACACTGAGGGAGTATGTCTTTTGGAAAGTGGGAGGAAACCCATGCACACACGGAGAGAAAGTGCAGACTCCTCACACACACTGACCAAACCAGGAATCGAACCTGGATCCCTGGTACTATGAGGTAGCAGTATTAATCACTATGTTGCACTATGTTCCAACACTGGCATCTACACCCTAATAACATCAACTAGGGCAGCACAGGGATAGGCAGTTTTACTGAACTGGTATGGGGACTGAGCCCATCACTTTGGAGTTATTAACACCATACTCTAACCATCTGAACTAGCTGGCCACCCACTAGAAAGGGTTGATTTGGCAGTAGCCAGCTGAAAGCAATTTTTATGGAAATCAGGCTAGCAGATGCCTGTGCTAACAGATGTTTAAAATCATGAATTATAGTAAATAAAGAGAAACTGTTCCACTGACTTTAGAGTTGATGACCAGATGGCAGGTGAAGAAAATCACTTACGTTACGAGTGGAATGCACTGTGTAACAGAGGATACGGAAACCTCTGCTTTTTGAGACTATTAACACAAAGTAAATTAGTTTAAAATAGGGACCACAGTGTGCCTTATATATAAAGGTATTACAGTGTGCCTCACTTATATGATGATTTGTCTGTGTAAAATCATATTCAATCATTTTTGAACAAGTATAAATTTAAACTAAATTTTTGTATTTTCTTGTGAGCTTTGGCCAACAAGCAAATTACCTGCCAGCATAATGGGAAATAAGCTAAATTAGGCAGATTGCATTCTTTTGGAACAATGAGGCATAGAGCATATACCCAATTAGAGGCAGCTACAAGCCACCAAAGCTTTTGAAAATGAATACAAGGATTTAGCTTCTAGTTGTAATGAATAAACATAGTCAGCCTTCTCTGATATAAGGGACAGAAAAAAACAGATAAGAAAGATGATCCCCCTTCTCCTTCCCAGAACTGCAGGTGTTGGAAATGATCCCTGAACCTACCAGATTTGTGTAGGTATGGTTACTAGGCAATGGGTGGGTTGGGGGGATCTCTGGGCTCAGTTGACCAATGAATTCCTAACCTATTCTGTGGTTCTATCTTGAAATAAATCATAATATATTGCAATTAGATGTAGTGGCAAGTTGCTGCTACTGGTAAAATATGAGTTTCCAAAATGATTGAGTATGTCTGTAACTGAATCTATAACTCCAATTCCATATTGATTGCACTTATGAGAATTATTGAACCCATTTCCTGAGGCTTTCCATTTTCACATGCATCAGCCTTCAATTCATACTTCTTGAAAGCAAGTGGAGAAAAATCCTGGCTTGACAAACTCTTCGGCTATTGATCTTTGGCTGTTAGTTTCTTGCTGATGTCTGCTGCCTTTCGGCTCTGAGATACACACACTCTTGTTTTTTTTAGTAGCACATGCAGCAATTATAAAATATCACCTGTATGGGAGATTTTGAAACCACACTAGGCCATACAGGAAGCCTGAGTTATTAATCTGGTACAACCTCTCTTCCTCAAATTAGTATTTAAGTAGAAGGGTAAAACATTCATGAAAGCTATAGCATGGAGACAAGCCCTTTGGCCCAAACTGGTCCATTCTGTGATATTAAGTATGGAACCCTGATATTGGTACTATAAAGATGCAGATAGTTTGTTGATAGATTAATTTGATTTTCATATACATCTGAACAGACACTGCTACCACACTGAATTACAACACAATCACTCTAAGGTTTGCTGCCACAAACAGACCAAGTGTGGGAACAACTTACATTTAAACGTACTGCCTCTAAAACACAAATGTTGTTACACAGTCAACTGTGTGCTCCTTCCTTCTGTCATAATGAGATGTGTACATAAAGCTGGGCCAGAACATTTGCTATAATTGCTATAATTATCAATGTGCTGCAATGAACAATCATGGTTTTGCTCAAATGACTAATGTAATGGAAATTTCCTGGTGTGTGGGCTGATAAGCACAGAAGCAGAAAACTGGCCAATGTATCTCTGATTCAGTGAAATTACAAGTTCACATTAAAGACATTGGGCATCTATTTTTGTTCCATCATTTTACATGACTTGATTGACGTTGAGACAAATGAAATCACCAAATCTGCAAGTCAGAGAGAGGAAACTCAAAGGATTAAAGAGCTGTAAAGATCTTGAAAATAGAACATAGAACATAGAACAATACAGCACAGAACAGGCCCTTCGGCCTTCGATGTTGTGCCGACCAAAATAAAAAGCAATGCCCCTCCTAACTAAACCATTCCCTTCTCGTCCATATACTTATCAACTAACCTCTTAAACGCCACCAAACTTGGCGCATCTACAACTGCTGCAGGCAGGGCATTCCACTCCCGAACCACCCTTTGGGTAAAGAACCTACCTCTGATATCCGTCCTATAACTATCACCCCTTAATTTAAAGCTGTGTCCCCTCGTGCTAGCTTTCTCCATCCTAGGAAAAAGGCTATCACTGTCCACCCTATCTAAACCTCTAATCATCTTATATGTTTCAATTAGATCCCCTCTTAGCCGCCTCCTTTCTAACGAAAACAACCTCAAATCCTTCAACCTCTCTTCATAAGACCTGCCCTCCATACCAGGCAACATCCTGGTAAACCTCCTCTGTACCCTCTCCAATGCCTCCACATCTTTCTTATAATGTGGGGACCAGAACTGCACACAATACTCCAAGTGCGGCCGCACTAGAGTTTTGTACAGTTGCAACATGATGCTGCGGCTCCTAAATTCAATCCCCCTACCAATAAAAGCTAAGACTCCATATGCCTTCTTAACAACTTTATCGACTTGACTGCCTACTTTCAGGGATCTATTGACACATACACCAAGATCCTTCTGTTCCTCAACACTATTAAGAGCCCTACCATTAGCCCTATACTCTACACATTTATTGTTCCTGCCAAAGTGCATTACCTCACACTTTTCCACATTAAACTCCATTTGCCACCTCTCGGCCCAGCTCTGCAACTTGTCCAAGTCACTCTGTAAACTAAAACACCCCTCTTCACTATCTACCACACCACCAACTTTAGTATCATCTGCAAATTTACTGATCCAAAATGATAAATGATAAATTATAAATTTATCAAATGATAAATTTATGAAAATGATAAATTCTGGTACTGTTACAGCAACTTGCTTTAGCTATGATGCAAAACTGAACTTTGGGCATTTAGTTATTCTTCCACAAGAGGGCACAACTATTTCTATTTGATACAATGTGGATTAAAGTCCTGCAAAGTCATCAAGCTTCCACTGTTTAGCATTCCAGTCACATTGCCCTTTTCCAGGAAAAAAGAATGATTGTTGTGAAATGGTCAGTATTTTGAGACATGGTAGATTAACTATTATCTCTTCCACGCAGACAAATAGGTTGGAACATGCTTCAGTCTGCTCCTATGTGGACATTTTTTTTATGACTAAAGTTATTGAAAAGTCTGTACAAATGACAATTCAGAAATAACCTGCCAGTTAATTCTGAAAAGAAATGAAACATTTGGTAAAGGGAGCAAAGGTCTGCACAATTGACCTTCTGCCTAGATGCTACTCAATACGAGGAATTAAGTTTGGCTTTAATACTTTCCAAAACTCAAAAAGAGGAACACATTGATTTATCATGAGTACAACCAATTTCCTCCAGAGAGAAGCAAGGCCACAGCACCTGCTGCACCTTAGTATTGTGGTTGCCCAGATATAAAAAGCACATGCATGCAATACAAGCCCACGACCTGATTGCAGAGAGTTTCACTAAGCAAGATAAGGCAGGAGTATTTTTCAATTCAAATCCTCCTGCGGTTTTGGAAATTTGAAATAAGCTGTGAAAAATCCACTGTTGGAGGTAGCATGGTGACAATGACGAGCACTGCTGTCTCCCAGCTCGGTCTCCCCAATATACCATGCTTCGGTATGTGTAATTGTGTACTTTCTCCAGACAGCACAGTGAGGTTTTTTGCTAACCCAGGCAAGTTACAGATAGTGTGTCATGAAGCCAAGATCCCTGTTAAGACTGTCCTCGTGTGCCTGGTGATTGTTGAGCGCTGTCAGTGTCTGCATGGTCTCCCCAATATACCATGCTTCAGGACATCCTTTCTTGCAATGTATTAGGTAGACAACGTTGGCCGAGTTGCAAGAGTACGTACCATGTACCTGGTGAATGGTATCCTCACGTTTGATGATGTCATCCATGTCTATGATCTGGCATGTCTTGCAGAGGTTACTGTGGCAGGGTTGTGTGGTATTGTGGTCACTGTTCTCCTGAAGGTTGGGTAGTTTGCTGCAAACAATGTTGCTTCTTTAACGTGTCTAGGGTGGAAGCTGGAGAAGTGGAGCATCGTGAGGTTGTCTGTCAGTTTGCGGTACAGTGAGGTGCTGAGGTGACCGTCCTTGGAGATGTGTGTGTCCAAGAATGCAACTGATTCTGGAGAATAGTCCATGGTGAGTCTGATGGTGGGATGGAACTTGTTGATATCATCATACAGTTGTTTCAATGATTGGACTCATGGTGAACAAAGGAAAAAGATGTCATCAATGTATCTAGTATATAACCTTGGTTGGAGATCTCGTGTGGTGAAGAAGTCTTGTTCGAACCTGTGCATGAAGATGTTGGCATACTGAGGTGCGAATTTGGTCCCCATGGCTGTTCCATGTGTCTGGATGAAAAGCTGATTGTTGAAGGTGAAGACATTGTGGTCCAAGATGAAGCGGATGAGTTGTAAAATTGCATCCGGAAACTGGCAGTTGTTGGCATTGAGTACTGAGGCAGTTGCAGCAATACCATCGTCGTGGGGGATGTTGGTGTAGAGCGCCGAAACATCCATTGTGACAAGGAGTGTCCCTGGTTCTACTGCTCCATGTGTGCTGAGTTTCTGTAGGAAGTCCGTAGTGTCAAGACAAAAGCTGGGGGTTCTTTGTACAATTGGTTTCAGGATGCCCTCGATATAGCCGGAGAGGTTCTCACACAGGGTCCCATTGCCTGATACGATGGGATGGCCGGGTATGTTTGCCTTGTGTATCTTTGGGAGGCAGTAGAGATCTCCAATGCGGGGAGTACGTGGAATGAGAGTCCGGAAGGTGTTCTGAAGGTCCGGATCAAAGGTTTTGATCAGAGTGTTGAGTTGACGAGTGTGTTCTTTGGTCAGATCTGCTGGTAACTGTCTGTAGTGTTTCTCATTGTTTAGTTGTTGGTACGCTTCACAGTAGTCCGTTCTGTTCAGTATGACAGTGGCGCCTCCTTTGTCTGCTGGTTTGATGACAATGTTGCGGTTGGTCTTGAGAGCACGGATGGCCTTGCGTTGTGCTTGGGTGATGTTCGGGACTGTCTTGTAAGTGCGGTTGATAAATCTGGTTTTCACGCACCTTCTGATGGCTTGGGCATACATGTCCAGTCGGGGGCAGCGGCCTTCCGGAGGAGTCCAATTGGATTCTTTCCTCTTCGGTTGCTGCACTGCGGATCCCTCTGTTGGCTGTTCTGGTTCATTAGCTGTCTCATTGAGTCCACATGAGGAGGATCGTGACAGACACCTCCAGACACTGAAGGATGCCCTCGTGAGAACAGGATATGGCACTCGACTCATCGATCGACAGTTCCGACGTGCCACAACAATAAACCGCACTGACCTCCTCAGAAGACGAACACGGGACACGGTGGACAGAGTACCCTTTGTTGTCCAGTACTTCCCCGGAGCAGAGAAGCTACGACATCTTCTCCGGAGTCTTCAACATATCATTGATGATGATGAACATCTCGCTAGGGCCATCCCCCCCCCCCCACTTCTTGCTTTCAGACAACCGCACAACCTCAAACAGATCATTGTTCGCAGCAAACTACCCAACCTTCAGGAGAACAGTGACCACAATACCACACAACCCTGCCACAGCAACCTCTGCAAGACATGCCAGATCATAGACATGGACGACATCATCAAACGTGAGGATACCATTCACCAGGTACACGGTACATACTCTTGCAACTCGGCCAACGTTGTCTACCTAATACGTTGCAAGAAAGGATGTCCCGAAGCATGGTACATTGGGGAGACCATGCAGACACTACGACAGCAGATGAATGAGCATCGCTCAACAATCACCAGGCAAAACAGTTCCCTTCCTGTGGGCAAACACTTCAGCAGTCATGGGCATTTGGCCTCCGACCTGCAGGTAAATGTTCTTCAGGGGGGGCTTTCGTGACACACGACAATGCAGAGTCGCTGAGCAGAGACTGATAGCCAAGCTCCGCACACATGAGGACGGTCTTAACAGGGATCTTGGCTTCATGACACTATCTGTAACCCCCGTAACTTGCCTGGATTAGCAAAAAACCTCACTTACTGTGCTGTCTGGAGAAAATACACAATTCTCTAATCAATGCTCAGGATTCCCTTCACACACATTGTTAGCCACTTTAACACTTGAATAGCAGGTTAGATGCAAGGATTCACATTCTAATCAGCAATCTCTGACTGAGTGTGCTGTTGTGTGCTATTGCAGACCAGAACACTGCATTTGCCTGAGGAAGACAGGGAGTGTTGAAAGCTCGCAATTTTACTATCAAATAAATCGGTTGGATTAAAAATTGGTGTTGCTAAATTCCTACTGAGTTCTTACCACCCCAATCCAATGCCGGCATCTTTACATCACAAATACCAAGGTCATTTGGAACTTGGTTCTAAAATTTGATTTAACTTTGTCATTTATAATTGTCCAGAGTTTCACTAAAATAATTGCATAAACAATAAAAGGGTTTTGTGAAGTGACATGTATAGAACATTGGTTAGGCCACTTTTGGAATACTGCATCCAGTTCTGGTCACCACAATAACAGAAGGACGTGAAGGCTTTGGAGAGAATGCAGAGAAAAGATTTACCAGGATGTTGCCTGGTGTGGAGGATCTTAGTTATGAGGAAAGACTGGATAAACTGAGGTAGTTCTCCCTGGAAAGATGGAAAATGAGGGGAGACCTCAAAATTATGAAGGGCATAGATAGAGTGAATAATGGGAAGCTTTTTCCCCAGGTCAGAGGTGACAAACATGAGGGGTCACAGGTTCAAGGTAAGGGGAGGGGCATGGTTTAACTCATATCAGAGGGATGTATTTTACACAGAGGGTGGTGGGGGCGGCCTGGAATTTAGTGCTAAGCAGTGGGGAGCAGGCAGGCATACTGGATCATTTAAGACTTCTGGGTAGCCACATGAACAGACTGGGAACGGAGGGATACAAATGAATGGTCTAATTAGACTAATGAGCAATGCAGGCTTAGAGGCTGAAGGACCTGTTCCTGCGCTGTGTTGTTCTTTGAGCCCAACTGCACATGGTTAGAGTAGAGAGGTGAGTAACAGTAGACAATTTCAGTGGCATTTAGTACTGAACAAGGTAATTGTAGATACACTCCATTACAGGGATCTAGGGGAAGAGTGACTTACTGCATTGCTCTTTGAACCAGTCAACACAAGACCCCTGCAAACCTGGAGTTAACATGTAGTGGAAACCCAAACCTTGAGACCAAACATGGAATTACATTGTAATCAAGTTGCAGATTTAAAAACAAAATGCTCAAAGCCAGGATACAATAGTCCAAGATTCAGTTTAATAAATATTTCATTTATCCACTTCAGTCAGCTTTATACAAAAACCATGTGACTGTAAAGGAACCAAACGTTAAGTAACATGCTTGTAATGGGATGACAAATTGTACTTTTTTTGGAATTAATGAAGTTTTGTCATATCCATATCAAAAATAATCAATGGGATTTTTTTTGTCAATTGCGTCAATTCCTTCATAAAGGGAGGCAGAGCCCTAGAGGTGACAAAGTCAAGAGCCACCTTCCTGCTGATTGCTTTTGTACATGAATCCCAGCCACAAGGATTTATGGAGGGGTGAAAAGAGGGGAATGCAATTTGGATAAATCATACATACATCAATTAATCTCCTCTCCACTGTACAGTCAAGAATAAATTAAGCAATAGACTTTAAATTCACAGTCATTTTAGAATATAGGTGATCAATACCATTGTAGTTTAAAATAGAAGATGGAATTTTAATTTTAAACTAGAGTTGTACAGTCTGCAATCTTGGGTGCCACTTTTCCTGAACCTAAGTTCATGTTTGGTTTAAATCAGTCTCTTGTTAATAGTACCAATTCAGTTTTACTATCACTGGAGACTGGGTAACTGATGTAGGCAGCGCAGTGGAAGTGGGCACAAACAACATGAGCAATACTGGTTCTGAAAGGAGAAAACAAAACAAGCTATCCTCAAATGGATTAAGTGTAGAGTATAATTTGTTACAAGTTATTGGCTGTGACTTACTTTGACAAGTATTATCACAACATTCCAGTCAAAAGCATTATGCCACAGAAAAAATCCTTTGGTTATACAAGTGGTACCCCGTACTAGTATAGCTCCTTGATGAAGCAGATGCATTCAAGTGCAAGATACACGCAGTGTACTGAACATGTTGTATATTCTAATGATGTATTTCTGCATCAAATTTACCATCAACATTCTACATACATCAACATGCAATGTTTCAAGGCAACCTTCTGTGGTTATCCAAATCATGCCAAAGTTAGCTTTCTGGTTAAGATTCATTTGCAGGTATTTTAAGAGTGGACAGGGCAGGCAAACCATTTCATTCAAGGGCACAGAGGGGCTTGGCTGCTGCCTGCTTTTCGTCCTCATCCAATAGATGCTGTACATAGTACGAAGTTCCAAGCAGAACATGGCCTGTAGCTTGCATTGTGAACATTGTCAAACGCAAGGCTTCCCTAAAAGGGAACAGAAAAAATTAATAGAAAGGCACCAGGAAATAGGCAAGTGAGTATATAATGATCATTTCTGTCGGACCAAAATCAGTAAGGAAATTAATCTCTTCTGCATACTTTGTATCTTATAGGGCTGGATAGAAAGTGGATCTCATTTATTCCCCTCTATATAGGGAAGGGTGGGGGATAGGTTGGTAATGTTGATTATGGAAGAAGCAACTTTGTAGTTATATCAAGTGTGTGGCACAGCACAGTGTTACTGACGCTGTATTTGCTTTCTTACTGCCTGCGATCACTTTTGTATCAAAAGATGTTGTTTCCTTACCTTTGGGCGTGTGTATTTGAATTAAACAATTCAGCAGCAAGCTATTGGAAGTTTAAAAATAAAGATTTTTTCCACTTGCACACATTAATACCAGATTGCAGCAGCACAAGTTCCCATGCATGCACAAAGATTGGATACAGATAGAGAAATGTACTTTTATCAACTGTTGTTAATTCAATGCTTCATTTGTAATCACCAAAATGGCAGGTCTGTGGTTGCTTTAATCTATATGATAAGGTTGAAGGGAAGATCAAGTTATAAGGTTTCAGATAACCAAAACAAGTCTTTGGTTGCTTGATGATTCAATTAGTTTCAGCTGGCTGAAGACCAGGAGTCCCAATGTGAACAGTACAGACACTGGAAATCAACTTCACATAGCCACTTGTTTATACCTCTGGGCTCACCCTATCTAGTTTAGATTGGAGAAGCCATTGCAGTACAAAAGGAATGTTGCTGGCGGCTAGAGGTTCAATTTTCCTTTTTGTCTAGTGTGAAAAATGGAGACAGGCAGAAAACTCTAATCTTTAGCTGTTAGTTCATCCTTAAAATAAATGTAATTCCTCAAATGGCTATGAAGTACCCTCAACTATGTTCATATTTAATTAAGTATTCACTGGAGACCAATAATCCAAGTACCAAAATTTGCATAATTTGCAGCAGCCATCATAGCTTGTTGGGGTCCAGTTTTTTTTTTAAAGAACAGGTAGAACATGTCTTTACTGGGTATCAATAAACTATTCCATGTTGGCCATTTAATTTCCACTATTTGTTCAGATTTTTTGCATGAATCAAGATAAGCTGTTTTGATTAAGCAGCAGCCTTGGTGCTAAAGCTACACTATATGGAGGTTGCACTAAGAGGTCACTAAAATGAATATGTCTTTCTTTCACTTCTACTAGGTCAGGACAGAGGTAGACATGGCATAGAGAAATAAAGAGGTAGTTTATTACTCTTGATATGGAGGAAGGGGTGGGGAGAGAAAGAGAGAGACAGAGACAGACACATTCACAGTTGGAGGAGGTCTTATCACCATAAGTAAAGTACCACGCAAAATAAAATGAAGGGGAGGGGTGGAGAAGAATGGGACTGAGGGCAAAAAGGGTCAAGAGCACAGTAAAGATTACCAATTGTAAAATTGCTGAGATACAAGTGGACATTCCTTTGATACAGAAGAGATGGCAAAAATGGTGAAGAGGAGAAGGAAATTAAATGGGATTTCAGTGGCAATATAGCAAGAGACATGGAACATGGAAAGATAAGTGGCAGAAAAGCTATAGTTTAGAGGATGGGATTTATGAATAGCTGCAACACCTTTCACAGGCCAAATTAGTCACCCAGGCCTACTTTTCTGACCAAGGTTATCATGTTCCAATGCAATTTAAACTGTGCCCATCCTAGGAAAAATATTGTCAAAGGCAAACACCAGGTTGCCAAATAAAGTCATGAAATTTGAGGGTTTAAGTCTCTGGGCTTTTGGAGTTGAAAGGTATCAGTTGTACCAAGACCGAATCTATTTCGAATGGAAAATCTTAAGCAGTAATCCAATGATTTTAAACCTGCAATTTTATTTTCTTACCTCACTATTTTCTTTGCTCCCACACATTGGACATCATATGACAGGGTGTACGAGCCGTAGAGTGTCACTTTTACACTCAGGCAGCCAATAAAATCCTGAGGATTTTCTTTATAGAGATCAAAAGTTATTCTAGCAACATCTTTTCTTCTCCGCAATTTATCTGTCAAACCCAGATGAAAGCCACTATTCTGTTTTGAAAACAAAAATGACAATTATTATCAGCAACTGGTAATATCTTGTAAAAGAAAACTCAAACTACTACTAACTTATCTCAGAATTGTGCTTTGTTCACTTCTGAGCTAGTAGAATGTACATTGTGAGCAATAGGATGGACAAATAGCTACTGTTTTTGAGCATCAGATTTGGACTTGAATTGTGCCTAGTAAAGCTTGGTGGCTCAGTGATTAGCACCGCTGCCTCAGTGCCAGGAACCCAGGTTTGATTCTGGCCTTGGGTCACTGTCTGTGTGGAGTTTGCACATTCTTTCTATGCCTGTATGAGCTTCCTCTGGTTTCCTCCCATAGTCCAAAGACATGAGAGTTAGCTGGGCAACATTGCCCATGTCAGGAAGATTAGGTAGGGTAAATGCATGGAATAATGGGGATAGGGTCTGGATCGTGGTCAGTGCAGACTCAATGGGATGAATAGCCTTCTGCTGCACCAAAGGGGATTCTATGATTTATGGTGTTGAAGGATACCTGGAATAAAGGCACAACTCAATAAGGCTACAGAATTGAAAAATATTCCCCAGTAAACTGCCCCTGCAATCCTCACCTCTGATGGTGTCCATTTCTGCCCTTTCTCAAGTACCATGAAGAGCACATTATCTGGCACAGTCTGAAAGAATTCTTCTGTCTCAATGACAGTCCCATCCTCCTCCAGTAGTAATGAGGGACTGGATGTTGCTTGTAATGATTCTTGAGCCTGCAGCACAAATGTGAAATTGTTCAGCCAGAGCAGAGACAGAGGAAGTGATAAGGAAGCTGCGTCACACAAGACTCTTACACAGTTTAAAGGACACAAACACTTACTGTACACACAAGATGCATAATTAGCCTTGGTTCAGAATTTGAGAGTGATTGGGAGAGAATTCAAGGCCAAAAGACTAGAATTCAGGAGGCTCCTGGGACAAATCTCAACAAGAGTCAGGAAGATCCCCATTCCCCAGTTAAAGTCACTTGTTGTATGCATTTCATAAACTAACGTGGTGGTGGGGGGAAGGCAGCAGTGTTATTGCTGGACTAGTAATCTACAAACTCAGTCACGTCTGCTGAATTAGATCCCATGATGTGGAGATGCCGGTGTTAGATTTGGGTATGCACAATAAGAAGTCTCAACATCAGGTTAAAGTCCATTTGGTAGCACCAGCATTTGGAACCTCAAGCTCCTTCTTCACGTGCGTGAAGACTTGTGTTTACAAACAGGGCATATATAAGATTGTGTTTGTGAACACAAATCCTCACTCACCTGAAGAAGGCACTTGAGGTTCAAAAAGCTACTGCTGCCAAATAAACCCATTGAACTTTAATCTGGTGTTGAGAGACTTCTTCCTGGAATTAGATTGCACCATGTCATGTGATGGAAATTAATGAGGACTATGAAACTACTAAATAAAAGCAAATTATTGCTAATGCTGGGATCTGAAACTCAGAAATTCTGGAAAATCTCAGCAAGTCTGGCAGCATCTGTAAGGAGAGAAAAAGGCTGACATTAAGTCCAAATGAGTATAAAAGGCATAGAAAGTGAGAGATATTTATACTGCAGGATGAGGGAATGAAAGGTAGGTAGTTATAGCCACAACAACAAGGGAATAGGTTGCTAATGGCAGTCCATAGAGAGAATAAAAAGGTGCAGAGAAACTGAAATCAGAGAGCAAGCTGTGACAGATGAAAAGGGTGGAGAGAAAGGTAAAATTAAGAAGGTGGAAAATGGGAAGCAAAGGGGAGAAAAGGTAAGAATAGGGGGTAAAAGGGGGCAAAGTCGGGAAGAAAGAAAAATAAAAGACAATGAAAAACTAGAGGAAATTAAAAATGAAATTAAAGGGGTTAAGATAGGGTAGAAACCATGAAAGTACTATTAATTGGGGTAATTATGTGGGGTTACAGGGATAGGACCTGGGTAGGATTTGATGCAGATATGATGGGCCAAATGGCCTCCTTCTGCACTATAGGGATTCTATGATTCATTCATAAATCCCCAGTGTAACGTTATTCAGCATTTATGCTACGTTACCTGACTAAAGATCTATACCTTGGTTAACATTAATTTTCTTTACTCCAGGTGACAAGAGGAAGAGCTTGAACAAAGGCGGCTAAAGTTTTTCAAGTTAGTTTATTTATTAGTGTCACAAGTAGGCTTACATAAATATAGCAATCAAATTATTGTGAAAATCCCCATGTCACCACACTCTGATGCCTGTTTGTGTACAGGACAGAATTTAGCGTGGTCAATGCATCTAACCAGCACTGATTTTGCACTGTGGGAGGAAACCCACACAGACATAGGGAGAACATACAAACTCTGCACAATAACCCAAACTAGGAATCGAACGCAGATTCCTGGTGCTGTAAGGCAGCAGTGCTAACCATTGTACCACCATATTACAATATGTAATAATATTGTAATGATTCTTGAGCCTGCAGCACAAATGTGAAATTGTTCAGCCAGAGCAGAGACAGAGGAAGTGATGAGGAAGCTGCGTCACACAAGACTCTTACATAGTTTAAAGGACACAAACATTTACTGTACACACAAGACACATAATTAGCCTTGGTTCAGAATTTCAGTGATTGGGAGAGAATTCAAGGCCAAAAGACTAGAATTCAGGAGGCTTTTTAATGTAATAATCATTACATATTACAATATCACAATGTCCCTGCTCTAGCATTGAATAGTCTGGTTGTCTGAAGGAGTAATTTACCTTGTTATTCCCCAGCCTTCAACGTAGCCTTGCAATTTCTTCCTTTTCAGATAAAAACTCAAATTCCTCTTGAATACCTCAATTACAGCAGCTTCCACTAGACCGTGCCAGTACCATTCCACTGCGTGAAAACATTTTCCTCCCTCATGTAACGACCACACTCCCTTGCCACAAGGCTACATGACCTAGGAGCAAAAGTAGGCCATTCAGCCCACCAGTACGCACACCATTCAATGAGATGATGGCTGATCTGATATAATCCTCAACTCCATTTCCCCACAGGAACAGCTTCTTCCCTGCTGCCATCAGACTTCTGAATGGACCTACCATTTACTGAGCTGATCTTTCTCTATATCCTAGCTACGACCACATTCTGAACCCTCTCCTTCCCTTCTCCCCTATGTAAATTATAAATGGTATATTTTGTCTGAACAGTACAGAAGAAACAATACTTCTCACTGTATCCCAATACGTGACAGTAATAAATCAAATCCAATTGCTGTACAATTACTTTACATTCTCATCTGCTAACTCCTTCAGTCTTTGGCATTTACTAACTCAAGGAGGATTGGGGTGCTCAACTGAATAAGTCCAGATGTGCCAATAAATTGGACCACATCTGCATGTACCATGTAGTGTAACTCAAAATTTTCTGACAGCATCCCCATCAGCTCTATACATCGGTAAGAGCAACAACATCATGGGACCACCAACCAGCCGTACACCACCAGTCTTAATAGTCACAGGTTGACATGCTGGAATTCCTCAGCTCAATTTCATTGCAGACTCATTCAAGGAAAGCATAATCAATTCTTCTGGACAAATAGGCATTTGTAATAAATGTAGTCCTGTCAGCATTACCCACGCCCAATAGATAAAAATGAAACAATATCAGCAAATGCATGACAAGAAAGGGGTCCCGTCTTTGGCTTAGTTGGGTGCACGCACACAACAAAAAGCAGAAACGGGCACCTTAAAATCTTACGAACCTCAGTCACAAGATACTTCCACAAATATTGTACTGCCATATTTTAAAAAAGGTCAGCTTCCAAATAGAACATAGAACATTACAGCGCAGTACAGGCCCTTCGGCCCTCGATGTTGCGCCGGCCAGTGGACCCTCTAACCTAAACTATTCCAATATCATCCATATGCCTATCCACCGAACATTTGAATGCCCCCAAAGTAGGCGAGTCCACAACTCCTGCAGGCAGGGCATTCCACGCCCTCACCACCCTCTGAAAAGAACCTGCCTCTGACATCCGTCCTATAACTACCACCTCTTAATTTAAAGAGATGTCCCCTCGTGTTGGTCATCACCATCCGAGGAAAAAGGCTCTCACTATCCACCCTATCCAGTCCTTTGATCATCTTATAAGCCTCAATTAGGTCACCGCGTAACCTTCTTCTCTCTAATGAAAATAACCTCAGGTCCCTCAGCCTTTCCTCATAAGGCCTTCCCACCATACCAGGCAACATCCTGGTAAACCTCCTCTGCACCCTTTCCAATGCTTCCACATCTTTCTTATAATGCGGCAACCAGAACTGTACGCAATACTCCAAGTGCGGCCGCACCAGAGTTTTGTACAGTCGTAATATAACCTCACGGCTCCTAAATTCAGTCCCTCTACCAATAAAAGTTAACACACCGTATGCCTTCTTAACAACTTTATCAACCTGGGTACCAACTTTCAAAGAGCTATGTACTTGTACCCCAAGATCCCTCTGCTCGACAACACTATTAAGGGTCCTTCCTTTAGCCCTATATTTCATATGCCTGTTATTCCTACCAAAGTGAATCACCTCACACTTATCCGTATTGAATTCCATTTGCCCCCTCACGGCCCAGCTCTGCAACCTATGTCTCTCTGCAAACTGTAACATCCATCCTTGCTATCTACAACTCCCCCCACTTTGATATCATCAGCAAATTTACTAATCCAACCCTCTACACCCTCATCTAGGTCATTTATAAAAATGACAAACAGCAGTGGCCCCAAAACAGGTCCTTGAGGTACACCACTTGTAACTGCACTCCAGGTTGAATATTTCCCATCAACCACCACCCTCTGTCTTCTATCACCTAGCCAATCCCATGAATCACCTAGCCAATCCCATGAATCACCTAGCCAATCCCATGAATCACCTAGCCAATCCCATGAATCACCTAGCCAATCCCATGAATCACCTAGCCAATCCCATGAATCACCTAGCCAATCCCATGAAATGAATAACCCGATTAAAAAGTTTGGGATAACAATAACTTGCAGATTTCCTAGAGGAAGAAAATACAAACTAAAATGCTGGAAAAACTTTAGTAGGTCTGGCAGCATTTGAGGATGGAGAACAGTTAATGTTCTGAGCCCATATTAGTCTTCTCCAGTGCCTTGAAGCAAAGTTAAAATTTATTTATTAGTGTCACAAGTAAGGCTTACATTAAAATTGCAATGAAGTTATGTGAAAATACTTTAGTCGCCACACTCTGGCACCTGTTCGGGTACACTGCGGGAGAATTTAGCACAGCCAATCCTAACCAGCATGTTTTTTGCATGGTGACAGGAAACTGGAGCACCCAGAGGAAAACCACGCAGACATAGGGAGAACGTGCAGACTCCATGAGGTAGCGATCTGAGAATTGGGAATCAAACCCAGGTCCCTGGCACTGAGGCTTCAGTGCTAATCACAGTGCCACCCATAGTAATATAGGCACAGAACATTAACTTTATTAGCACAGATGTTGATAGACCTGCTGAATTTATCCAGCATTTTCTGTTATTGTTTCAGTTTTCCAGCATCCACAGTATTTTGCTTTACAAATGGAGGCGTTTAGACTTCCTTCAGCAATTTGTGCCTTGCAAAATAACGTTACTAGCCCACACCAAAAACCTGACAGAAAGAAGGTCCAGCAGATTAATGTTCACCTTGTCCAGTAAATCCTGAAGGCTCCCAGCCACAATGCCTTTCTTCAGGCTCCGATCCCAGTTGCACACCCTGAACGGTCTTTGATGTGGAGTACTGTGCAACAACTGTGATGTTGCTGATGCACTGGCTGACACACACCTATTCAAAGACAGAATTGGAGATGTCCATTCATATCCCTACTGCACTGAGACGTTTACTTGTGTTAATTAGTAAGAGTAGGGTGGTGGAGTCAGAAACTCTCGTAATATTTATGAGCCATTTAGATATTCACTTGCACTGTCATAAGCTCCAAGCGCCGGAAGGTGTGATTTGTGTAGTCAGATCTTTGCTGACTAGCACTGACAGTGGGCTGAATGGCCTCTCTGTATTGGAAGTATCCATGAATGAGAGTACTACAGTGCAATGCTAAATCAGTCACTGAATCTTGCAATAACAAAACCATTAACTGGTTTTCTGGAGCATAACAGGTTTGACATCTCATTCCAGGAAAGCTGTATTTACTGCCTATTCCTGCTACACCCTATGGAGCTGATTTTGCCATTGCACCAATCATCAACAGCCACGATTGCTGCATTAGAAATCCTTGTAGGGCCAACTAACTAAGTGAAACATTGCAAAAAGATAGGAGCCAGGAAGGAAAGGAACTTTTCCAGCTCTACAAATAGCATTTAGGATCAGGCCAATGACCTGACCGTGTTAAAATGTCTTTTATTTTAACAATCCAGAGGCAAGACAAGTCTATTTAGGACCTGTAATTATGGAGAATTCTGTCAAATGCCTAAACTGAAAAGAAAGCAACGGAAGAAAAATGTTACTTCAGAGACCAACTGGACTTCAAAACTTTAAATCTTTGTGTTGACTGCAATTCTGATGACAACAAAGCTCTCAAACGGTGGACAGTGGATGTAATAGTGATTGAATTACAAATGGCAAAGCAAAGAATGATGCCCAAACTCCCAAATACTTGCTATCAATCTGTCCTATTCCTTGCTAGAATACAATTCATATAAACAAATACTTCAAACGGCCAAGAGGAAATGGTATTTTAATCTAAATGCCAGGTCCATTTTTAATCTTATCTTGAGAGATTGGTGGAGATATTTGACGTTTTGGTCCGAATTAATCTAGGTGTTATATGAAACGGGCACATTTGTAAAGTTTCCTTTCCTGTATCATTCTCTGAAAATTTAGTGGTTTCCATCGCTACCTTTACTAGCCACCAGGAAGTGCACTGAACAATTCTTGAATACTATCTTGTCCAGCAGCAATACAGGAAGTACTTTAAAGTTTAATACTGGAGGGTCAGGTGAGAGGTCAATAGGTCAATCTTCTGAACAGTTCATGTCAAGGATTATTGGTTCCCAAAGGTCACAAACAGGCAGGTGGTTGTATGAATATATAGATTACTTTTAAAAAATCCTTGAGTTTTTAGTCAGTCTAGGGAGGCTGATAGAAAAAGTTAAATAAAATAAGGTGGAGATCTTACCTGGAGATGGAACTTGGGGATAAGAAACTGAGGGATTTCTTTGCATATTCCATTTTCACAAAAGTTTAGCCTGCCAAATTAAAAATAAAGTTACATTTTTTCCCCAAAAAAGGTCAGTAGGTGAGAGTTGGAGTTGAGGTTACCATCAGTTCAGCCATGATCTTATCAAATATCAGAGCAGGCTCGAGGGGCTGACAGGTCTACTTCTACTCCTAATTTGTACAGTCATGCATTCTTTTTAAGACTCTCCTTTAAAACAACCTCTTTGACCAAGCTGTTGTCATCTGCCCTGATACCATCTTGTGACTGTCAATTTTTTTTTTTATATATATATAGTGCTCCTCCTTAGGACATTTTGCCACAGACCCCATGTAGAGGCAATAGGCAGCTGCACTGAGATTTAAATACTCCCTGTGCTTACCCATTTCCTTAGGTGAACGAAACCAAGTTACCACCTAATACGATCCATACATCGAGATTAATGGAGTTATAATAATAGTTACTGAATGTACGCTGTAACTGGCATGTTATAGAGGCACACAACATCCTAAAGACAGCAGTATGGAAACTGGTCAGTTCAAAGGAGCTATTTCACTTGTGGGGTAGGGCAGTAGTAATGTCACTGGACAAATAACCTAGAGGCCCAGGGTAATGGTCTGAGGAACTATTATATCATTTAGTGGAATAACCAATCTGGTTCATGAAAGAACAAAAACAAAGAAAATTTACAACAAAGGAATAGTCCCTTTGGCCCTCCAAGCCTGCACTGACTGCCCCTTTGAACTAAAATCTCCTACCCTTCTGGGGACCATGTCCCTCTATTCATGTATTTACCAATAGGACGGATATCAGAGGTAGGTTCTTTACCCAAAGGGTGGTTCGGGAGTGGAATGCCCTGCCTGCAGCAGTTGTAGATGCGCCAAGTTTGGTGGCGTTTAAGAGGTTAGTTGATAAGTATATGGAAGAGAAGGGAATGGTTTAGTTTGGAGGGGCATTGCTTTTTATTTTGGTCGGCGCAACATTGAAGGCCGAAGGGCCTGTTCTGTGCTGTAATGTTCTATGTTCTATGTTCTAAGACATTCCTTGAAAGTCACTATCATATCTGCTTCCACTACTCCCCTGGCATCCCATCACCTTTTGTGAAAGAAAAATTGCTTCATACATGGCTGTTAAACCTCCCCCTTACCTCTTAAACCTATGCCTCCTAGTAATTGACTCTTCCACCTTGGGAAAAAGCTTCTATCAGGTCACCCCTCAACCTCCGTCATTCCAGCGAGAACAAACCGAGTTTCTCTACCTCTCCTCATAGTTGACACCCTCCATTCCAGACAATATTTTGGTAATCTTTTCTATACCCTCTTTAGGGAAGGGAATCTACCATCTTTACCCAGTGGCCTACTCAATCCACAGAATTATAATAATTGACTCTCAATGCCCTTAGTCAGTAAGTTCAGGGGAAATAGGGATGGGCAACAAACGCTGGCCTGGTCAGCAACACATGGCCCATGAAAGAAGCTCATCAGAAAAGGTCTCACATATGGAGAGTGATTTGAGCTGGAAAAAGAAAAACAACATGTATAGACATAAAGCACTCCAATTCTGTCCAAACCACACAGACTATGTAGACAATCCAAACCAAACAAATACACATATTGGAAAGAAAACACTCACTTTTCAGCTGATCTTAATGTTTAGAACTCCCTGATCCAATCCTTTCCAAACCTCTCTCTTCTTGCCCAGTCTGGATTCTGACTGAAAAATAAAGTCACTGGTTCCAGCAAGAAAGGTGAATGACTCACGGTGGGTCAAAGTTCTACCAACAAGTCAGATATTGCTCCACAGCAGCATTGAAGGGCGAGTTAATAAATATGTGTTTATATCATCACATTTAAAACTGGAGCTCTCACTTCCCTCAATTAAAATGAACCAGTGCCAAACCACTTTCTTTTAAAAAAAAATCTTGTAGTTTTCTCAGAGAAAGATCTTTGGAAAACATGAAACTATTAGCAATGCTCGATGGCAATGGGAGACTTGCAACCCAATCTAGGAGCCCCTCTCTCCCCCCAAACATCCACACGGGGGTGTGGGAGTTATGCATTAAGCAGATTTGAAATTGGGGTGGGGGGGGTTACAACTCTTCCAACAAGCTCCAGACAAGAGTATGAATCAGAGGTAAAGCTTTACAAGTTTCAATCAGAAAAGCAAGCAGGGGAACAAACATCCACAATATTAAAAGATCAATTGAAAGGAATGTCAACAAGTGCTTTTAAGATTGCAGGGGACTGAAAAGAAAACTAGCCATATGCTACATAATTTTTTTTTGCTGAGCCCACGAACCAGGGCAAGTCTGTGCAGTTCATTACAAAAGCAGAATATCACAGATGCTGGCCTCCAAACAGAAGAGGCTGGAAAATCACAGCAGGTCTGACAGCTTTTGCTGAGAGAGAACAGTTTCGAAAAGTTGGCTCTATTCTCTCTTTAGAGATATGGTCAGGCCTGCTGAGATCTTCCAGCATTTTTAGTTCTGTGTAATCTATTATTTTGCTCATTCACCAGGAAAGAAGTGCACTAAATGTTGAGGAAGTACACAAGGAGGAAACCAGCAAAAAAATCCATCGTGGATCACATGCAAGTTTTATTCTACAGCTGTCTGCCTGCTGTATAACGTGACAGAGTGTCCTCGTGGAAGAATCACAGAATCTTTACAGTGCCGAAGGAGACCATTCAACCGATAGAGTTTGCACCAACAATAATCCCATCCAGGCCCAATCCCTATAACAAATGTACTTACCCTGCCTAACCTCCTCACACTAATGGTCAATCAACATAACCTGCACATCTATTGACTTTGGAAGGAAACCCACAGACAGGGAGAATGTCTGTATGGAGTTTGCACAGTCACCTGACAATTGAACCAGATCGCTGGCACTGATGCAGCAATGCTAACCACTGATAGTATAATCCAGAGAGCTCAAGAGTAGTCTCCAGCATCACCGTATTCAAAAACTGGAGACTGAGTGTAAAACTAGAAGGCATAATTTTAAGGCAAGAGGGGAAAGTACAAAAAGATCCAGAGGCACAATTTTTTCACGCGAGGGTGATGAGCGTCTGGAACAAGCTGCCAGAGGTTATAGTAGAGGCAAGTACAATTTTGTCTTTTATAAAGCATTTAGACAGTTATATGGGTGGGATGGGTATATAGAGGGATATAGGCCAAATGCAGGCAACTGGAACTAGCTTAGTGGTTAAAGAGTGGCATGGACAAGTTGTGCTGAAGGGCTGTTTCTGTGCTGTAAACCTCTATGACTTAAACGTCCAAAGCAATAACTAAACTTGGAATGAGAAGTTTAAGGGTGAAAAAAAATGACAAGCTAGTGATTATAATATCAATGTTAGATTGAAGGAAAAGCCAATGTATAGAGGAGAACATTAATACCATAATGATAATTGTTTCAGTTAGTGCACACAATTTGCTACAGATACAAGATGATTAGGACATGGGATAGGGAGAAGCCTGTCAGAGGAAAGCCACTTCCTCAATTGCATGACATCAACTAAACAAGCCCAAATCCAAAGATGAAATATCAATTTTAACATAGTAAAATTGCTCATGAGTAATAGCAAATAAACTGAGGCATATAGATGAGAGTTTAAATTACAACTACCGGAGTTGACCTGCAAGGGAGTAGCAGGGTGGATCAGAGCACTCCCTACACACTCTGTAGGTAGTTGTCATTTTCCAAGCTACATCATTGCACAAGTTCCAGCTATTTTTTTTTCTTTTTACACAACTTAAATTTCTATTGGGCATAAATTTAATGCAAGTTCTTTAAGCAGGTGAGCTTGGTCCTGCATGTACCGCATGCAGCACGTGGGAACTTGGAGATATTCCTTGCAGTCTGGATGACCACATGTGGGAAGTGCCACAGATTTGACCAACTTCAGCTCTGGGTTTTAGAGCTTAAACATCATCACAAGGCACTGGAGGTACATCCGCAAGGCTGAGTTATGTGGATAGCACAATTTTAGACCAAGTTAAGGGGCTGAAGGTTTATAGGAGATGCAAGGAATCATTTTCACTCAGAGGATGGTGGGAATCTCAAACTTGCTGCCTGAAAAGATGAGGCAAGAACCTTCACAACATTTAAGTAATATCTAGATAAGCACTTGAAATGCTGAAACACACGGGGTTACAAGCCTAGTATTAGAAAATGAGATTAGATAGGTGCTTGATGGCAGGCAAGGACATAATGGGGTGAAGGGCCTTTTCCATGCTGTAAAACTCTGACTAGGAGTATTATCAAATAAAATTGTACACTGAGCTCTAGTATAAACGGTTAATATTAAATGGGCAGCATAGTAGCATAGTGATGAGCATTGCTGCTTCACAGCTCCAGAGATCTGGGTTCAATTCTTGGCTTGGGTCACTGACTGTGTGGAGTTTGCACATTCTCCTCATGTCTACTTGGGTTTCCTCCCACAGTCCAAAAATGTGTGGGTTAGGTTGATTGGCCATGTTAAAAGTTGCCCCTTAAGAGTCCTGATATGCGTAGGTTAGAGGAATTAGCAAGTAAAATTTGTAGGGATATGGGGCTGAAGCCTGGGTGGGATTGTGGTCAGTGCAGACTTGATGGGCCAAATGGCCTCTTCCTGCACTGTAGGGTTTCGGTGATAAATATGTAAAATATTAGTCACAATCACACAACGTTGCAATCACTCTTACTGAGTCAGTGTTGTACTAACTCAACCAACATCCTTGTCCTCAAATCCACACCCAGAACCAGAATAAAATTCTACAGGACGTCAGAGTTTACTCAAGGGAATAGATTTTAAAAAGGACTCGTCAAAACAAAAAAGGAGAAAACTCCACATACTATGTTTGCAAGGGTTTTCTCCAAGTGTTCCAGTTTCCTCCCTTTAAAAAACCTGCTTTTTAAAGCAGGTTAATTTAAAAACCTGCTAAATTAACCCTAGTGTTAGAGGATTCACAAGGTAAATATTGGGAGGGGGGGGAGCGGAGGGGGTTATGAGAATAGGGCCTGAATGGGATTGTGATCAGTGCAGTCTCAATGGGCCAAATGGCCTCCTTCTATACTGTAGGGATTCTATGATTGAGGCACAGAATTCCAGAGCTTAAAGTTTCAGCAACTGAAAGCATAGAACATCAAACATTACAGCACAGTACAGGCCCTTTGGCCCTTAATGTTGCGCTGACCAGTGGAATCAATCTAATGGCCCTCTAACTAAACTATTCCAATGCTATCCATATGCCTATCCACTGACTATTTGAACACCCTTAAAGTTGGCAAGTCTACAACTGCTGCAGACAGGGCATTCCACCCCCTTACTACCCTCTGAGTAAAGAACCCACCTCTGATATCCGTCCTATAACTACCACCCCTTAATTTAAAGCTATGCCCCCTCGTGTTAGCCCTTGCCATCCGAGGAAAAAGAGACTGGTAGAGCAACGAAAATAGGAAATGCATCCAAAATTGCCAATACCATAGGGTCCTAGTCAGATGCTGATTACAGAGGGTGTGAATTTTAAAATCAAGGTATTGCTTACCTGGGACCCAATTCAGTCAATGATCATAAGGGTGATGGCTGAACAGGACTTGGTGCCAGTTAGGACAGGGGCACCAGAGTTTGGATCATGACCTGAAGTAATAATTGCTTAAATAGAACCACTAGTTCAATCCCTTCCATCAAAGCCTCCTCCTCAGAAACCTCAAGAGACTGGACTAGACTGTGCTGCTCCATTATTAAGACCATTGCCACCCCTGCAATGTTCTCTCTCAGGTAATGGAATGAGAGTTTAATCAATAGTGAGCACTCCCAGGTTTAGGTGAGTAGTTGGCACCATATCCTCACCACAGGTTCACTGTCAGATTTATATCCTTCCACAGCCAGAGGAAAACAAAATGGGGAAACTAGCCTGTATTATAAACGTTTCGCCTTTTAATCATATGCTATTAGAAGGTCATCAGGTTTCTATTTGGAATCAGGTTGAATTTTCCTGTCTGGTTATATACTTATCCCATTAGGCAACGAACAAAGCAATTTCGCATCACAACCCATAACAATAAACATTCGCTAATTTCTCGCAGCACTTTCCAGGAACTGCAACCAGGGGTTACAAAATAGTAAAAGACCACATTTATCAGCACAGTCATATCAACGATGTAATTAAACGTCCTGCAAGAAGCGCCCATTATAACAAGTACATCGATTAAACCCGCCAGGCCGGGTTCCATGGTGAGCAGTTAATCCTGACTCACACAAGCTGCTGAGTTGGATGGAATGAGACTTAGTTAATTTGCGGGGATCTTTTGATTCTCTTACGTTTCTGAATTCTTAGGACTGAGCTGAGGGAGTTCTCTTTGAAAGGTAAACCTGTACTTACCTGAAACAAACCAAATCCCCCTGCTCGCCAGGGGACTGATATTTATACACGTGTCCCAAGGACATCATTTTACTCAGCTTTATCGCAGACCATCTCGATTAACATTTAGCCTATCATACAAACACTGACAGTTAAACCAGACACCCAGCCCTCAATTAGCGCATACTGCAACGTGAGTCAATTTCACACCAGCTTCTGAAGAATCTGTTTATTCAAGCTAAAATCTTGAAGCAATTCGAAAATAGATAATTGAATGAAGTTTGTCACAGACTTGTCAGTAAACACAGTCATTTCGAACAGTTTCAAACTGGTAAAATACACTAGTAATGATTCATACGATCAGTAGGTGTGAAAACGAAAATTAAATCAGAACGGATGTTCTAACGATAGAATGGTGCTGGATGGTAATTCGTTGGCTGAGTGATCTGACACGGTGAGCTCACCATTCTGGAGTAGGGCGTATTGTGAAACGCAGTCGGAGCAGCACGTTGTGTGGCTGTAAAGCAAGGTCTCCCGCACATGTCCTAAAAAGGTATGGGTTGTGCAGTTATTACCCTGCTGTGAACTGCTGTGTTCACAATTCCTGTTCATCCTGCGTTTGTCTCAGCCTCAATTTTCACAGTAACTTCCTAGAAGTTTGAATGTAAGCCCACTGGTGACAAATCAATAAACTTTAGGTCATTAATCCTCACTATAGAATCCAATCCTTTGGTTTTAATTGTTGGAGTTCTGGTGAGGCCACAGCTGGAAAACCGCGTTCTGGTTGCCACAGTTATATGAGATTGTGATGGCACTGGAAGGGGTGCATAGAATAGAATCCCTACTGTTATAGAAAGAGGCCATTTGGCCCAATGAGGCTGACAACCATCCCACCCAACCCCATCACTGTAACTCCACGTATTTACCTTATTAAACTTCCTGACACAAAGGGGCAATTTAGCATGGTCAATCCACATAACTCACATACTTTTGGACTGTGGGAGGAAACCAGAGCACTTAGAGGAAACCCATACAGACATGAGAGAATGTGCAAACTTCACACAGACCGTGACCTGAGATTGGAATTGAACCAGAGTTCCTGGCGCTGTGAGGCAGCAGTGCTAACCGCTGTGCCACTGTGCTGCCTATACTTAATTGATGAAGTTGTATGGAACTTTAAGGCCACAGCTGGTGTACTGTGTGTAGTTCTGGTTGCCACATTATAGGAAGGCTGTGATCACACTGGCAAGATGCAGAAGAGATCCACCAGGATGTTGCCTGGGGTGGAACATTTATAGAGATTGGATAGGCTCGGGCTGTTTACTCTGGTGCAGAGAAGACTGAGGGGCGACCTGATTGAGGTGTTCAATGTTATAAGGGGCATGGGCAACTTAGAATCATAGATGCAGTGCAGAAAGAGGCCATTTGGCCCATCAATCCCACCCAGGCCCTATCCCCATATCCTTACACAATTACCTGCTAATCTCTCTAACCTATGCATCTCAGGACACTAAGGGGCAATTTTAGCATGTCCAGTCAACTTAACCTGCACATCTTTGGACCTGTGAGACTTCTTACTGTGCCCACCCTAGTTGAATGTTGGCATCTCCACATCTTAGTTAAAGGGTCAGTTACAAGGGGACACAAGTGAGAAGTTTAGAGGGGATTTGAGGAAAAACACTTCTATCCAGAGGGTGGTGATGGTCTGGAATGCACTGCCAGGAGGGGAGGTGGAGGTAGAATGCCTCACATCCTGCAAAAAGTACCTGGATGAGTACATTTGAAGCTATGAGTCAAGTGCTGACAAGTGAGATTAGGTGGGCAGCTTAGACCCTTTTGTGAGTCAGTGCAGGCTTGATGGGCCGAAGGTCCTCTTCTACATTGCAGTATTATGTGACCGCCCCCCCACCCCCCCCGAACAAAGTCTGCCATGTCCTCTCAGTCAATGTGATTGTTAATTTAATGGTTTTCTTCAAACCCTAAACCTTGCTCCAAGATAAAATGGATGCTAAGTCAGCTAACAGTGCCTATTTTCTATTATGCTTGGCTCTAAACTATTCGGTTAAAGGTTATGGAGTTGATGTCAAATTATGTATTGTAAAGCAACCTCTGTGGGATTAATTGCGTAATGTGCTGTAACATCACCAGAAGCATTTATGGGTTTTTATCTCTCTTCCACATTGGACTTCAGTTAGGCAACATCCTGTAAACAAAACTGCATTGGTTTGTTTAAATAACCCATGATGTAACATTTCAGAAACCCCTTTTTCCTTGTTATCATAGAATCTGCACAGTGCAGGGGGAGGTCTTCTGGCTCATCAAAAAAAGTTAAAAAAGAAGTCACTTATGATTAGTCACAAGTAAGGTTTACATTAATACTATAATGAAGTTACTGTGAAATTCCCTTAGTTGTCACAGTCTGGGTCAACGCATCTAACCAGCCCGTCTCTCAGAACGTGGGAGGAAACTGGAGCACCTGGAGGAAACCCACACAGACACAGCGAGAACGTGCAAGCTCCATATAGACAGTGACGTAAGCCGGGAATTGAACCCAGGTCCCTGGTGCTGTGAAGCAGCAGTGCTAACCATTATGCTACTGTGCTGCCCTTGCATCAGGCCTGCACCGACAGCAATCCCATCCAGGCCCCATTCCTGTAACCTCACATATTTGCTCCGCTTGTCCTCCCGATACTAAGGGATGATTTAGCATGGCCAATTCACCTACTTGCACATCTTTGGACTGTGGGAGGAAATCAGAGCACCTGGAGGAATCTCATGCAGATGTGGAGAGAATGTGCAGACAGTAACCCAAGGCAGGAATTGAATATGACTCCATGGTGCTGTGAGGCAGTAATACCAACTACTGTGCCACTGTGATGCCATCATATCAGTCAGAAACTAATTACATGTGCACAACAAGAAAAAAACTTAGGACGGGATTGGTTTTGAGCCAAAATTGACTGGATTCTGAAGTTTTTCTTTTTAACAGTGAATTTGGCATATAACTCATGTCAAGAAGGCAAAAGTGAAAAAAAACATGCGTCTATGAAACAGGTAGGAAAACCCACTAATGTATGAAAATATCTCTTGAGGAAAGAAAATGGCAACAAAAAAAAACCTGTTGGTAGTCTTTAGAAAGAAAAAGAGTTTGCTTACCGTTTAGAGGGTGAGTAGACTTCCAAACGATGGTTCCTCGCATGTGGGGGCTGCAGCAATGAGATCCTCCCACTCATTAGAAAAAGAGAGTCTGAGCACTTTAAAAAGGGAAGCTACTGCAAATTTAAAAAAAGCCAAACAGGAATAACAAGTAAAATCTTCTTGTTGAGGGAATAAAGTGTGATTGCCTACCAAAAAGTAGTTCCAAAAAAAAATTCGAAACTACAGACCCAACTAAGACAAAAACCAATCACACAAATGAATAAAGAAGGGAAAAGTAAATAGGATGGGGGGGTAACATTAAAGATGATTTAATAACCAGTAATTGCAAAAGTGGCACATTAGAGGTATTCAAAGAAAATGTGGAAACATAGAATGTTTACAAAGAGAGACTTCAATATTATCTGGCTGCAAATGAGATACCGGATGAACTTAAAGTGTCATTTTCCTAAGTACGATGTGGAGATGCTGGAGTTGTTCAGGGGTGGGTATAGTAAGAAGTCTCATAACATCAGGTTTATTTGGAATCATGAGGTTTTGGAGCACTGTTCCTTGGGAAGGAGCAGTGCTCCAAAAGCTCATGATTCCAAAGAAACTGGTGGACTTTAACCTGGTGTTGTGAAACTTCTTATTATTTCCTAAAAACAGTAGAGCATAAAAAACTGAGAAGGCTAATGAAAAATCCTATCACAAACTAACCAAGATTCCTGAAAGTCACTTCTCACCTAGACCGCTAATAATTATTGAGAAGTTCCAATTTCAGTGATGGAGAAGGTAGAATTATATCACAATTCATTGCAATGCTGAGAAGGTTTGCAAGCAACTACAAGTTTGGCTCGACCCTTGAAGACACTCTGCTAGACAGACTCATTTGTGGATTTTGAAATTAAGGAATTCAAAGGTAATGCTCACCGAAAGCTCTTTAACATTAAAACTTGCTGTTGAGATGGAACTGGCCATGAAAGAAGCTTCCCAAACTGGAGCTGGAGCTCAAACACACAAGATGGCAATAGATAGGAAGCAATTTCTTAAAATGCAAGCATGCCGTAGGTATGCTCAGCTGGGGCACTCGCCATGTGAATGTTTGAGTAGAGAAAATAAATGCAGAAGTTATCAAGAAAGACCACGCAAACATATTCGACACAGAAGACCTCTCCAGTCCTGGAGGTGTGCAAACACAAGAATGCGTCAAGATCTACTAAAGGGATTTACAAAATAACTGATGATTTCCAAGATGATACTGGGCTCAAAGAGATGCAAGAACTTCAACTTAGGTGTCCTATTCATGAAAGAGGATACTCAAAATTAGACGGACAAGAAGTAAAGATGGAAGTAGGAATGGGAGCAGCTCTCCTAGAAAACATTTACAATCTGAAGTTTAAGCACTTGCCACGAAAATCTTCAAACATAATCCTTTGAATTTATACCAAGGAGGTAGTTCCACTGTAGGGATATTCATGGTTCAGCTAGGAGCTAATCACCAACCATCAGAATTGCCTCTGCACCTAGTAAAGAGACATTTTCCTGCATTTTTTTGGAAGAGCTAACCTGGGAAGCAATTAACCAATTTCATTGACAGCAAGAACATGGAATCATAGAATCTACAGTGCAGAAGGAGGCTATTTGACCCATTGAGCCTGCTCCCATCCACGTCCTGTCCTATTCCTATAACCCCACATATTTATCCTCCTAATCCCCCTGACACTAAGGGGTAATTTAACATGGTGAATCAACCTAAACCGCATATCTTTGCAGTGTGGGAGGAAACCTGAGCACCCAGAGGAAATCAACGCAGATATGGGAAGAATGTGTAAGCGCCAAACAAAAAATTGATCTGAGGCCGGAATTTAACCCAGGTCCCCAGCGCTGTGAGACAGCAGAGCTAACCTCTGTGCCACTGTGCCACCCCAAAGCCGCTACACAAAATCTCTGGAGAAGTATAGGAAAGTGTTTGAGAATACACTAGGATCTGTATCTGGAGTGGAGACAAAGCTCAATATCAAAACTGATAACAATCCTAGATGATTCAACACAAGAACTGTCTGATGGAACTAAACTGAAATAGGAATGCAACTAGAGAAATTAGTCAAGGATGGAGTCATTGAATGTGTAACATTGAGCAATTGGCCAACCTCAGTCATCCCAGTTATAAATCTAATGGTTCTGTACATATTTACAGGGATTGATAAATCCAGCTCTGGGTTCAAGTCCAACACCAGGACTTATTGGTCATGGGAGGAGTATTCAGAACACAGTTTGTTGGACTGATAATGAGCTTGAGAATCCTTCCACCACTATTCCCTAAAGAGGCAAGACAGTGTGTGTGATGATACACAAAATAAATAATCTCAGACAAGATGGTTTATCCAAAGAATGGGCTTGACGACAAAAATGAAAAACAAACCATGATCTGAATTGAATTACTGAAGAATAGACCCCATAAGATGTAGGCTGGAAGATCCCAGCAAAACTGGAAATGCTTACAACACTGAGATTTTAATTAACATAAGGCGCTGAGAGGGAGTGGAAGTGGGTTATTAAGAACAAAGAATAGTACAGCACAGAAAATAGGCCCTTTGCCCTCCAAGCCTGCGCCCCATATTGATCCAACTAGACCATTCATTTGTATCCCTCCATTCCCAGGCTGCTCATTCTTTAAAACTTGGTGGTAATAATGTTTGAAAAGAAACCCCTGCTAATGTTCTGAAATGGGGAATATTGCACGTGTTAGCTTGGCTCTGGGTGGCATTCCCATTATAGGGGTTTCAGCTCCATTCCAGGAACTTAAACATTCAATCTGACACTTTAATGCCATACTCTTCACATACGCACTATCAGCTAAGGTGTTAAACTGAGAAGGAGTTCTGATGCATGTAAAACATTTAAAGAAGAATGGGGCACTCTTAGTCCTTAACCAACAGATTAACTAGTCACTTATCATGGCGTTACTTGTAGGCTTTTTCTGTGTGGCCATTGGCAACATTGTCACACTGTCTACACTTTAGAAGTAATTGATTGCCAATGTAAAAGGGGGTTATCATGTAAGTTCCTTCTGTCTGTTTATTCTGAAGGATTACTAATGTTTTTGTTCTGGGATTGCACTGTCACTTTCATTTCAATATTGAGAAAAATTTGGTATTGCCGACCAGGAAGTTATGATTGGCATTCTGTTAAATATTTAAGTGATTATGTGATTGCTTTAAGTGCCGAAAACATGATTTGATAGTGCTTCACAGGCTGCTGTTTAGTTTCATTTTCTGCTCTATACAGGCAAGAGCTCTGTACAGGCAAGGGAATAAACCCATGTTATTAATTTGAATCTATGTGTGCAAACCATATCTTTTTATGTAAAACCCACAATCCCTAACATTGGACATTACACAACCTAAGAGGAGGCTAGTATTGATGGACTGAAATGAAGGATGATATTATCAATAGAAAGGGGTTTTCGATTGACATCATTGAACGAGGTCATCAACAGCAGAGGGGTGGTGATGTAGCAGAATCGTCATGAGATTAGTAATCCAGGGACTCAGGATAATGCTTTGGGGAGCTGGTTCGAATTCCAGCATGGCAAATGGTGAAATTTGAATTCAATTAAAAATATCCAGAATTAAAACTCTAATGATAACCATGAAACCGTTGTCAATTATAAAAGCAACAGAGGTTCATTGCTTAAGACGTATGATTCTCGCTTTGGGTGTAAGACGTCCTGTGTTCAAATCTTGAATGATCCCCACTTTGGGGTGGCACAGTGGTTAACTCCAGCTCCAGGGACCTGGTTTGATTCCAGCTTTGGGTCACTATTTGTGTGGAGTTTTTACATATTCTCCCTGTGTCTACATGGACTTCCTCTGGGTGCTCCAGTTTCCTTCCATTGCTCAAAATGTGCGGGTTAAGTTGTTTGGTTGTGCTAAATTGACCCTAGTGACAGGGGGATTAGCGGGGTAAATGCATGGGGTTATGGGATTGTGGTCAGTACAGATTCGATGGGCCAAATGGCTTCTTTCTGCACTGTAGAGATTCTACTAAAATTTCAATTGGTTCACTAATATCAACCTTACCTTATCTGGCCTATATGTGACTTTATGTCATTGTACAATAGATTCTTAAGTGCTCTCTGAAATGGTCTCGCAAGTCACTAAGTTGTGACCATTACAAAGTCAGAAAGAAATTAAACCAAACAGACCATCCCGCGTTAATCTCGGCACCAGACTAGCAATGGTCACACAGTCCATCCAGCCCTGTCGACCCTGCAAAGTCCTCCTTATTAACATCTGGGGCCTTTACCAAAATTGAAAAATTGTATCAAAACCTTTCTGTCCCAACAGATTAATTAAGCAGGAGAGGGGAGATGGTGGCACAGTGGTAATGTCGCTGGACTAGTAAACCAGTGGTTCAAATTAATGCTCTAGGGATGCGAGTTCAAATCTCACTGCAGCTGATGAAATTTGAATTCAATTGATTTAAAAAATTGAAAATAGTCTCTGTAACTATCATTGATTGAACATGGCGGATTTTCACTTCACTATCTGGTAAAGGAAATCTACCATCCTTGCCTCGTCTAGCCAAAAGTAATTCCAGATCCACAACAATGTGGCTGATTCTTAAATGCCTTCTGAAATGGCTGAGCAAGTCATTCAATTGAAGGGCAATTACAGATGGGGCAATAAAGCCAGTGATGCCCATAATGCCATGTACAAAAATATCTCCTACACCATGTCAAGCATCTTGTGAAAAAAAAAGTTGTCATTCTTTGTGGTCACAATGTTTCTGAATGCCAACGCAGAAAATCTCTGCTGTTTTCACACCTCATGCTGTACATATACCACATTCACCACATGTGCTTTTCATAAACCATCTCACAGAGTTTGTGATCATGTTTTATCCAGCAGTACAGAACACAGTGAGATCACAGTTTGGGCACATCCATCCTATATTCAACATGCCCCTGAGGACATTTCTTAACATTAATCAATTAATAAGACACAACTTATGAGAAATGGTTAAATGCTGAGTGTGTGTATTGCATTGATATTGTTCCCAGTAAGGAACAGGGAGAAAACAAATAAAGGTGGGTTGGTTAATGAAGCACTGTTTAAACTGCATAAACTTCAACTAATCCAAAACTGCTGTGAGGAATTTCTGCTTATCCCTCATTCCTTCAGAATCCCGACAGTTCAAAGGAGGCTATTTGGCCCATCGAACCTGCCTCAACAGAATTCCAGCCAGATCCTATCCCCATAATGTCATATATTTGCCCTGTTAGTGTGCCTGACATTAAGGGGCAATCTGGCATGGCCAATCAACCTAACCCGCACATTTTTGGGAGGAAACCGGAGCACCTGGAGCGAACCCACACAGACACAGGGAGAATGTGCAGACCTGGCAGGGACAATTCCTCAAGCTGCAATTGAATCCAGGTATTTGGCGCAGTGGGGCAGCAGTGCTAACCACTATGCCACTGTGCCTCTCTCTTCTTACTGACCTACATATCGTCCGCTAACACCCCCCAATTTATAAGTTTCATCCTTCAGTTTTAATCCTTTCATGGTCTAACCCCTCTCTGTTTCTTAACCTCCTATAATTCTATAGTGTCCCTCCTTAAAACTCTTTGTCCCTTGACTCTAACTTGCAAATTGCTTTCCTCTTTTCTGTTTTATGTCTTCAATGCTCTACATTCTGGAACTCCTTGACTAAATTCTTCTCTAAGGGCCCCCTTAGATCGAGCTTTTGTTTAAGCTTCTGACTATTGCCTTCTTAAACACAATGCACATTTTTGCAATTTGCCTCTGTGGAGACAGTTGAGGTGTACTCCTGCACGGTGCTATATCAATGCAAGCAGTTGTTCCTGTTGCTGATGGTGAATGTTTAGATACTTTTAAATTCTGCTTTGCGTTTACCAAAAATCTAGTGTGTAAAATCTACTGGAGTGCCAATTTTAGCTTCCAGCCAACAGACTTGTGGGTAAAAACTGAGGAGAACAGCAAAGGATCTGGGCATTTTGCATGTGAGTGAGCCCTGGAGATTTTTACCTGTCACTTTATGAGTAACCATGACCATCAAATGACAGGGTGAACCAGTGTGGAAGCAGCCAGCATAATTAAGGATCCCACGCACCCGGACATTGTCTCTTGCACCTTCTTCTTTGGGGAAAAAGATACAAAAGTCTGAGGTCGTGTACGAAGAACAGCTTCTTCCCTGCTGCCATCAGACTTTTGAATGGACCTACCTTGATCTTTCTCTACACCCTAGCTACGACTGTAACACTACATTCTGCACTCTCTTGTTTCCTTCTCTATGAACAGTATGCCTTCCTTGTATAGCACACAAAAAACATTACTTTTGACTGTATCCCAATATGCGTAACAATAATAAATCAAATCCAAATCAAGCACTATGGGTGGCACATGGTAAGCACTGCTGTCTCACAGCGCCAGGTACATCAGTTTGATTCCTGGCTTGGGTCACTGTCTGTGCAGTCTGCATGTTCTCCCCATGTCTGTGAGGGTCTTCTCTGGATGCTTCAGTTTCCTCCCACTGTCCAAAAGACGTGCTGGTTAGGTGCATTGGCCATGCTAAATTCTGCCTCAGTGTACCTGAACAGATGCCGGAATGTGGTGACTAGAAGATTTTCACAGTAATTTAATTGCAGTGTTAATGTAAGCCTACTTGTAACACTAATTAATAAAGTTTAAACTTAAACTTTTAGTGCTAAGATTGGAAGGGTTGCTGGATGGACATAGCAATCTGAGGAAGGAATTAGCAAACCAGGGAGGCCACGGTGAAACTCTCACGCTCCTCTTAACCTACAAGAACATTTTTTTTATTCATTCATGAGACATGGGCATTGCTGACTGGCCAGTATTTATTGCCCCTTCCTAATTGCCCTTGAGAAGGTGGTGGTGATCTGCCTTCTTGAATTGCTGCAATGCATGTGCTATGGGTTGACCTACAATGCTGTTAGGCAGGGAATTCCCAGAATTTTGATCCAGTGACCATGAAAGAACGGAGATATATTTCCAAGTGAGGATGGTGAGTGGCTTGGAGGGGAACTTGCAGGTGGTGATGTTCCCATTTATCTGCTGCCCTTGTCCTTCTAGATGGAAGTGGTTGTAAGTTTAGAAGGTGCTATCTAAGGATCTTTGGTGAATTGCTGCAGTGCACCTTGTAGACAGTACACACTGCTGCTACTGAACATTGGTGATGGAGGGATTGAATGTTTGTGAATGTGGTACCAATCAAGTGGGCTGCTTTGATCAGGATGGTGTAAAGCTTCTTGAGTGCTTTGGAGCTGCACCCATCCAGGCAAGTTCCATCACACTCCTGATTTGTGCCTTGTAGATAGAGGACAGGTTTTGAGGAGTCAGGGGGTGTTCGCCACAGTTTTCCTAGCATTTGACCTGCTCTTGGAGTCACTGTGTTTATGTGGTGAATCCAGTTGAGTTTTTGGTCAACAGTAACCCCCAAAGGAGTTGACAGTGGGAAATTCAGTGATGGTAACACCATTAAATATCGAGGAACGGTGGTTAGAGTGAATCTTATTGGAGATGGTCATTAGTGGCATTTATATGGGTGAATGTTACTTATCAGCCCAATCCTAGACATTGAATAGATCTTGTTGCATTTGAACATGGACTTTTCAGTACCTGAGGATTGAGAAATTAACAGTAAGTATTAGCCCTCCTGGGGTTCTCAGACTCCAGTTCCATACTGACCTGTTTGACCTGTTATTTCTCCTGTAGGCTTCTTGTTAATACTAGGCCCCAATCATGTCATAGCTCAATCTCTAAAGAAGAGAAATACTGCTTTCTAGTAGGTTATCCTCTTGCCCACTTAGAAGAACAGGCCAAAATAAAACCTGCTGGAAGACAGAAGAATCAGTGTCGATAAATTGCCTCATTTATCAGCCGGACCCACTTACTTTCAGTCTTACAGCCAGGCTTAGTATCACCTCTTGACCACAAACTTTGCACTTGGAGACCTACAGGCTTAAAAATGATAGAACTTTTTAACATTAGCAAGCTCCTTAATATAATCTTTTGCAATTTCCTGATGATTTTATTTTTGACAGTGAAATCAACAACCGATATAGCTGCAATATTTTCTAATTGCCTCAAACTTTAATAATGTCGGCTAAAGTTCTGGTTCTGGTTACCAATTAGGTGTGCATCTAACTGATGCTTAAGAAATATCTTCTACAAAACAATGTCTCAATACAAATTCACACAATATCTAGTCATCCACTTCCATCACTTGGTGGGTGAGATCTGTTGTAAATACAGTAGTTATCTGATGACACAGGGATCATATTTCCATGGTAATAAGAGGTAACTTGGGAAGATGGAGGACATCTTAGTAACTCTAAACCTTGTGATATCTGAATTAAACCTCGTCTAGTCTTTAAGGGTAAAAGGTGGAAGCTAAATAATAGATAAAAATTTAATGTTTGTAAAGTCTTTAACTTATGATTCATCCTGAACTGGAATTAATTTTTTTTTTCTGGAATTGATAAAGAGAAACTTGGATAGTTTACCATTTGGTGCCCCTGGTAGGTGTGCACTGGCCTGATCCTTCAACATTAAATGCAACATTGTCTTTTAGCATTCTTCAGATTGTTTCTTCTCCTAGGACAGACGCTCGTATCAATTTGTTTAGTCCTTGGAGATGTCTTTATTCCAGAACGACAAACGCAAGTATCAGTTTGTTCAGTTTGTGAAGGTTTGCTTCTGTGCGGATGAATGCTAACACTTTGTGTACACAATCTTTGGAAATGCCTTGTATACAGTGCAAATGCTAGTATCTGTTGGATCAGTACTTGTGTATTCCTAATATAAAGCAGGAATGTGAATATCGGTTGGTTTAGCCTTTGGAGATATCTTGTGTAAAGTATGAGTGCTAGTATCTGGTTGAATACTCCATGGAGGTGTTGGAGTAGTCTGCTGCCTAAAACAAGTGATTGACCATACATTATGGGGTGCTTCTGGAGTTGCTTTGGTGGCTTCTTAGATCAGGAATGTATGTATGGGTACTTTGGCATTGCTTTGTTTCCTCTGCTGTGCCTTCTCTTCTCTTTCTAATTTCTTTAGCAGCTTTGTGAAATTTAGAATGACTCTTCCCCTGGGCATGCCTGGTTTACTCTGTTGTATGCTTTCCTGTTTTGGACACATAGTGAGACTTTTGAAGTCTACGAGTGTCAATGTCACATCTAAATTAGAGCTTTGATTTTTGATTGGGGAATAGACTCCTTGATGTAACTTTGTTAATGTGCCACTGAAGAAAGATATTACAAATAGAAAACTTGACAAACATTCTGTACTCCGACAATTGATTGCTTATCGTTTACTGGAGTTGTTAATGAAAATTGTGCTCCAACTTTTATTGCAGTTACTTGGAGCACTATACTCTCCCATAGAATATGAAACACAGCTTGTTGATCAGTGGAGAACATGTCCCTGGCTAATCAACGGGGATGAAGCGGTGTCATAGAATCAGTAGTGCAGAAGAAGGCTATTTGGCCCATCGAACCTGCACCAACAACAATCCTACCCAAGTCTTGTCTTATCCTGTAACACCACATATTTACCGTCCCAATCTCCCTGCCACTCAGATGCAATTTATCATGGCCAATCAACCTAACTTGCATGTTTTTGGACTTTGAGAGGAAACCGGAGCACCCAGAGAAAACGTACACAGATACAGGGAGAACGTACAATCTCCAAATAGAATTTGACCCAAATCGGGAATCGAACCTGGGTCCCTGGTGCTGTGAGACAGCAGTGCTAACCACTGTGCCACCATACTGCCCCATTGGTTGAGAACTTCACATTTCTAGGTGTCCAGATCACCAACAACCTGTCCTGGACTTTCCATGCTGATGCTATAGTTAAGAAAACCCACCAATACCTCTACTTTCTCAAGAGACTTAGGAAATTCACCATATGACTCTCCAAGTTTTACAGATGCACCATAGAAAGCATCCGTCCTGGTTGTATCACATTTTGGTATGGCTCCTGCTTTGACCAAGATTACAATAAACTACAAAGGTTGTAAACATAGCCGAGTCCATTACACAAACCAGCCTCCTATCTATTGACTCTGCCTACACTTCCCACTATTTTGGGAAAGCAGCCTGGACATAGTCTTTTCTACCTTCTTCTGTCGGAATAAAGGTCTGAGGTCACATACCAACTAACTCAAGAACAGATTATTCCCTGCTTCCATCAGACTTTTGAACGAATCTACCATATTAAGTTGATTTTCTCTACACCCCAACTGTGGCAGTAATACCGCATTCTGTACCCTCTCCTTTCCTTCTCCCCAAGGTGCCCTGTGAATGGCATGTTTTGTCTGTATAGCATGCAAAAAATATTTTTCACTACATGTGACCATAATAAATCAATTCAATTCATTAAAAAAAACCAGGTTACCCTTGTCAGTGAGTGTTTAAAAAAGTCCTCTGGATTGCTTTGAAAGAAATGCCATCCGTTATAGAGTTTCAAAAGAGCTATTTACTGATATTTCCCCAAATGTTGGTATCATGTCATTATAAAGGCTTGGCTGAGTTTCAAAAGCCACAATTATCACATTAGGGGTCTCTGAATTCACAGTATGATTGACAGTTTAAAGTGGGCAGTAAAGGATTAACTCACTTTATGTGGTCTGTATTTGTTTTTATAAGTAATTAATCACTTATTTAAAAGATTTTAATGAATTTCATTAATGCAATTTTTCACTATCAAATATATATGTGATATGGAGATACCAGCCTCAGACTGGAGTGAGCACAGTCACATCAGGTTAAAGTCCAACAGATGTATTTGGAATTACAAGTTTTCAGAGCACTGCTCCTTCATGAGATGACTTACCTGATGAAGGAACAGCACTCCGAAAGCTCATGATTCCAAATAAACCTGTTGGACTGGTGCTGTGAAATATATATGTGTGAACTGTATTAGATCATTAGAAACTTATATCAATCTCCACATGGCTCCTGAGGTCTGCACAATAAGAAGTCTCACAACACTAGGTTAAAGTCCAACAGGTTTATTTGATAGCAAGCACCACTAGCGTTCAGAGCGCTGCGTCTTCATCAGGCAAGTGGGAGTTCTGATCACAAACAGATGTTGTAAGACTTCTTACTGTGTTTACCCCAGTCCAACGCTGGTATCTCCACATCCTGAGATCTGCTCATGGCAGATACTTGGTGAGTGGCTATGAAGGTGGCATGGGGTGGGGAAACTATGAGAGGTGTAGGGTGGGTCTGGCATTAGTTGGCATGGAGGGTATGAGGAGCCATAGGTGAGGTGGTGTCAGAGGGCAAACAGCTTTTAAAACAATTACAATGAAGGGACTCCAACCCTACCTCCATTTTGACTTATTTTATCATAGCCCTCCCTTGCAAATAACTGTTGCCTTGTGAGGCAATTGGCCCAAAATGCTCTTTTCTGTGGGGCAAGCGACATATAGACAGACACAGGCGACTTTCTCTAAATATGATGTGGAGAATCTGCTGTCAGACTTGGGTAGGCACAGTAAGAATTCTCACAATACCAGGTTAAATTCTAACAGTTTATTTGGTAGCACTGCTTCTTCATTGAGTGAGTGCAGGATTTGGTTCACAAACAGGGCATATATAGACACAAACTCAATTACAAGATATTGATGGTTAAGCCCTGTTTGTGAATCAAATCCTGCACTCACCTGATGAAGGGGCAAGGTTCTGAAAGCCTGTGCTACCAAATAAACCTGTTGGATTTTAACTTCGTCTTGTGAGACTTCTTACTGTTTCTCTAAATATGTAGACGGGCTTGAGGGCCTATTTTTGACTTGGACTAAAATCTATTCCAAACTGCATGACTTTCAATTGCAGCTGAATTAGGCAGGAGAAAGTCACCACAATATTTACATTAAACTAATAAAGCTGATGGAACTGTATTCCAATATGTCGCCTGGGCAAATAGAAAATTCAGAACAGTTACGTGTAAATTGAGAAACCGGTCACAGGCGCGCACAAACACTTCTGAAGAAATTCCTGAAGCGGGATTGTAACTTGCTGTATAGAAAGGAACTTCCACTTGTGTGCGGAGCAGTGGATCACTGGGTTCCTCATTTTCCTGATCTTTTCTACTTTCACATAGAATGATCTTGGATTAGTTCTTTTTGTATCCCTTAACAGAATGATGAATAACTTGTAGATAGCTTGAACCTTGACCTTGTCTGTCAACATAAGAACATAAGAAATAGGAGCAGGAGTAGGCCATCTAGTCCCTCGAGCCTGCCCCACCATTCAATAAGATCATGGCTGATCTGAAGTGAATCAATTCCACCTACCCGCCTCCTCCCCATAACCCTTATCGATCAGAAATCTATTGTGACTTAAACACTTCCAGATGGCAAGTTTTTGTAGCCATGAATAATCACTTGGCTGGCTGGAACTGGGCTCTCTATGTTTTCTTTCATCTCCTGTCGTTAAACATTTAATAAATGTCTCAGATGACCTACATACCACATATTGATGTGGAGCATTCAGGGGAACTGCCACTTTATTATTATATGTCATTATGTCATCAGATAAGCATCACAATGCTATTTGTTCTGCGATTACTCATTACGCACTAGCTAAGAATGTGTCAACAATTAATATTGTATGATCTGTATATTAACACATTAGAATTATTTCCTCGAGGAAGCATTTGCCTGGGTGTGGCATCAATGAGCTGTAAAAACAAGGGAAGTCTCTCCACTGTTTGGAAGGAAGATGGTTGTGGCTATTTGACGTCAGTTCCTCAGGCTAAGCGTGACCAGCTGCTTTATAACCATCATACCAACTGGGCAAGTCAAATAATTACTGTGGCTACAAGAGCAGATCAAAGGCTGGGCATTCTGCAATGCAGAACTCATCTCCTGATTCCCCAGTCTACAAAATCCAAGTCAGGAGTGTGATGGAATACTCCCCACTTGCCTGGATGGGTGCAGCTCCAACAGCACTCAAGAAGCTCCACACCATCCGGAATAAAGCAGCCCCACTTGATTAGCACCCCATCCACCACCACCTTAAACACTTACTCCATCCAGCATCAATCTGAAGATACAACTTACTGGAGTTCCTTCGACAGCATCCTCCAAATCCATGACCTTACTACTTAGGACAAGGACACTAGATGCATGGAGAAACCACTATTTGCTAGCTCTCCCCTCAAGTCATACATCATCCTGACTTAGAATCATAGAATCCTACAGTGCAGAAAGAGGCCATTTGGCCTATCGAGTCTGCACCAACCACAATCCCACACAGACCTTATCTCCATATCTTTAAATATTTACCTACTAATCCCTCCAACCTATGCATCCTGGGACACTAAGGGGTAGTTTAGAATGGCCAATCAACCTATTCTGCATATCTTTGGACTGTGGCAGGAAACTGGAGCACCTGGATGAAACCCACCCAGACACAGGGAGAATGTGCAAGCTCCACACAGTGACTCAAGCAGGATTCAAACTCAGGTTTCTGGAGCTGTGAAGCAAAGGTGCTAATCACTGTGCTTCTGTGCTGCCCTAAACTCGGAACTATATCACCATTCCTTCTCTGTCCCCTAGGCTAAAATCCTGGAATTCCTAACAGCAACGTGGGTATACCTACACCACGTGGACTGCAGCAGTTCAAGCAGCTCACCACCATCTTCTCGAGAGTATTTAGGGATGGGCAACAAATGCTGGTCTAGCTAGTGAGGCCTACATCCTGTGGAAAAATATTTAAAAATTAGGAGTTTATTTTCAGTGTGCTTAGCCAAAAAATATCTACTTATATCTCCTCCATGGCCAGAATTGTAACAGCCCTGTTTTTTGAAAGATAGAGGACAGGATCTTACAACCGCCCTCATCCCAAAACCGTAAAATCCCACCTGAGGTCAAGGGAGCTTTCCATGGCCCACCTCTTGCCCGCTCCGATTCCTATGGAAAAGCAGGACAGTAAAATTCCAGCCAAGTTTTGAATATATCAGGTTTTGCACGTGAACAAGGATATTGATCAAAACTGAGATATTTAAGTGTTGAAAAGGTGGAAAATGCAGCATTGCATTTTCACTAACAGTTAAATCCACTTTATTTGTGAGTCAGTTTGGGTCATGGGAGCTCTGCCTTTAATCTGCAAAAATCACACTAGATCCAGCTTGTTCGAAGCAACAGGAAATTTGCAGTGCGAATGCTCCTTTATTGCCTAAGAACTGGCCCACCTGCTGTACTTCTTCAGCCCATTTTACAGGATCAAAGGGTGGCACAATGGTTAGCACTGCTGGCCTCACAGCGCCAGGGACCCAGGTTCGATTGCCAGCTTGGTCACTGTCTGTGTAGAGTTTGCACACTCTCTCCATGTTTGCGTGGATTCCCTCTGGGTGGTCCAGTTTCCTCCCAAACTCCAAAGATGTGTGGATTAATGAATTGGCCATGCTAAATTGCCCATTAGTATTAATAGGGTTCTGGGAATAGGGTCTGCATGGGATTGTGGTTGGTACAGACTTGGTGGGCTGAATAACCTCCTTCTGGACTGTAGGGATTCTATGAATAAATTGCCCCTTAGTCTCATACAGACTAGTTAGGGGAATGTGTGGGAAATGGGGATAGAGCCTGGATAGGACTGTGGTGAGTGCAGACTTGATGGACCAAGTGGCCTCCTTCTGCACTGTAGAATTCTACGATTCTATATAATCCAATGATCACCAATTAAAGAAAAGCTATTGCCCAGCATTTCCTAAACTCCAAAGGGGTAGAAGTTTAGAAGTAGCCATTGAAAATCAGTGATAAATAAGGAACAGTAGCATAGTAGTAATTTTACTGGGCTAGCAACCCAGGCATTCAGGCTAATGTTCTGGAAACATAGACTCAATCCCATCATGGTCGTTGATGGAATTCAAATTCACTTAATGAAAAAACAATCTGGATTGTAACGTGACCTTGGTGAATACAGAATCATCATCAATTGTTGTAAAAACCCATCTAGAATCTGCTCTGTCTGCATTGAACTCCAGACTCTCAGCAATGTGGAAAGCTAATAACTGGCCTCAAAAGGCAGCAAATGCCCATTCTCATTTTACTAAGAAAATGAAGTTGATGCGATTGGGATCCTACCTATAATGGATGAAATGTCAACTTGCTTTCGTTACAATGTCATTAGTGAGGTTCGCTCCCAATCTTCCCATATCACCTACCTTAATGACCTCATTCACTGCAGCTGAATCAGTCAGGAATTCAGCTCAAATATAAAAGTTGCATTCAGGTGCTTGATCAGTTAGGGTGAGCGAAGAGATAAGTCTTTGCTTTTAAACTACTCCATGCTGCTCGGGGTGGGGAGGTGGGGGGGTTGTTCTGTAGTGGCCATGTTGCCTTTTGAGTTGGGGGGCCTGTGAGTGTGGGAGGGGTGGGGGTCTGCTGATGCTCACGGGGTCTGACTTCGGGGTCTCAGTATGGACCCCGGTCAGAGCACTGACCTCAGTTCTGAGCGCTGATGCTGGGTCCAAGTGCTGGCAGCAACAGGCACTGTTGCAGGTGGGGCTAGGTTGGAAACTCTCTGAAGTGGCATTGTTGCAGCCTCAGGCCTTGTCAAGCAGCACTGTGGTCACTATTGCATGGGTTCTGGGTGTGTGTTTGGATATGGGGATATGGGGAGGGCTGTGTTGTCATTCTGGGGCTTGTGGTGGGGGTATGGGGAGCGTGTGTTGCTGGGAAGCTGTGGGGAGATTATGGGGAGTGTGCATTGCTGGGCGGGGCCGTGTGGGAAAGGGATATGGGGAATGTGTGCTGCTGAGAGGCTGTGGAGGTGGGGGGTGTATGGGGACCATGTGTTGCTGGGGGTCTGTGTGCGAGGGAGGAATGGGGCGTGTGTATTGCTGGGGGGCTGTGTGGGGGATATGGGAGGGGATATGTGTTGCTGGGGTCTGTGTGGGGAGCTGGGGGGCTGGGGCCGAGCAGAGATCTTTAACCTCTCCATCTGTCTCTCCCCTTTCCCAACATCACCCCATTCAGATTGACAGCTTTTGTGGGGGAGGATGGAGGTGCTTTGGGGTTGAAAGCTTGCACAATGCTGGGGGTGGGGGATCTGGTGGTCATTAGGGGAAAGATGCTAGAAGAGATTAAACACTCATGCTTGCTACCTGGATGAGGTGATTCAGATTTTTGTGGCGCTGCTTCCCAATTCTCCTGGCCAGTGCCCTCGCACTAGTACATGCCGTCACTGCCTCCCAGGCTACACTTCCATCCCTTCCCTTGGGATGCCATCCTGTTAGGGGGGAAGAGTGGTCCCATTTTGCCCCCACTTCCTCCAGCAACCTGGCCAGATCAGCATTGGAAAAACAGGAAGCGGTATTCCTGGAGGCCATTTCTTGCAGCACTGCCTGCCTGGCCATCCCTGGAGTTTTTATTGAACTTCCCCTTGTTCAGTTTGGGCAAGTCATACACCTATTAGAGTGTGCAGTGAGTTTAATATAGTTTGCCTTATTGCCATGGAGGAGAAGCCAAGTCAATACTTGCCAGTGTGCTGATGGAGGGGATGTTTGTGTCTCTGTGATGATCGTGGAGACAGGGGAGAGAGAGAGAAATGTCAATCAGCAATCTGGGCCAGGGGCAAGATTTAGTTTAGTTTATTTTTTATATGTCAAAGGTAGCTTACATTAACACTGCAGTGAAGTTACTGTGAAAATCCCCTAATCACCACACTCCAGTACCTGTTCGGGTGCACTGAGGGAGAATTTAGCATGGCTAATGCACCTAACAGCATGCGTTAGTGCCAGCAGTCTTTCAGACTGTGGGAAGAAACCGGAGCACTTAAAGGAAACCCACACAGGAAGAAGGAGCAATCTCCGCACAGATAGTGACCCAAGCCAGGAATCAAACCCAGGTCCCTGTGAGATAGCAACATTAATCATTGTGCCGTCCACCAGGATGTTGGGAAGATAAACGGGTATGTGGGTCAGTAATGTTTAAATTCCTGGTCTCCGACGTCTGTGGGTGGAAGAGAGGATAGACCCAGGGATATTCTGCGAGGGGAGCTGCTTTTTTTTTGTGCATGTGTTTTTTTTTGCACATACAGGGTTTGTGGCTCCAATCTGAGCCACTGACTGTCTGACAAATTCCGCCCCCCCCACTGCTTCCAGTAGCTAGAAATCATCTTGTACCCAAAGACTGAGTGCACAAGATTCAACTCAGCCGAGAAACGGATTCAGAACTCTTTTGTTCTAATGCATCATTGTCAGTCAGTGAGTGTGGTAAATGTCCTCACAGAATTAATCTTACTAGAAAGATGATTATCAAAGTATTAGACATTGGTAACAATCAACCTCAATTATAGATATGATATCTGAGGTACAATCTTTAGATAAGGCAAATCAGTTAGTTTTTATTATTGAGCAATGTGATTATATAAGGCTTATGAGCCTGAGAACGATACGTCAACCCTGAAAATCTTTGATTTTTCAGCCAATTACAGATTTTTTTTGGAATGCAGTTACTATTGTAGGAAACTCAGAAGCAAATTTTCACAGAGAAAGATCCCGTAAATAGCTATATAGTAATGTAACAATCGTCTTTAACACTTTAAAAAGAGAGTACCAGCTAGGACACAGGAGACAGCTCCCCTATTCAATGCCAAGGTCCACCCAAGAAGACTGATAGATTCTCACTTTAACTTCTTATCCAAAGTTTTTTTTGCCTAGCTATGTATAAAAGAGACATCAAGACAGCAACTTGCACTTAAACAGCATTTTCAATGTGGTTAAAAATCCTAAGGCATTTTATGGAACTATTAATAGAATTTGACACTGAGCAAGTTAAGGTGTAGATTGGAAAAGTGGCCGAAAGCTTAATCAATGAAGCATGTTTGAAAAAGTATCTTTAAGGATAAAAAGCTGCAGAAATGTAGAGAGATTTCGGGAGATAATTCCTTAATTTTTTAATTCACTCATGGGACCTGGCCAGTGTTGGCTGGCCAGCATTTATTGCCGAGGGCATTTGAGAGTCAACCATATTGCTGTGGCTCTGAAATTACATGTAGCCCAGGTAAGGATGGCAGATTTCCTTCCCTAAAGATTCATTAGTGAACCAGATGGGTTTTCCTGACAATCGACAATGGTTTCACAGTCATCAGTAGATTCCTAATTCCTGATTCTTTTAGTACAATTAAATTCCATCATTTACCGTGGTGGGATTCAAATCCAGATTCCCAGAACTTTAGCTGAGTTTCTGGATTAAGGTCTGGCTGCCAAGTGTGGAGAGAACTTTGAGCCCATTCACTCATCATCACTTTGTTCTAGCTGACTCATACAGGATCCATTTCCCCCAGAGTATCACAGTTAAACTCTTCATCTGCAAATAGATATTTACAGCACAGGAGGCCATTCAGCCTATCATGTACATACTGGCCAACAAAGTTCTGACTACACAAATCCCATTTTCCAGCTTTTTATTTAATATATTTAAATACTTTTTAACTGTTATGATGTGGAGATGTTGGTGTTGGACTTGGGTGGGCACAGTAAGAAGTTGCACAACACTAAGTTAATGCCCAACAGGTTATTTGGAATCACAAGCTTTTGGAGCATTGCTCCTTCATCAAATGTTATGACAGCTTCTTACTCAACCACCTTTTAGGTAATGAACTCCAGACTCCCACCATCCTCTGCGTGAAAATCACTCCACTACCTTGTCCCATCCTATCTCTGCAACCTTCTCCTGCTTTGCATTTGTCTCCAATGCCTCAGCTAGTTGTTAATGACCTTTAGGGTACTCCCATATCTCAATATGCCACACCCATTGGTGACAGAGTTTTGAGTCACGTTGGTCACATTCTGTGGTAATTCAGAATATCCACTCACAATCGAATGCTGAACAAGCGAACACAGCATTTTTTTCGCTTTGTAATGTAAATGGCCCATTTTAAAACAGACAGTGACCTGAGGGCGGAATTGAACCTAGAACCCTGGTGCTGTGAGGCAGCAGTGCTAAGCACTGTGCCACCATGCCGTCCCTTCGTGGGATTTTAACAACATCTGGATGTCCTTCAACGGGAAAGATGCAATTAAGGTTGTGAAGCAAGTTCCACATGCAATACGGATGTTTTCAATAAATGCAAGCACATTGCATACTCTGTAACACAGGACTGGTTCTACATCTAATTTGATTTGATTTAATTTAATTTATCATTGTCACATGTAAAAAATCCTGTTTCTTGCGCGCTATACAGACAAAGCATACCGTTCATGGAGTACATGGGGAGAAGGAAGGGATTGGATGCAGGATATAATGTCACAGTTACAGGGAAGGTGAAGAGAAATATCATCATCGTATATGAAAGGACCATTCAAAAATCTAAAAGCAGCAAGGAAGAAGCTTTTCTTGAGTTGGTTGGTATGTGTTTTCAAGCTTTTATATCTTTATCCTGATGGAAGAAGCTGGAAGAGAGTATGTCTGGGTGCATGGGGTCATTGATTATAAATTCCTAAAGTGCAGAAGGAGGCCATTCGTCCCCATCGAGTCTTCACTGACCACAATTTCACCCATGCCCTATCCCCATAATCCCATGCATTTACCCTAGCTGGTCGCTCTGATACTACGGGGCAATTTAATATGGCCAATCCATCTAACCAGCACTTCTTTGGACTGTGGGAGGAAACTATAGCACCCGGAGGAAACCCATGCAGACATGGGGAGAATATGCAGGCTCAGCACAGACAACGACTTGAGTTGGGAATCGAACCTAGATCCCTGGCGCTCTGAGGCAGCAGTGCTAACCACCGTACCACCCATTGTTATTTTTAGGTACAAGCTTACTTTCTGCGGTACCCTATCGTCGTTTTTACCTTCAACCCCTCTCCTGTAACACGATTCATGGCTGCGTGTGAATTCACTGTGATTACATAGTCTTTAATACTGCAAGTTGCTTTGTGGTTTCCAATACCGTCTAAAATAATAATGCAACTGAGTGCATCAACTATTTGGCTCCATGAACCTATAAGTCATTCAACCTTAAGATGATGTGACCAGATATAAGTGTGTAAAAGGCCAGATCCTTATGTGGCCACAACATAGTCAGTGCTTGGTAATCGGTGCAAAGAATGAACTTTCTATCATAGCGTTACTTGTGCCAATGTTTGTCAACATAAATCCAGGCTAGTGCTTCCTGCTGTCCAATATAAAATTTGTGTTTGGTTTTCGATAATGAGCATGAAGCATCAGCATGTGATAATTCACTTCCTTTTATATAGTGAGAGGCATTTCCTGATGCATCTACAATTATTAAAATACTGTGGGTGCTGGAATCTGAAACAGAATATCCTGGAAAATCTGTAAGGAGAGAATAGAGCCAACATTTCAATGAGCCTTTGTCAAAGATTGTGACATACATTCCCACATGTGGTTTGAAATGTGCAAGGACTGATGTGGATAACTATAACTATAACTTTAATTGTTCACTGTGTGTCCATTCTCTGTGTACCTTTGTGCAATCGCTTCCAAAGAGGCTGTGCAATAATTGCATCCTTAGAGCACACGTTTGTGTTAAAATTGGTAATAATAGAATGATGACAACTCTTTGTTTCCCCAGTAAGAAGTTAGTGGGCAAAATTAGAGCACATGGGAAAGTGGGTAATGTATTGGTATGGATTGAGACATTGTTAACAGACAGGGAACAAAGTGGGGATAAATGGGTCTTTTTCCAAGTGGCAGGTGTGACCAGTGGGGTGCTTCAGGGATCAGTGCTTAGGCCCCAGCTTTTCATGACACATATAAATGGCCCGGATGAGGGAACCAAATCTAGGGAACCAATTTATGGTCTTTTAAGAGACTTCTGGATGAGTACTTCGGACTTAATACGATTGAGGTTTATGGGTAAGCTTAGTAGGTAGGGATATGATTGGCACAATTTGTGGGCCGAAGGGCCTGTTTGTGCTGTAGTTTTCCTATGTTCTATATTCTAAATGTAACATTTTAAATTTTGCTCGTGACGCAAAACTGGGCAGAATTGTGAGTTGTGATTCAGACAAGTTGACTGAGTGGGCAAGCACATGGCAAATGCAATCCAACCAGACTAAATGTGAAGCTAAACACTTCAGTGTGAAAAACAGAAAGGAAGAGTATTATTTACATGGTGATATATTGGGAAGGGATCTGGGTGTCCTTGAAATGAAAATAAAGAGGCAGGTGCAGCAAGCAATTAGGAAGGCAGATGATATGCTGGCCTTCATTGCAGGAGAAGTTGAGTTCAGAAGTAAAATACAAGATTGAAGAAATGATCTTCTGGAATGCACTAGGTGCTGAACTTAATCTCTCAGGTGTTCTGCTGGATCAAAACACTTTCTGGAGTAACAAAACTTTGGCTTTGCTGCATAAAGGGTATTTGAAGATGGCTACATCACATAACAGGTATCCAGGAGTTCTTCAGAGCAGGTTCTCAGACCCGACCATCTTCAACTGCTTCAATAACGAGCTTCTTCCTATCATTAGGTCAGAAATCAGGATCTTTGCTGATGATTACACAATATTCAGTACCATTAACCACGTCTCTAGTACTGAAACAGACATGCCCATGTGTGACAATGCTGGACAACATATAAGTTTGGGCTGGAAAGTGGGAAGCAACAAGTACCAAGCAATAACCATCTCCACTATGGGAAAATCTAACCGGCTCCCATGAACATTCAAAGGCGTTTTATAACCAAATCTCCCACGATCAACATCCTGGAGGTTACCATTGACTAAAAACTGGACTGAACCATATAATTACTGTGGCTACAAGAGAAGGTCGGAGGCTGAGTATTTTGAGCCAATTTACTCACTTCCCTTCTCTGCAAACCTATCCAAAATCTACAAGGCATGAGTCAGGAGTGTGAGGAAACACTCTCCAATGGCCTGGATGAGTGTAGCTCACTTTTTCACACCTCTACTTTATCAGGAGGCTAATGAAATTTGGCATGTCTGCAACAATTCTCACCAACTTCCACAGATGCACTATAGAAAGCACTCTCTCTGATTGAATCATAGCTAGATATCGCTCCTGCTCTGCCTTAAGACTGCAAGAAACTACAAAGGGTTGTGAAAGAAGCCTACTCCTTCAAAGGATGCAAACAACCTTTCCATCCATTGACTCTGTCTACATTGCCTACTGCCTTGGAAAAGCAGCCAGCATAATTAAAGACCCTGTGTGATATATTCTCTTCCGTTTTCTTCCATTGGGGAAAAATATGCAAAAGTCTGAGGTCACATACCAACTAACACAAGAACAGCTTTTTCTCTGCTGCCATCAGACTTTTAAATGGGCCTACCTTGCATTAAGTTGATCTTTCTCTACACCCTAGCTATTGACTGTGACAGTGCATTCTACGCTCTCTCCTTTCCTTCCCTGTGAACAGTATGCTTTGTCTATATAGTGTGCAAGAAACAATACTTCTCACTGAATACTAATAATAATCAAATCAAAGCTCCAACAACACTTGAAAAGGGCAATTGGAGATGGGTAACAAATTCTGGTCTTGTCTCAGGTGCCCACACTTCATGAAACAATGAAAAAAATAACATTAATAATGTTGAACATTTGAGACGTGTTAATTTTAATACAATTGTAGGAGAATTCAATCTCTGAAACTCTATTATTCTGTTAGGTTGAAGTTTAATGCTACTCAGAGCACCACTCCTTTTATTTGCAAGACACACAAGATATGTAAGATCAATAATGTGTTGGAAGAGTATACACAAGGCTGGATTCTAATCTGATGCCCTATTGTAATTAAGGCAGTTGCATTAGAATCATCCAACCTTGTAGCATAGAAAGAAGCATCCAAATTTGTATATCTATGCCAGGTCTTTGAAGAAGCTGTCCGTTATTCCTACTCCCCTTATTGTTGCCCTCTCAGCTGCAGCTTGGTAAAAAGTTGTGGATATTAGGAACTTCCACTGGGGAATTTTCAAATTCTGCATGAAATATGAAATAATGCATTTCCGTGTTGACTTCATAGAATCTCTACAGTGCAGAAGAAGGCCATTTGGTTCATTCAGTCTGCACTAACACTTACCCAAGTCCTATTCCCATAATCTCACATATTTACTAATCCCCCTAATTTATGTATTCTGGGACACTAAGGGGACAATGTAGCAATGGCTAATCTATCCAACCTGCACACCTTTGGACTGTGGGAGGAAACACATGCAGACAATGTGCAGACCTGCACAGACAGTGACCCAGGCCAGGATTGAACTTGAGCCTTTGGTGCTGTGAGGCAGCAGTACTAATCACTGTGCCACTGTGCTGCCCATGTTATTAAGCAGGAGGCAAGGATCTATATTCATGAACAGGCAGTGTGCACAAAATTCCTTTCTGGCTGACCCGATAGTAACCTGGCAGGTGTATGCTGGCCTTCTAGTCTACAGATTGAGCAACACACTATAAAAACTAATTGGATACAATTATAATTGGAACTTCAATGCCTTGAGGGTATAAAGCTGACTCTCCTCAAATAGAAAGCATTGTTCTTTTTAAGTCTTTTTGATGGTACTGAATTAATAGAAACACGCTGCTTGCTAGCTGGAGATAAGCCTCTGACATTCTGATAGTGTTGGTGTTGGATTGGGGTAAGCACAGTAAGAAAGCCTCACAACATCAGGTTAAAGTCCAACAGGTTTATTTGGCACTAACTCATCTGATGAAGGAGCCTGAGACTCCGAAAGCTAGTGCTAAATAAACCTGTTGGACTTTAATTTGGTGTTGTGAGACTTCCCACTATTCTGATAGTGAACAGCAAATCTTATCCTAGCCATTGGCAAGATGGCACAGCATGGAGTAATATTCACTTTTACATATTTACAAATTCTTCTTATAATTTGCATTGACTTTGCATGAAATGTTAGTTATAAACTAACAATTACCAGGATATGATGTTGTTTTAACTAATAAGGAATCACAGTGGATTCATGTTTTAGCTTTAGAATTCTGCTTAAAAAACAAATAGCTCACTAGCATCCAATGTTTTGATGCTATAACTGCCCTTAAAACTCCAAAATAATGCACTTTGATTTGGATTGGACCAGATGCTATGTTGGTGAGGGTCTTAGGAGACACATGCATTATTTCAATATTAATGTAAGCCTACTTTTGATCATAAAAAATAAATAAAATAATAATATAAAAGTCTGAGGTCATAGGCCAACCAACTCAAGAACAGCTTCCTCCCTGCTGCTGTCAGACTTTTGAGTGGACTTTCCTTGCTTTAGAACAAAGGACATTACAGTACAGGCCCTTCGGCCCTTGATTGTTCTACTGGTCAGTGCAACAATCTAATGACCCTTGAACCTAAACTATTCCAGTGTTATCCATATGCCTATCCACTGATCATTTGAACGCCCTTAAAGTTGGCGAGTCCAGAACTGCTGCAGGCAGGGCATTCCACACCCTTACTACCCTCTAATTACAAGGGGGCTGAGACAATCCCACTGATAACATCCTGGGAATTATCATTGACCAGAAACTGAAGTAGACCCAGCCAAATAAAGTTGATCTTTCTCTATACCCTAGCTATGATTGGAACACTACATTCTGCACTCTCTCTTTTCACCCTCTATGCACAGTATGCTTTGTCTGTATAGCGCTCAAGAAACAATACTTTTCACTGTGTCCCAATACATGTGACAATAATAAATCAAATCAACAATAAAAAAAACCATTCTGTGAATGCCTGTCAGAGGTATGCAGAGCCACGAGGTTAGATGGCACGATAGTTAGCACTGCTTCATCACAATGCCAGGAGCCCAGAGGTTCGATTCCTGGCTTGAGTCTCTCTCTGTACATGTTCTCCCTGTGTCTGTGTGGGTTTCCTCTGGGTGCCCCAGTTTCCTCCCCCAGTCTGAAGGATGTGCTGGTTAAGTGCATTGGCCAAGCTACATTGTTCCTTAGTGAACCTGAACAGGCGCCAGATTGTGGCAACTTGGGGATTTTCACAGTAACTTCATTGAAGTGTTAATGTAAGCCTACTTGTAGTACTAATAAACTTTAAACCCTAACAGCAGAATCACTGACTTACAGATTAACTGCTGATTGATTCTTCTGGCTGTTGTTATGATTCTACAAGTGTTTGTTGCTTTCCAGGTGGTTTTGGGAGGTGCTTCAGAGCTTCTTTCTTTGTTGCTGATTTTAAGGCTTTTGTATAAAGCAATTGTGCCTAGTCATTGCAATCAATCATGTCTTGGAGAATAAACAGAGAACATGCAGAATAGGGCAAACTGCTGGAAGAGGGAGGAGGGGATATGTATCAATGAGTGTGGTGCAATCTGTTTGTGGGGGATATGGCTGTCATAGAATCCCTACAGTGCAGAAGGAGGCCATTTGGCCCATTGGGTCCACACCAACCGCAACCCCGTCCAGGTCCTATCCCCATAATCCCAAATATTTGCTATAGCTAGTTTCTCTGACACTAAGGGGCAATTTAGCATTTCCAATTCACCTAATCTGCACATCTTTGGACTATGGGGTTGAAACTGGAGCACCTTAAAGAAACCCATGTGGACACAAGGACAATTTGCAAACAACACACCCAAGGCTGGGAATCGAACCTGGGTCCCTAGTGCTCTGAGGCAGCAGTGCTAACCACTGTGCTACTGTGCTGTGATTGAATAGCTGGATGAATGTACAAAGAATGAGATATGGGCATAAGGCTTGCCCAATGTGAGGATGTGGTACAGAATTTGATTGCTAGGTTTCTGATTGATGGAGATTATTGATGGGTGAGTTATTGGAGTGTAATCTCAGGCTAATGGTGCAGTTGGTGGAGGAAGGCTTTTGAAGATGCATTCACAAACTTGACCTTTTGTACAAAATCACTGAACATCTTGTGGCACTGCATTCATATCATTCATAGAATCATAGAATCCCTACAGTACAGAAGGAGGCCATTTGGCCCATTGAGTCTGTACCGACCATAATCCCACCTAGGCCGTATTCCCATAATCTCATGCATTTACCCTAGCTGGCTCCCCTGATAGTAATGGGCAATTTATCCTAGCCAAACAACCTAACCAGTACATCTTTTGCTCTGTGAGAGGAACCCAGAGGAAACCCACGTAGACAGAGGGAGAATGTGCAGAATCTACAAAGATGGTGACTGGAGGCCAGAATTGAACCTGGGACCCTGGTGCTGTGAGGCAGCAGTGCTAACCACTGTGCCACCCTGCCACCCCTAAAATTTTGCCTATAGGCACCAGTGAGAAGGCAAAATTTTAGAGGTGCTCAAAGACCTCCAGTGCTATATGCTCCCACCGAGAGTACAACACACCTCCCCTTTAAGAGGCACAGGCTAGCTTAAAGCTGTTGCTTACCACTCAACTAATGTATTCTTTTGGAGCAACCAAACCAACAAATTGAGGGATAAATTAAAAGACAGCCCCTTAAAGGGATCTGAATCAAAGAGTACAGTGAAGGGTTACCAGACTAATTCCTGGGATGGCAGGTCTGTCATATTTGGAGAGACTAAGTCAGTTATGATTAAATTAATTAGAGTTTAGAAGAGTGAGAGGGGATTTCATTAAAAAATTCTAACAGGATTGGACAGGGTAGATTCAGAAAGAATGGCTACAATTCTCCCATTGCAACCTGAATTTTGCTGGCAGATCAAAGTGGAAGATGTGTGTCACTGGTCTTGTGCTGGGATTTGTGCATGCGCAGGGGGGCATCTTGGCATTGCCCATCAGGAATCAGGCAGTGCCAAGGGGATGGAGCCTATTGTGGGTGGGGCCTAAGGGTGATCGGTGGGTTGGAAGGTCCCACTGTCTTTCTGCAGACAGGATCTGGGATGGAAGGAGGTCAGGGTTTGGGGCGGGTTGAGGGGTGGGGTGCAGTGACCTGCCTCTGGGTGGGATTTGACCCTGGTGGGCGTCAGTGGGAATGTCTGCTGGGGTGAGGGGATAGGGGGATTGCCATTGCTGGGGGGTGGGGGCTGTGCATCGGAGCACTCTGGGATGGAAGGGTTGCCCTGGGAATTGCTGTGGGGGCAGCAATTTAGCCATGGGAGGGGCAGCACTGCAGGGGATCCCAGACTGGTTATCAGTGGAGCTGGCCAGCAAATAGGGTATCTGACAGTTCGGGATCACTGTGCATGTGCAGAGTTCCAGAACTGTCAAACTCTGGAGCAAATAAGCCCTGCCCCCCTGGATTTTTAATGAGATTCACGACTGCAGTGCACAGAGTGAGGAGATTAAGGTAAGAAGCTGAACTGACAGAACAGTCAGGATTTAGAACAGTTTTCCTGCCACTGGGCATGGAGGACGTCGATTGTGCCAATGGATACAGCATGCTCCCTTTCCAGAGACAGCTGGCAATGAACAAAGCTGTGGAAGAGGGGCAGACAGTCAGTACTGGCATCCACCTCGCTTGCCACTGCCTGGAACTACGAATGACCAGTTTGGCCAGTCCCAACAGCTAGTCAACGATAGGGTCCTCCTCTCTCCCAGGACAGTCTGTTATTTGCTCCCACTGAGAGTATATCTGCAGTCCTCCTGACTCCCTGCAGATATAATATAGACATGCTGGCATTGGACTGGGGTGGGCACAACAAGAAGATTCTCAGCCTCAGGTTAAAGTCCATTAGGTTTATTTGGTTTTGAAGCACTGCTCCTTCATCAGGTGGGTCAACAGGAGAAGAAGCAGCACTCCGAAAGTTCATGATATCAAATAAACCTGTTGGATTTTAACCTGGTGTTGTGAGACTTCTTGCTGTGCCCTGCAGATGTAGGAGATTCTGCTTCTCACCTCACCCAGTAAGCCTGCCAGTGCAGAGTGTGAAAGTGTTGGAACCTACTCTTTCCTGTATTGTGAGGCTTCTCAATATTTCTCAACTTGATCAGATTCACTTTTCGATGACTCCAAGCACCTGCGCTAAGTGCACCACACCTCCCCCTTTAAAAGGTGGGCACTCGAAGATCACAGTCGTGAGGCTGAAGTGTAACCAAAAAGGAAATAACAGATTTTTCAGCCAATTGAAAAAGGAAACCTTACTTATGCGTGGTGCTTGGATGCCACAGAGAAAGACACATGTTTTTGGGAACTGATGATTGTATGGGACTGCTGTATGCACTACCCTTCATTCCAGCTACCCCAGTGTTAAGAGGCGGACTCCTGTGTGTAGAGCTCTCCACAGGGAACATTTGCCACCAGATGGCAAAAAGGCATGCCAGGACATGTCCAAGTGGCAAGCAGAGGTGGTAAAAGGTGTACAATTGCAGCTACAGGATATCTATCTGCGCCATACCAAAGGACAGGGAGGGCATTTCTGTGACATGACTCAAACTGTGGGGCATTAGTACCCAAAGGAGCATTCAGCGCATGGCACCAATATGAAGTTCTATCCGAGCAGGGCTACTTTCAAATGGAGGTCCACCTCACACCTTGTGTGTGCCTTCAGGCCTGAGCACCACTTTTCCAAGACATTGGATGGCATCGCCCACAGGTTGGGCCCTCACCGATGCCCGATGCACTAGTTCAAAAAGGGTCAGCCATCTCATCCACTCCTCTGACACCCATCTCTGATTCTGCTCACCCAAGCAGCCATTGTTCTGCTGGCCACCCGAAGTTACAGTAGTGGAGGCATGGCTTTCTGAGCAATGGCTCCCTGATGACATCTACTACTCCTCCTGGGGGAGAGCTATGGCATGAGGCAACAGTTCCTGGTAAAAGTCAGGCAATATCTATGAGAACCCCTCAATCTATAAATAAGAGCTGTATGTCATCATTCAGGCAGTGCACTCTGCAGGTCTGTTCAGCTAAGCTCTGGCCAATTAGTTCATCCAATGTACTCTTCTCACCAAACATCCTCGCTAGTGTTCATCCAGAATGTTGTCCTGTGTACATAGTAGAAAATATTGGCACCCTATAATTATTCATCTTAGGTATTTTGTTGTGTACTACCAAGTCGTGATGATTCTGTACAAACCAGGAGATAAAAAAAATAGTTAAACTATATTCAAATAGTTAAAATCATGCAGTAAACTGTATAAAATGTCAGTGAAGATTAATTTGAAGTAAGTGTACCGGGTAGCAGAACAAATGTGTCATAAAAAGGCAGCATTTCAAGATTATGAAGGGAAGTGCAAACAAAGCCTCCCAGCAACAAACCTCTTGCACTCTAGTCAAATGTAAATTAGACTGAGTGAGATAGACATTGTGCAACAATAGGCGGCTTATCACATCTCTCCCGATTTTGATTTCCAAGAATTTCAGATCCTCATGGAGGAAGTCAAGGTAAGTATCTCAGTCATACTGAAGCACTGCAGCGTACAAATTGTTCCATGTAGATAACTTTTTAAAATAACTTGGCAACATTTGTAAGACCATTGTAAAACATCTGAAACACTTACTGTATTGAAACATCTCAGGATATTACTTGATGTATGTAAAGAATCTGAATATTATTGCTTTTTGGATGAGAGCCATTTTGGAATTTATTTGTGGGAGATGGGCGTTGCTGGCTGGCCAGCATTTATTGTCCATCCCAAGATGCCCTTGGAGTTGAAAGTCAGCAACGTTGCTGTTTATAATGTTCTCACAAATTTATGAATAATGTATATTTTTGGAAAAAATAATGTATATTTTGAAAAGGTGAGAATGATTGTTTCTTTTGCATTCACTGGAGCATCTGCAAGACCACAATCCAGCAGACTTGAAGAGAGGTACTTGATGGTCACCCTCCCTCAACCTGGCTCCAGTGTTGCAAAAAGTTCAATTGCCTCACCAGAACAGCAAGTGTGAGTACACCCCTTATCTCTCCTTTTCTCTCACCAACCTTCCTGCTGCACTTTCAATAATTCCCTCCACTACGTCACATCATTCAGCATATACCACATGCACTTGTTCTTTATGTTTGTATAGCAGTGTGTACCTTTTCATGCCAAGCACACCTCCCTGTTTACTTAATAGAATCACATATTCCCCCCATAGTGCAGAAAGAGGCCATTCAGCCCATCAAGTCTATACCGATTCTCCAAAAGTGCATCTTGCCCTCCACCCTATTCGCATAAACCTACTCATTTAGAATGGTTGAACCTACATATCTTGGGACATTAAGATTCAATTTACCATAGCTAATCCACTTAACTTGCACATCTTTGAACTGAAAGAGGAAAATGGAGGAAACCCACACAGACATGGGGAGAATGTACAAATTCCACACAATCACCCATTGCTGGAATTGAACCCAGGTCCCTTGCATGGTGAGGCAGCAGTGCTAACCACTGAGCCACCATGCCATACTTTCCTTTGCTATCTTCACAGCACACACTACCTACATTCTCCTCTCACATCTAACTCTTGCACAACTGTCCATTTTTCCCTGTATTCCTTCACATTCCACACAACTCTCTTTAGACTCCTGACCTCTACACCCTCATTCCATCCTGATTGTCCTCTTAGCAGATGCACTGTATGCACAAGCTGTACGAATTGCAAATCTTTTCAACAGACACTGACACACTCTTTCCCCCCCTCTCTTTCTAAAGGACAATACAGCAAACCATGAAGGGGCATTCAACATCATAAGTTCCCATTCCAATAAAGCACAAATCTCTAGATATTAATGACTTGGGCAAAGCCGGGATTATTTGGGAGGCTGCAACTGGCAATTTATCTGATTCAGTAAGCTGTTTGCACATCACCAATAATCCTTCATCTACCTCAGTGTTGATCAATAAATTTCATGTTCTTGAACAGCAATCTGAAGACAAACTATTGCCACCTTCACCCCTCATTTTTTTCACGCTCTGTGAACATGATGAACCCCAAGTGGATGGGAGTGGCAGTAGTACAATGGAAGCAATGTCTGTTGTCCTCTATATGTCTGCTCCTTTACCAAGCCATGAATTGAACCTGCGTCCCTGGCATCACCTCGCTGACTGTATCATTGTCTGTGCGGAAATTGCACAACCTGGGTTCCAGCTTGGGTCACTGTCTGTGCGGAGTTTGCACATTCTCCCTATATCTGCATGGGTTTCCGCCAGGTGCTCTGGTTTCCTCCCACAGTCTGAAAGACAGAATGGTTAGGTGCATTGGCTGCGCTGAATTCTCCCTTGGTGTACCCAAACAGGAGCTGGAGTTTTTCACAGTAACTTCATTGCAGTGTTAATGTAAGCCTACTTGAAACTAATAAAATAAATAAAAGTACATACCATGGCCAATCCACCCTAAATTACACATTTTTGGACACCAAAGGGCAATTTAGCATGGCCAATTCATCAAACCCACATATAGAATCCCTGCAGCACAGAAGGGGGCCATTCAGCCCATCGAGTCTGTATTGACCAAATTCCACCCCTTTCACTAGGGGCAATTTAGAATGGCCAATCAGCCTAACCCACAGATCTTTGGAGGAAATTGGAGCACCGGAGAAAACCCACGCAAACATGGGGAGAATGTGTAAATTCTGCACAGAGAGTGACCCGAGGCTAGAATCAAATCTGGGTCCTTGGTGCTGTGAGGCAGCAATGCTAACCACTGTGCTACCCGTGTTAAGAAACCTTGTTTTGAGAAAAGCGCCTTGGGTTACTATTTGGATGAGAAATGAGTGGGCGTCATTAAAGTGTGTAAGGAATTAAATTTCTCACGTTTGTCTGCCATATGGGTTTTATTATAGTGTTTGAGTCTGCATTGCTGAAGTATTAGTGATGTTGAGCGTGTTGAAATAGTTTCAGTGGGGTCTTTCATGCAGGATTAGGGGACAAATGAAGGCTATGAAGAATCTTAATCATTTCCTGCTGTAAGCCAAGGCATTAGTTCTGCCCCCTGACTTCCATCTGAACTCAAATGGTCACACAAGTGACTTGGTCATTTAAGAAAGCTTAACAGTTACGATGCTAAGTAGGTCATGCTTGGCGGAAGTGTGTGTATTGACAGTATTTAACCTAGATTACTGTGATAAGAAGTGCGGTAAATGAAGGGCTGGAAACCTTTTCAGTTGGCATCACGCTACTATAATTATTTCATTGAAATAAGTATTTTTGAAATACTTTTCCTTTAGAGTTTGAAGTAATATGCATTGATAGAAGAGTTCAAAATGGTCAAAGGTCAAACAAAGTGAACAAAGAGAGAGATTTTCATGTAAAATTGGTTCATCGCTGCCACAAAATGCTTCTCCAACAACTCAATACATGTTTTTAAATATTGTTGAAAAGTTTCCATCATAACCCACATTGGAAATAAGCAGTCATTATTTCCACTTATGTAACGTTATATGTACCATTTGCAATGCCACACATTCTCTCATACTCAGGGGGTGGAGGAATTATTAAAACGGATACTTTGTCAGAAATGGTTCCTGCCCAGGCCCTATCCTGCTAACCCCCACATATTTATCTCACTAATTCCCTAACCTATTCATTTTAAGTGTAAGTTTATCTATTAGCAGCTTATTACCGTTTATCTATATGCAGACACCGCACAGTCACCGTACTTGGGAAGTTAAGAGACAATTTAACATGGCCAATTCACCTAACCCGTACATCTTTGGAGTGTGGGAGGAAACCAGAGGAAACCCACGCAGACAATGTGCAGACTCTACACAGTCACCCAAAGCCAGAATTGAACCCGGGTCCCTGGCACTGTGACACAACGATACTGACCGCTGGGGCACCCTGCTGTCCAGGGTGGGGTTACAAATCAAAGAGGGGCTGGTGGGCTGAAGTTTCAATGCAAGAAGCGTATCAGATAAGGCAGAATTTTTAGAGCTTGGATTAGCACTTGGAACTAGGCTGTCCTTGATATAGAAGTACAGCGAAGGTTTGCCAGGCTGATTTCTGGGATGTGAGCTTTGTCATATGAGGAGAAACTAAGTTGGTTGGGATTGTATTCATTGGAGTTTAAAAGATTGAGAGGGTATCTCTGTTATGAAATTCTAATAGCGTTAGACAGGGTAGATTCAGAAAGAGTGTTCCCAATGGTGGGAGAGTCCAGAATTAGGGGCCATTGTTTGAGGATAAGGGATAAACCTTTTAGGAGTGAGGTGAAGAGAAATTTCTTCACCCAGAAAGTGGCGAATGTGTGGAATTCATTACCAAAGAATGTAGTTGAGACCAAAACATTGTGTGATTTCAAGAAGAAATTAGATATAGCTCTTGGTGCTAAAGGAATTAAAGGATATGGGAGTCATGATCAAAATGAATGGCAGGGCAGGCTTGAAGGGCCTAATGGCCTATCCCTGCTTCTATTTTCTATGACCCATCCCTTAAACTAATTTGCCAATTGTCTACAGAAATAGGGATGAAGTGGAAATGGCCGAGAGCTTCTAGTTTTTAGGTGTCCAAATCACCAACAAATTGCCCTTGACCCTCCATGCCAACACTATAGTTAAGAAAGCACACTAACACCTCTATTTTCTTATGAGGCTAAGAAAATTTGCTTCGACTCTCACCAGTTTTTACAAATGTAGCACAGAAAGCTTCCTTTCAGGATGTATCACAGCTTTGTGTGGTTCTGACTGAGACTGCAAGAAACTACAAAGGATTGTGAACAAAGCCCAGTCTATCACACAAACAGTGTCCCATCCATTGACTTTGTCTATACTTCCCATTGCTTTGGAAAAGCAGCCAACATAATCAAGAACCCCACACACCCTGGATATTCTCTCTTCCATCTTCTTCCTTTGGGGAAAAGATACAAAAGTCTGAGGTCATGTGCCAATAGCCTCAAGAACAGCTTCTTCCCTGCTGCCATCAGTTTTGAATGGACCTACCTTGCATTAAGTTGATCTTTCTCTATACCCTAGCTATGTAACACTACATTCTTCACTCTTTCCTTTCTTTCTCTATGAATAGTATGCTTTGTCTGTATAGCATGCAAGAAACAGTACTTTCCACATGTATACTAATACATGTGACAACAATAAATCAAATCAAATCAATTCACTTTAGCTTGCTCAGCTTACACTCTCTCATAATTGTCCTTATTTAAGTTTTAAAACATAGTCTCAGATCCATTCCTCTCTCCCTCTCACTGAGTGTAAAATTCAATTATATTATAGTTGCTACTATTTAGTTCCACCTTCGCTATGAGATTGTGATTGTCGTAAAAACTGGTTCACTGATGTCTTTTAGTGAAGGAAATCAGCTGTCCCTTACTTGGTTTTGCAAATGTGGTTAACTCTCAACTGCTCTCCAAGGGAAACTAGAGATGGGCAATAAATGCTGGCCAGCCAGTGATGCCCAACTCCCACAAATGAATAAAATAAATAAATAACTCTGTTTCCTTCTGCAATACCACGACTAGGATAGTCTGCTCTCTGGTTGACTCCAGAACATGCTGTTAGAACCATAGATTTTTACTGTGCAGAAGGAAGCCATTGGCCCACCAACCACAATGCCACCCAGTCCCTTTTCCATAACACCATGTATTTACCCTACGTAGTCCCTCTGATACTAAGGGGCAATTTAGCATGGCCAACCCACTTAACTGTTCTAAGAAACTATCCTGGAAACATTCAATAAATTTTTCACCAAGATTACCTTTGCCCATCTAACATTTCTGCTCTGTAAGTTTATTATCGTCATGCCTTTTTTGACAAGCTCCCATTATTTCTTCCTTTACACTCCACCCTTTACGGCAGGATCTTTGTCCTCCCACTGCAAGTTTCTCTTCAGCGCTGAACAGATGTCCTGAGCTCTGGCACTGGGCAGGCAACACAGTTATTTGGACTCGTGCACTTTTCTGCAGGGAAGTATCAAGCCTCACTATACTGCCCCATTTGACTAGTTTCCTGCACGCAGTGAAAAGGCCAATTAGCTCATCCATCCTGCAACCCCATTCTCATCCAAACAAGCTGGAAAAAACTCAAACCTATTAGACAATTGCAAGGGCTGAGGCTCATGCACTCATGCTCTCTGGACCCCCTTACTTGCTTCACTTGTAGTCACACTATCCTATCCCTGAGCATTGATCAGGCCAACATACATTGCCTATCCCCAATTCTTCTTGAAATGAGTGGCTTGCTCGACCATTTCACTGGATATTAAGCTAGACTGGAATAGCAGATTTCTTTCCCTAAAGGGAATTAATGAACCAGATGGGTTTTTTATGACTATTGATGGCAGTCGGGCTGATCAGTCTGCAAAAGGATATAGACAGCCTAAATGAGTGAGCCAGGGTTTGGCAGATGGTAAATGTGAAGTTATCCAATTTAGTAGGAATAAAGGCAAAAATGGCCTGTTGTTTATATGGTAAAAAATTGCAGCATGCTGCTGTGCAGAGGGACCTGGGTGTCCTTGTGCAAGAATCACAAGGAGTTAATTTGCAGGTAATTAAGAAGGCAAATGGAATTTTGTCCTTCATTGCTAGAGAGATGGAGTTTGAAAACGGTGAGGGTATGTTGTAGGTGCTGGTGAGGTCACATCTGGAGTACAGTGTACAGTTTTGGTCTCCTTACTTGAGAAACGATATACTGGCACTGGAGGGGTTGCACAAGAGATTCACTAGGTTGATTCCAAAGTTGAGAGAAATCTGAGAGAAACATATAAGATTATGAAGGGAATAGATAAGACAGAATCAGGGAAGTTGTTTCCATTGGCAGATAAAACTAGAACTAGGGGGCATAAGGTGGAGCAGATTTAGGACTGAGTTGAGGAGAGACGTCTTTGCATAAAAGATTATGAATCTGTGGAATTTCCTTCCCACTTAAGCAGTTGAGGCTACCTTATTGAATATTTTTAAAGCAAGGATAGATAAATTTTTGAACAGTAAAGGAATTAAAGATGAGCAGGCAGGTAAGTGAAGCTGAGTCCACAAAAAGATCAGTCATGATCTTACTGAATGGTGGAGCAGGCTCAAAGGGCCAGGTGGCCTACTCTGCTCTTAGTTCTTATGTTCTTATCAGTTGACATGCCATAGCATACAAGGCTATAACCAAATGCTGGAAAATGGGATTAGAATAGATAGGTGCTTGATGCCACAGACAACAATGGCTGAAAGGCCTCTTTCTGTGTTATAAAACTCTACGATGATGATAAGTTTCATAGTCACAGTGGCACAGTTGTTGGAACTGCTGCTTCACAGTGCCAGGGACCCAGGTTCAATTCCAGCCTCAGGTAGCTGTCTGTGTGGAGTTTGCACATTCTCCTCATGTCTGCGTGGGTTTCCTCCAGGTGCTCTGGTTTTCTCTCATGGTCTGAAGATGCATGGGTTAGGTTGATTGGCCGTGCTAAATTGACCCTAGTTTCAGGGGGATTAGCAGGGTAAATGAGGGTTACTGGGATAGAGATGGGATGGAATTGTGGTCAGTGCAGACTTAATGGGCTGAACGGCCTCCTTCTGCCCTTCTATTCTATTCTACAGGGAATAGTTTCGAATTCCAGATTTATTAATGAATTAAATTTAAAATCCAGCAGCTGCCAGGTCCCCTGAGCACAAGCCTTGGTATCTTGGCTAATTAGTTCCATGACAATATCGCTTATACCACTGTCTTTCTTAAAGGGTTATCTGAGCCTCTCATTCCCGATTATTCATAGCAATGGGGTCACATATGATACTGTTCAAGGCTTTTCAGCTTTGCTTTTGATGATTGTACACTTTCTTTCAACAGAGTTGTGAATTTGTGACCTGATTTACCAGAACTTTCGCAAACCTGTTCGTTTCACATTCACTCCATAAGGCAACCATTCTTCCTGTTGTGGTCTGTGGCTCATTCTCGCTAATGGGGTTTGCCTCCTTTGCAGGCCATATTTTGTTTCCTCCCGCTCCTCTGCTCTGAAAGTGTTTACACTCATTTGCCACTTCGCCCACCTGAAAGATGTGACTTATTCATCCGAGTGATGCCAATCCCATCCTCACCCTCACACATAACATCCCAGGCTCCCCCTGCCATCTGCCTATGATCCGCACCCAACTGGGCATAGAGGTGCCAAGCAGAATGAGCACCATTGCTCAGTAGAGGTGATCGGGAAGACCAGAATCATAGAAACCCAACAGTACGGAAGGAGGCCATTTCGTCCACTGTGTCTGCATCAACCATAAACCCACCCAGGCCCTATCCCTGTAACCCCAAATGTTTACCCTGTTAATCCCCATGACATTAATGGGCAATTTAGCATGGCCAATCAACTTAACCTACACATCTTTGGAGTGTGGAGTGAAACTGGAGCACGCAGAGGAAACCCACACAGACATGGGGAGAATTCCACGCAGAGAGTCACCCAAAATTGAACCCAGGTCCCTAGTGCTATGGGGCAGCAGTGCTAACCACTGTCGCACCATATCCCCCGATATATGAGGTGTGGAGCACTTTTCCTTTTTCTTGTATTTTTCTACAGGTACATTAGCGATTAGTCCTGCTGCCTCACAGTGCCAGGAACCCTGGTTCGAAACCTCGCTTGGATCACTGTCTGCACAGAATCTGCATATTCTCTGGGTGGATTTCCTCTGGGTGCTCTGGTTTCCTCCCACAGTCTAAATGATGTCCTGGTTAGGTACATTTTTTCACAGTAACTTCACTGCAATGTTAATTAAAGTTGATTCATTAGTCACAAGTAAGATTTACATTAACACTGCTAAGAAATGACTGTGTAATTCCCCTAGTCACCACAGTTTAGCGCCTGTTCAGGTCAATCTTTCAGACTGCGGGAGGAAACTGCGGGAGCACCCAGAGGAATCCCACGCGGACATGCAGAGTTCACACAGGCGGTGACCTAAGTCGGGAATCGAACCCACATCCCTGGCGCTGTGAAGCAGCAGTGCTAACTGAGCCTATAAACTTTTGGAGGATACTTTCGATTACTGGCTTGCTGTAAGCTATCAGACTAAACAGATCAATTCAAAAACAGTAACATAAGAGATATTATGAATAAAGAGGGCAGGGATATTTGTATAGAGAACTCCTTTGCACTCCCCCCCCACTTCCCCCAGGATAATGAATCAAAGTAAGCAAAAAGGAAAATGCTGGAAAATCTTAGCAGGTCTGGCAGCATTTGTACGGAGAGAAAAAAGCTGACGTTTCGAGTCTGGATGACCCTTTATCAAAGCTCCAGCATCCGCAGTAATTTGCTTTTATATAATGAATCAAAGTAATTTGAACTTTGCAATTCCGCTGGAGGCTTCAATCTCGCTGTACCTACTTTTGACTTCTTTGTGAACTTGTCAGAACTCCTGGTTGGCTTAACGCTATTTAAAGTAATCAGACACAAGGCAGGGCCGACGGGTACACTGGCCCTTTAAGAAGTCTTGGCGAGTCGCGGGTGTGTGCCCAGTCTCTGCACTTGTGCTAATCATTCACCTATCAGGTTCCTCCACTCTCAGGGGTTAGACTGAGGGAGTTCTCAGTAGTGTTACAGAACTGCCCACACATTCCTGAGTCACACTGTCGGCTTCACAGTTCACCCGCTCTCTCTCTGTGTCAGAGCACAGTCCTGAGGATTCACTGCAGTTTCAGTGGTATTTGTTCAGGCTGTATGGATTCAACGTGCAGACACTTGTTCTCCCTGTATTTGATGAGCGCTGTGCTAAGTGGGGGACGCAGCAAGGTGAGAAAAATCACCAAGCACAGTGCCTATGGAGACTGGGAAGGACACCAGGTAAGTCCTAAGCTTGAAATTCAGAAAAAAAAACTCTTATTTTACTCTGGAATATATTTAGCCAGTTTTTTTTCAGTGAACCTTTGACATATGCAATCTCTGTGCCTGTCTTTAAAAGAGGTTATTCTCACCTTGACTGGTGTGTTTTCCTGAATGAGAGTAGCAAACAAGTTTAATTCTATAACCGTGAGAGTAGATAACTTGTGTATTCTGGAGTAGGATCATATCTAGATTCCAGTGGGGTCAATTGTCCTGAATATGTACTCAGAGTTGGGTGAGGAATATCCTCTATGTATTGAAAGCTACACTGAGGAGGAGAAGAACACTCTAATGTGTATATAGGGGCAGCTAATGTGTGTATAGGGGCAGCACAGTGGTTAGCACTGCTGCCTCATAGCACTAGGGACCTGGGTTCAATTCCAGTCTTGGGTGACTGTCTGTGTGGAGTTTGTACATTCTCCCTGTATCTGTGTGGGTTTCCTTCAGGTATGCCAGTTTTCCTCCCATGGTCCAAAGATGTGCAGATTAGATGGATTAGTCATGCTAAATTTTTAAAGCTTATTTATTAGTATCACATTAACATTGCAATTAAGTGATTGTGAAAATCCCCTGGTCACCACACTTCAGTGCACGTTTGGGTATACTGAGGAAGAATTTAACATGACCAGTGCATCTATCCCGACTGTAGGAGGAAATTGGAGCACCTAGAGGAAACCCATGCAGATACGGGGACAACATGCAGAAAGTGACCCAAGCCAGGAATTGACCCTGGGTCTCTGGCACTGTGAGGCAGCAGTTTTAACTACTGTGCCACTGTACTGCCTAAATATGTGGGTTAGCGTTAACTATACTAAATTGCCCCTTAATGTCCCAAAATGTGTGGGTTAGGTGGATTAACTATGGTAAATGAGCAGTTATGGGGATTGGGTTTTGCAGACTTGTTGAGCTGAATGGCTTCCTTTTGTACTATGTGAATTCTATGTATATATCAAAGCCTATCTCCTGTGTAAATGGATTGGAGGTAGATACAATTGCTTGTGTGTACAACAACTGTGGTAAAATCACAAGATAAATACAAAACCTCACTAACCTTCCGTGAAGTGGAAAAAAGTGCAGTTTTGCACACACTGCACTCATAAATTGATGAATGGGGACAACAAGTATAATTAAAGATTGTACATTTGGAAATCAGTGACTGAGGTGTAAAGTGAGGAGCAGAGAAAAAATAAGGGATTTTCACAGTAACTTCATTGCAGTGTTAATGAAAGCCTATTTGTCACACAAATAAGCCAATATAGAGATTAGAGAGACCGCTTTGGGCTAATGTGAGATCTAATTCAATAACAAGGAACACAGCATAGTGCAAAAAGCACTTTTTGCAAATGTTGTTTGGGGAACTTTGTCTTCAAAAGCCAGAACTGAGGTTGTTCTTATTGAAATGAGGAAGATTGAGAAGTGGTGTGGAGTTTAAAGAAGTGTTATCCTTACAAAAAAAGCAACATATGGAGGAGGTGCAGAGTTAATTGTGCATTACTCTAATTATACACCATGCACAAACTGGGGCAATGTGACATTTCTTCCTTCCTTCACAATCTCAACCAAGGTGTGGCTTGACAGAGTTTTTACAGCTGAAACCTGAAATTTTAATATTGATTTTATTTCTGGTTGCTGCAAACCAGTTCGCTCTGGTTTTGGCCAAGAAACATGAGGGGGCCTGGAGCCATTGAACTGGCCTGGGTTGCGTGTCTACATGAATAAAAAAACAAAGAACATGGAATAAAGAAAGTTACAGCACAGGAACAGGCCCTTTGGCTCTCCAAGCCTGCACCGACCACACTGCCTGTCTGAACTAAAACTCCCTATTCTTCCGGAGACCATGTCTCTCTGTTCCCACCCTATTTTAGACACCCCTCAAAAGTCACCACCATATCCGCTTCCAACACCTATCCCGGCAGCGAGTTCCAGGCACCCACCATCCTCTGTGTAAAACAAAAAACTTGCCTCGTACATCTAAAACCTGAATTTTAAAGCAGATCAACTTCATTAACAAGTTTGTCAGCTAGCCTGTTAACACACTATGTCAGTTGGTTGCCTCAAGTTTGCTTGTTTGTCAGCTAGCCAGTTAGATCAGGTGGTTAGTGCATGACGCTAATAATGTTCAGGTCATGAGTTTGATTCACATATAGGCCAAATACACTCACCTGGCATGCTGCTTGTTACATTCAGTCCTTTTGCGATTATATTGTTGGATTATTTTAAATAATGAGCCTCAGTTTTAAGGCGGCACAGTAGCATAGTGGTTAGCACTGCTGCCTCACAGGGACCCAGGTTCAGTTCTGGCTTTGAATCACTGCCTCTGTGGAGTTTGCACATTCTCCCCATGTCTGTGTGGATTTCCTCCGGGTGCTCCAGTTTCTTCCCACAAACCACAGATGTGCAGGGGTGATGGATTGGCCCTGGTAAATACAAGCGGTCATGGGGATAAGGCAGAAGGGAGGTCCTGGATGAGCTGCTCTTTCAGAGGATGAGTGTAGACTGGAATAAACTCTGCAGCATTCATGGAGAGAAACCGAGTTAATGTTTCGAGCTGAGTGATCTTTCATAGATTTCATAGAATTCCTACAGTGCAGAAAGATGCTATTCAGCCTATTAAATCTGCAACGACCACAATCCCACCCAGGCCTTAACCATACAACCCCACGTATTTACCCTTCTAATCCCTTTAACATTAAGGGGCAATATATTATGGCCAACCAGTGTAACATCTTTGGAATGTGGGAGGAAACCGGAGCACCCGGAGGAAACCCACACCGTCACAGGGAGAATGTGCAATCTCCACTCAGACCCAAGCCAGGGTTTGAATGTGGGTCCCTGGCACCGTGAGGCAGCAGTGCTAACCACTGTGCTGCCCCTGTGTTGAAGATTATTTCGCTGCCTCGAAGTGAGGTGTGAGTGAAAAACAAACCTCAATCTAACCTAAAGGGACAAAGAAACAAGACAAGGACAAACTGACAAAACAGACATAAAAGAATAATAAGCCTGGACCAAAACAAGATGAAAGCCAAGTTAATGAACTCGATGTTGAGTCCGTAGGGCTGTGGAGATGAAAGGGAAGTAGCTGCTACTCATGTTCCTGTTCACACTGAGGTGGATCTTGCTGGCTTTTCTTTCTTAGTTCCTTTCTAGACTATGCAGTAACTAACCACATCATTGGAGAGCAAGCAGTTCTTTTTATTATCCGACCATTGTGATCAAAGGTATTAGCAGGCAGATACTTTAAATGTTTTTAGGTTTTGTTTATTTATTAGTGTCACAAGTAGGCTTACATTAACACTGCAATGAAGTTACTGTGAAAATCCCCGAGTCCCCACACTCCAACGCCGGTTCAAGTAAACTGAGGGAGAATTTTAACAAGGCCAATGCACCTCACCAGAATGTCTTTCGAACTGGCAGAGGAAACCGGAGCACCTGGAGGAAATTTGTATAAATGCAGGCAGAATGTGCAGACTCCACACAGACAGTGACCCAACCCAGGAGTCTAACATGAGTTCCTGGCACTGTGAGGCAGCAATGCTAACCACTGCACTATCGTGAATGCCCAAATGCCTAAAGGAGTATGATGTGGAGATGCTGGCGTTGGATCTGGTGGGCACAGTAAGAAGTCTCACAACATCAGGTTAAAGTCTAAGAGGTTTATTTGGAACCATGAGCTTTCGGAACACTGCTCCTTCATCAGGTGAGTGGAACTAACCTCTACTCACCTGAAGAAGGAACAGTACTCCAAAAGTTTGTGATTCCTAACAAACCTGTTGGACTTTAACCTGGTGATTTGAGACTTCTTATTGTAAAGGAATATGAAAGGTGGGACTTTCGATTGCAGCATGAGCCATGATTCATGTGTTATCCCAGCACATGAATGTGATTTGAGTTTGCAACCTGATGGATTTCTGGAATTGAAGTCCAACAGGCTGCTCAGTGTGCCAAACATTAATGGACAAGTCCAGTATGATGTGTCCAGGTAACTGGAAGCAAAAGTGTGCCAGAATCGTCCTTGCTCCTCTTTTGAATTTTGCAGATTATTCAATGCTTTATTTGCAGTTCACTCGGAGGAAATGTCAGGCAGGAGATTTGCGATTCTGATGCTGCCTACCTGCTGAGTATCTCCACCATTTACTGTCTTCGTCTCAGAGTTCCAGCAGCTGCACGGTTTTGGTTCTGGAATGAGTCACCAAACTCCCGCTTATTTTCAGTGGAAAGACAGAGACTGATAGAGATCTACAGAGGCGTAGATGGGGTGGATAGTCTTAGGTTCTTTCTTCAGGGTGGTAGTGTCTATTTCAAGGTAAGAAGGGGAAAGTTTAGGGTATGTGTGGGCAAAGTGTTTCACATAGAGGGTGGCAGGTGCCCGGAACACTCCACCAGTGGAGGTGGTTGAAGCAGGTGACGTTTAAGGAGGAGGGATAGGAGCTGCATAGGAGCAATAAGTGGTTGGTCCAAATAAGGATTAGGAATTGGTGCAGGCTTAGTGGGGGCCTGTGCTGCATTGTTCTTTGCTATTCTTTGTCCTTTGGATTTGTGCCAACACTTTAGAGCGTTCCAGCGAGCTGCACAGAGATTCTGCCGCATCAGTTTTCATTGTAAAATATTTTCTTACGGCTATTTTCAAGGTCACACCCAAGCTTTTGCCTTCTGCTTGACAAGACCATTTCTGTTAATTATACGCAAGACAAGCAAAGGAACGCTGGCGTCTTTAATGGGGCTTATTTCACACAAATGGTCACACCTCCTAAAATCTTGCTGGACAGGGGTTCGAACTATTGCCAGTGAAAACTGGAGGGAATTCATCAAAGGTAGAGAGAAAATCCCTTGGTTGTTGTATTCCTTTTGTGCAAAAGGAAATATGATCATTTTGTTTTTCTTGAACGTAATACTTCCACCTCACAAAGGTAGTGGACATATCGAAACATTTCTACCCTCCCTCCCAGTCCCCAAGCTCATAAGTGATTAAGAAACCATATGAAATCCTTTCTTTTATTAGCCAAGGTGTAGAATATAAGCGTAGGAAGTTATACTAGAAAACATAAATTCAGCCACAATGTGTTTGCGGTCCTGGTCACCTCATGACCAGAAGATGTTACAAGGATATTGTCAGGACAGGAAAATCGCTGCTATGAGTAAAAATTGGATAGTCTAGGGTTGTTTGCCTTTGAATAAAGGAAGCTGAGGCGAGGTTTGATTGAGATGTACAAAATTGTGAGGAGCTCTTGATAGAGTAGGTGGGAAAGGCCTATTTACCTCAGGAGAAAGGTCAGCGACTAGATTGGAATTGGGGAAAGATTAGAGAGAACAACTTTTCACCCAGAGGATTGCAAGGGTCTGGAACTCACTGCCCAGGAGGCTAGTAGAGGTTTAAAACCTTAACGTGATTAACTGTTGTCCAGATATGCAGATTAAGTGCTGTAACCTACGGGACTATCGACCAAATGCTGGAGAAATGGGGGCCTCAATTTTCAGCCAGCACAGACATGATGGGCCAACTCTTTCTGTGCAAGAAAGCTTCTTTGATTCTATGAAGTCACATACCAGAAGCTCTTGTGGAGCAACAGCAGTGTCCTGCCTCTCAGTTAGAAGCACAGGGTTCTAGGGTTCTCCTGCAGCTTGGAGGTCACGGAAGAATGATTCAAATAGTTGACAGTTAGTCTGTTAATCCTTCTGTCGTTCAGCAAAGGGGAAAAGCATGCAACATGAAGTCAGGAAGCCATTCTGAGTTGGAACTCTATACGGCGGATAGTGGTTAGCACTACAGCTTCACAGCGCCAGGGACCCAGGTTCAATTCCAGCCTCGGGTTACTGTCTGTGTGGAGTTTGCACCTTTTCCCTGTGTCTGTGTGAGTTTCCTCCGGGTGCTCTGATTTCTTCCCACACTCCAAAGATGTGCAGGTTAGGTGAACTGGCCATGCTAAATTGCCCCAAAGTGTCAGGGGGACTAGGTAGGGTAAATACATGAGGATAGGGCTTGTGTGGGATTGTCGTTGGTACAGACTTGATGGGCCGAGGCATGTACCCTTCTGCATGTAGAGATTCAACGATTCTAACTATTTTCCCATTCCTCTTTTACTGGGTCAGAATCCTGGAACTCCCTTCACAACTGCACAGTGGGCACACCTATACCATGAGGACTACAGTGGCTCACCTACACCAGTTTCTAGAGGGCAAATAGAGATCGTAGCATCTCTGCAATGTAGAAGGAGGCCATTTGGCCCACAAAGTCTGCACTAGCCATATCCTCATTATACCACGCATTTACCCTACCTGGTCCCCCTTACATTAAGGGGCAATTTAGCATAGCCAATCAACTTAACCCACACATCTTTGGCCTGTGGGAGAAAACCGGAGCACCCGGAGGAAACCCATGCAGACACGGGGAGAATGTCTGTATGGAGTTTGCACAATGAACCAAGCCGGGAATCGAACTCAGGTCCCATTATGCCATCCTCAATGGACATGCTGGTTTACACTATGAAAAAAATAAAACTGCCCAAGCTCAGCGGAGAGAATGGAGCTAACATTTTGAACCTGAATAACCCCAGGGTCACCGTTGGCTCTGTGCTCTCTCCATAGACTTGCTGAGATTTATCTGTTTTTGTTTCAGATTCCAGCAAGCAATATTTTACATTTAGCCCAAGCTCAGTATGTCCCGCAGGTCTGTATTTGTGCTGTAAATTCAATTAAAAACTGTTAATCTACTTTCTTTGTACAACAATGATTAAAAGAAACCTTTAAGACAGACCAAAAGATTTTATTCCCTTTTGCAAAGAAAAAATTCAGCAAGTGATTTGCAAGCAGATAAGAACCTGAAGGGGGCCTGTATCTGTGCTATTATTTCTACAATTTGAAGATGTTTTAAATGTCTGAACAATGAGCAGAATTCTTCCCTTGTGTTCAATGACGGGCATGATGGGAGAGTATGGCAGGAGGCCCAGAAATAAGTTTTGCCAGAGATCTTCTGGTGGTGCCCACCATCGTGGGGCAGAAAGCCTACCAGAGGATGGCATGAATATCGTTTGCATTCGGTTAATAATCCTGCCCCCAATTACTACACCAACAGGCAGCACGGTGGCACAATGTTAGCACTGCTGCCTCACAGCACCAGGGACGCAGGCTCAATTCCCGGCTTGGGTCACTGTCTGTAAAGTCTGTACGTTCTCCCCATGTCTGTGTGGGTTTCTTGCGGGTACTCTTCCCACAGTGCAAAAGACGTGCTGGTTAAGTGCATTGGCCATGCTAAATGCTCCCTCAATGTACCCCAACAGGCACCAGAGTGTGGTGACTAGGGGACTTGCACAGTAACTTCATTGCAGTGTTAGTGTAAACCTACTTGTGAGTAATAATAAACATTAACACCAGATCCTCTAGCAGAATGCTGATCGGAAAATGTCTGTGGAACAACGGGGTGTGCAGATTTCAGGATTCACCAAAAGTATGCTTAGAACTCCCACTGGATTCAGGATGGAGACTGCTAGCAAGCCTGGACTCTGGATCATCACAGCAGTGGTTTGGGGGTGTATTTGCATATGGGCCTTCCAGATATATGGCACAGTGGCACACTGGTTAGCACTGCTGCCTCAGCTCCAGGGACCTGGGTTCAAATCCTGGCTTGGGTCACTATGTGGAGTTTGCATATTCTCCCTGAGTGCTTAGTTTCCGCCCACAGTCCAAAGATGTGTGGGGTCGGTGCATTGGCCATGCTAAATTCTTCTTAGTGTCCTGGAATGTGTAGGTTAGGGATATTAGTGGGGTAAATATATAGGCTTGCGGGGATAGGGCCTGGGTGGGATTGTTATTGGAGCAAACTCGCTAGGCCAAATGGCCTCCTTCTGCACTGTAGGGATTCTATGATTCTGTGAACTGAAGTTAGTACATCTTCCTGCCTCAGACTGTTCATGGAGATCCATCTTTGCTCTCATGAGTTCCATC